>MU968528.1:0-228424 GCA_034641835.2 Pinus albicaulis
ATTAAGATGATATTGTGTGAAAACGGTGTCCTTTGCAGCCACACCGAGTGAATGAATTTTGATCAGAGTGGAAGCACGACACGAAGTGATAAATACTATAGAGTCAATCAAGAGGGGGAAAAATCCGTGTATTCCCCTCTTAGGAATTCACCTAATATAAAAATGAGCGGTGCTACACGTAGAAACTAGCCCCTCGGCTACGCCACCATCAAATTCGCACAGGGGTAAGAATCCTCCAACCCCACCTCCACCCCCTCATGAGGACAATATGGCCATGCAGATGAAGTTTCCCACTTTTAAAGGAGTGGAGGATGAAAACATGGATCGATTTTGGTTCGTGGTAGATGCAGTATGGGTTGTGAAAAATGTCAAAAACGATGTTGTTAAAGGAGCACAGTTAGCAATATCCTTTGAAGGTCAGGATTTGGATTGGTTCATGGGATAAATTTCTCAACATGCGAATCCCACAATATAGGAGATCAAGGATGCCCTGAGGCAGCAGTTCTAGAAGCCTAAGTCTTATTCTCAATGCGTAGAGGAACTAAAAGATATCAGGAAAGGGCCTACGGAGTGAGTCTGGGAAGCTGATCAGTGGCTAAAAAATGTCATTAGTGACAAAGGATTTTCCCATGATGACAAGCAGCATAAGGAATGGTTCATTGCCACGTTGTTTCCGCATCTACGCGGGCCCATGGGTCAGAAAAATATTGGTTCACGGGAGGAAGCCCTAGAAATTTCTATGAATTTAGAAGTTGCGCTAAGGGAATATGTTGAAATTTGGAGCCTAAAAAATTCAGAGACAATTAGAGGCGATGCACTTTGAAATTCAGAATTTATGAAGAGACCAGGGTAAAGAAGCTAGCACAGATGTTTGGTGCATATGCTGCAGAGTATCTGGCCACACCAAAGATCACTGCCCTCTACTTTTGGACTATTTGCAAGCTGGGGGGCCAAGTCCACTATGCCCAAGGGATATTGCTGGGCCTAGTACCCCCACATTATGGTGCACTGATTGTCAGGTGGCAAGGCAGCATGATACAGACCACTTCCCATGGTTTGGTGCCTATGTCCCAGAATTGAAGCAACAGTGGTGTAGATTTTGCTTTTCAGTGGGACACAATGAGTACAACTGCCTCATGTATGACTTAATGATTGATAGAGGGAACCTTTACAGAGTCCAGACTGACCCTTCATCACCAGCATCTCCCTCGGGATGTGGAGGATCCAAAACAAGTGGTCGGGGAGGGGGTAGACTTGGAAGTGTTGGTAGGGGAAGAGGGTAGCTAATTTTCTACAACTATGGAGACATCGGACATTATGCATGAGAATTCCCAATCCCTGAATGACAATCCAGCAGGTATTTTAAGCAATTCGATTATGTAATAGAATATTTTCTGGCGTTGATCGCTAAAATGTATGAAAACAACACACGCCAATGCAAAACATCCAGTGCATTATGACTGAGTTGCGCGACAACGGTCCAAGCGTAAATGTTATTGCACGTAGTGGAATTTATACCAGAGGAAATGAAGAGAGGGCCAATGCAGAACCACTAATCCTAAAAGTATCTAACAAAAAGGAAAGCCTCAAATTGCAAAAAGACAAGGAGACTTTCCTCGAAGCCAGAAAGGAGTTTGTTGAGGAATATGCAACCATTTCAAGGCCTATCAGAGAACCAAAAGAGGACGATGAGGTTATGACATTCTTACAAGCATGCACCAAGCTACTATGAAATAAGAATGTAGTAGATAATCTCCAGGCCCCAATAGACAGTTGCATAGAAAAGGACGTTTTCCAAATAGAATCTAAGGCTATAAATAAATTTTACAAGAAGAAAAAGAGAATGGGTAGGCAAATGTGCATGAAGGTACATATTGGGGAATATGAGATGGACTAGGTTATCTTAGATCTAGGATCTGATGCAAACTTCCTACCTAAACAAACCTGGCAGAAGATGGGAGAGCTGAAGTTCGAATGGTCCACCACTGAGCTATGCATGTATAAAAAGAAAAAGATCACCCCCCTGGGTAGGCTCTCACAAGTTTAGGTCGACATCGTGGGAGTAAAGGTATGTGCTGACTTTGAGGTTATACAAATTGTGGATGATGCATATCCCTACCATGCATTGTTAGGATTGGATTGGTCCATTGATATGAGAGTTACATGGGTGATCGTCCCCTTGGATCCAGCAGAAGGAGAATGGTACACAGAGCCAGTGCACGAAGGGGATTAGATTGACCATATCTGTAAATTGATTGCACGAGATGAATACTGGATCAACCCTACAATAGATGGCGTACTGAATTTGGAGAATGATAGCTCCTATTTTTATGATTCTGATTGCGAAATGGAGAACTGGCAGAACCAGCTGCATGACATCTTTTCCCTATGCTGCCTCAAGATTACGAAGAGGTTCCAGTGAATTTTCTCTGAGGTAAGGGAACTACCCCACTTTGATGATTTTTTTTATGTAAAATAATTTTTAGAAGCACTAGAAAAATCCATCCAACAAAGGTTCTGGGCACTGGACTTGGATATGTGCGCAACTCCAACGCGATGGTGGGAAATGCACAAGGGAACTTTCTAGGACTAGAAGGAATGTAGAAAGATGATGATTCTGTGATTTGAACCCTCTGCCATGACACCCATTGAATTATTCTATGGACGGGGATACCCACGCAAGCACCTGGCTAGATGGATTGACGTATGGGATGAGAAGACATGGAATGAATGGGTTCATAGGTTTATCCACTCATTAGGATCCATCCCCACAAGTTGGTATCTAGAGGTTGAGTTACACCAAGGCACCCAAGAATGGTATACAATGATTGAAGACTTCCTGGCAACCTTTGTCTTTGTGGGAGGCTTAGAAAAAATGGATGAAGCACTGCAAGACATAGATGCACTAGTCTTCGATGAGTCTCGGCCCCACAGGGAGAACACTGCGCTGACCTGGGATGTAAAAATGAAAGGCATAGTCAACTGTCGAAACCTATCCATTGAGGATAACGAAGATGACCCAAGGAATGTTAGTATAGCTGAATCCGAAGGTGAGCGCGACGTAGCAGGATCGACATTAAAGACGGTGGATGTAACTAAACCTTTGAAATTGAATAAAGCCAACATTGGAACAAATGAGAAACCCAACTTGGGAAATATTGGGGAATACTAGGATATCGATATAGTAGGAAAGATTTCATATCTACTAACGAAATATCAGGATTTGTTTCTTATGAAATTCTCTGAATTAAAGGGCATTGTGGGGGACCTGAGTGTCATGAATATCACATTAAAACTTGATGCACACCCTGTCAAATAGCGACCTTACTGATTGAAACCCAAATATAAGCAGAAGGTAAAGGAGGAGTTAGAAAATATGGTGGATGTGGGTATCATTGAACCCGTTAAGTAGTCGGATTGGGTAAGCCCAATGTTGGTTCGGGAGAAAAAGACAAAGGTTGAAATCAGGATTTATGTCGATTTGCGCAAACTGAACGATGCCTGTGTACATGACCCCTTCCCTACTCTGTTCTTGGATGAGATTCTGGATAGTGTGGGCGGGAAATAAGATTATTCATTTACAGATGGGTTCTCGGGTTATCATCAAATATGCATTATTCCGGAAGACTGCAGCAATACCACCTTTGCCACTGAATGGGGTTCCTTTCAATATAATGTCATGCTGTTCGGATTGAAAAATGCACCTAAAATCTTCTCATGGGTGGTCATGGCTATATTTAAGGAATTCATGCATAAATTATTGGAAGTTTACTTTGATGACTAGACAATATTTGGATTAGTAAAGAACCATGTCTCAAATCTGTGCTTGATTCTTGTCGAAAGCACCATATTTCTCTCAATTTGAAGAAATGTATATTATGCGTACCTTTTGGGATTCTGCTGAGGCATATTGTATGTCAGCAGGGATTGATGATGGACCCGACCAACATCATGGTAATCACTAACTTAGAAGTTCCTTCCACTGAGAATAAGTTGCGCTCCATCCTAGGAAATATCGGTTATTACAGGAAGTTTATCTAGGGGTATGCTCTAATCACTGTGCTGATGGAGAAGTTGTTAAATAAAGATGTAGCATTCTTTTGGGATTACGAGTGTCAGAAGATATTTAAGCTGCTAAAAGATAAAATGGTCACTGTACCTATTTGTATATTCCTGGATTGGGCTAAGGTTTTCCACGTACATGTGGACGCTTCGGGCATATCCCTAGGATTTTTTTTAGCGCAGCCAAGGGAAGGCGACATTGACCACCCCATAGCTTTTGCTAGTCGAAATCTCTCAGGTGCAGAGCGTAACTACTCAACTACAGAAAGGGAGGGATTGGCCATGGTATATGCACTGCAAAAATATAGACACTACTTGTTGGGAGGGCACTTCAAGATGTTCACTGATTATTTTGCTTTAAAATACCTGGTTAATAACCCTGTGTTGGTGGGGAAGATCTGTCGATGGCTGTTGATTTTTTAGGAGTATGAATTTGAGATCATTATAAAGCCGGGAAGGCTGAATGATGGACCTGATCATATGTCACAGATTGAGAATGGGGAGGAACCCACCAATTTGGAGAAAGGATTACCAGATGCACAACTCTTCGATAGCAAGGTGGTCAATGAGCACTTCGCAGACATTATTAATTTTCTAACTACGGGCACGACGCCTGTGGAATATTCATTCCAAAAAAAGAAGGAGTTGGTTGCATGCGCAACATATTTCACCCTAATTGCAGGTCAATTGTATAAATTAGGAGCATATGAAGTATTAAGGCGATACATGTTGGAGCATGACATACATGCTATATTAACTGAAGCTCACAAAGGAGTAGCATGTGGCCACTATGCTGGGAAATCCACTATGCAAAAGGTGCTTCTTGTTGGGTTATGGTGGCCCACACTACATAGTGATGCGCAGGCATACTACCAGGCCTGTGATGCTTGTAAACGAACAGGGAAGCTGCCGCATAGAGACGAAATGCCCCTACACCTGCAGATGGCCTTGCAAGCATTTGACAAATGAGCTATAGATTTTGTGGGACCAATAAACCCTCCTGGGAAGAAGACTAGGGCAAGGTATATTATTACTGAAACTGATTATGTGACCAGGTGGGTGGAGGTGAAGGCAGTTAAGGATTGTACTACAGACACTGTTGCGCACTTCATCTTTGAGCATATTTGACTAGGTTTGGGTGCCCAAATATTTTAATGAGTGACAGAGGTGCTCATTTTGTCAACGGGATGATTGAAGCCTTGATTGAGGAATTTCAGATCCATCACATGAAGAGTACCCCGTATCACCCACAAGAAAATGGCACAGTAGAAGCGTTCAACAAGATTTTGGAGCATGCCCTTACAAATTTCTGCAATACCAATCGAGACGATTGGAACGTGTGCATCCCTTCTGTACTATGGGCTTACTAGACCACATGTAAAAAGTTGACAAGAAATACACCATTCAAGATGGTCTATGGGCTGGAAGCTATCATGCACATGGAGTATATTGTCTCTAGTCTATGCATTGTGGCCTTCACTAACATGGTTGAGCCTGAATTTATGGAGGAACGGTTGATGCAACTCGTTGCCTTGGAAGAAGATCACTTCATTGCTAACTTCCACCAGTAGGTACAGAAGGCACGCAAGAAAACTTGACATGATAAGCACATCAAGAAAAAGGTCTTCAAAGAGGAATATTTGGTGTTACTCTATGATATTCAGTTTTCTCACCACCTAGTTAACTTTAGAAAGCATTGGTTGGGACCATACGTGGTAAAGGATACTGATGGTGGTGCGGTACGCTTGGCCACGTTGCATGGAGATGAACTTCCTGGATACTTCAATGGAAGCTGCCTAAAGCCGTATATATACAATCCAATGCCTACCAAAGGACTATATGGATGGAGCATCAGAATCAAAAGATCTACGTGCAGTAGGGAAGAAGAGTGCAGGCAGGTGCACCAGGAGCACAAGGATAATGCACAAGCCAGAAAACTAGCCATTGGAACCGTGCAGCAAGTTGAAAAAATTAAATTACCGTTGAGAGGGGCGAACTGGTTACATTTAATGAGGTAATCTAGGAAGATATTTTACCGTTCCCTTGATAGTAAAAGGAAATTAATGCTAATTCTACTATTTTTACAATGGGTGGCTTATAAATGAATGGGTGTGGGTCTTAATTGGTCCCTTTATTGCTTAAACATTTGGCACCTTGTGCTCATATGGAATATTTTTTCTCCTACCATCTGGGGGTTCTACATGTTTGGATTCATATTCTGAGCAAGAATGATGACCACAAACCCTGTAGAATAACTTTCGATGCCCCTCATGGCGTCTATAAAGGAAGGATTAGACGAGGTCAGAGAAGTATTTTTGGACATGGAAGAAGTTGAATCCACTCTAGTGAAGGCGAAGGGTAAGGGAAAAGTGTCAAAGTGGGATACTTCTAAGCCCCACACCTCTCCAAGGAATGATCCATCTCCCAGAAAAAATTCCAAGGAGCGGTCCATAAAGGGTAATCCGTCCAAACGACCGATGACTGATGAACCACTACAAGTAGATGCAGTTTCTTGGTGGCCACCATATGTTAATCCATGAAATTCTTCGGCATATAAGCCATAGAACCTTGATGTGGTACGAGACTGCTTGCAGATGCCATTATTCCCTCAAGATGTCCCCGTGGTTAGCGAAATGCATAGCATGCTACCTCAAATGAAGTTTGATGATTATGATCTCGCCAATGAAGTAACATTCCCTGAGCTGGCCCCAGAAAATTACTTGGAACGTATGTTGTATGATAATGCCCTGAAAGTAGAGCCGATGCCATGGGCACGTGGATTTCACAATGTGGGAGTCCTCAATCTGATATAGATCCCCTATTTTGGGTGGTACCCCATCACCAGCCTATGCGTTCACCAATTGTTGACCTTGGTCCATGACGACGTAATTTGGATTTAGGGAAGAATCCCAATTAATGACGCGTTGATCCATCAGATCACCAACCTACCCATGAGGGGGCCCCATCTGATGAAAGGATTTGGGAAAAGCACCGAGTTGAAGGTAGCCATGAAGGTAAAGGAAATGTATGGGGTCGAACGGGTCAAGCGAGATTTTTTGGTCCAGACCATAAATGACTAGGCGGTGTGTGTGGGCACCTTTGTCTTGGGATGTAAGCTTATGCGGAAATGTCAGCCGAAGACAGTCCCAACGTACATCATTGCCTTGGTGGCACAGTGCAAAAAAGGGGTGCTATATAGCTAGTCACAATTTATCTACGAGCAGCTTTTGGAGAATTCGTGTGAATCATAGGAAATGGGGAAGTCGTTCTGCTATTCATTAATTCTATTACTGATTGTGATGGTAGCATGGGAAACCCCAGAGGATACAGTCCTTCCCAACATTAATCCCAGCGTCTGTGAGGGGGCATGTTATGCCAATTTATGGGACTCGATGAATGATAAACAGGTCGAGGAAAACAAAATTTTCTAGGTTATTTTTGCAAGCGCATTGGCGCAGGCTATTCATTCCCAACCTCAACTCTCATCGGTCATATATGAGAAGTATAAAAGTGTGGCGATATTTCAAGTCACAATGCACCACATCATGATCAAGGCATGTAAGAACCCCAATTGGTATCCCTCACCCTACATAATTACGAAATTGGAGGTTGACCAGGTTGTCAAATCATGGCTGAATTTGTGGAAGATTAGGCTGGGCTCTGCAAATCCTATCACACCGTCCCCATCCCGAAAAGAAACAACCCTGAAGGGAACGACTCCAAAAGAGACATCCTCAGGCCCACAAGACACAACGCCCAAAGATACAACTAAGCAGCACACGGAGACAAATGGAAGAGAAAAGAAGTTGAAGAAGACCTAGATGTCGACGGTGATGTCAGAACAAACAGAGATTAGGAACTGGGAGGTGACCATGCAGAGGTGGACCCCAAAGGGTTGGATGGGCTTGGTGAAGATGGTGCCGAATCATTTTTCGACATCAAGCACGGAGGAGAAACATCTAAGGGGCCGCACAAGAAAAGGAAAGGCCCAAGGGTCTAAGGCAAGTGAATAAAATGAGGTTACTCTAACTGAATTGGACCTTGAAAAAATTGTTGATGCGGTTGCCTTAGCATCTGAGGACCAGTGGAGCACCATGGAGGCCCAACACAAGGCTGCAGTGGAAGCCTTGTGGTCCAGTTTACAGGTTCTACAGCTAAAGGTCGATACCTCACAATCGAGTGTGGATCAAGCGAGTCCAATTCAAGCGAGCCTAGATCAGTTGAGGCCGTTACAAACAAGCCTACCATCTACAACAATCGTCACGACCATAGGAAGTAGATTTTTCACCCTCCTAGGCACTACAGTGCCTGTCAATCCAGTAGATTTATGCATGCAAGTCCACTCCTGCTCTAAGGTTGGCCTTGACCTGGCTAGGTTTCCAAGTTGGAAGCTCCATATGTTACACATCTTCAGTTCAGCAGAACTTCATGACAGGGAGACGTGTGCCCAACAGCAAGTCAGTGAGGTTGAGCAAGTTGTAGATGCAAAAATGGAAGAGTCTCAGCAGGCTCAGAAAGCGCAACAAGCAGCCTTAGCTCAAAGAGTGGAATTGGAAAGTGTCATTGACTGGATATGCAGCGAAATTCCCGATATTGCTATCCTAGCCTATGTCGCACCACAAGATAAAGTAGAAGGCCTAATCATAGATCTCAAAGCTTCCTCGTCAGAAGTTCATTCCGTAAAAGCAGAATTTGAGCAACAAATTGCTTTGTTGCAGGCATAGCTACAGCCTGATATTCCCCCCAAAGTGCGCGCACAACAAGCGGCTACTATCCAAAAATTTTTGGTTGGAATTTCAACATCTGTCACTTATGGCTCCCATCTGCTTGAAAAATTTATAGGGCTATAAACCTGTTGACGAGAAAATCTGTCTGGCTAATAGCAGGGGATCTCCCCAGTAAAAGGTCCCAATTAGACCTTGAACCGTTTGGAATAGGGATCTCGTCCGGGGTGTGGGTCTGGCTACCACTGATTTCTCCTTTCTTTGGGTATCGCTTAAACTCTATAGACCACTGGATACACACTTAATCAAATGATACAAGACATAAGATTGATGCATTAAATGTACCTATAACACTATGAGTAGCAAGAGGAAATAATAAAGCATGAAAACCAAAGGGAGTGTTGTTAAAAACACTTCATTAGGGTCATGCTTGTAAACTGTTCTGACCACAAAAGAAACAATTCCTCATGGCAAGAACACCCTTCACTTCCTAAAAGTTTTAAATGATAACAAAAATGCTAATAAACAAAGCCATCAACGTTCATTAAGAAAGTGAAATGAAATCAACCACCATTAACATACTCAGCAAACTGTTATGCAATTGTGATATGAATTAAAGATACAGTTCCCTTAATCTAAGATGTTCAGAAATTGAAAACATAATACTCAATAGCGCTCATACATATGACAACACCAGATCCACAAAGGGATTTTTCAAAATGCTTGTATTCACGCTCAAATGTATAATCCTCTGGTAATACAATTTACTCCACTCAAGTCCCAAAAAAAAGATCCATTACAAGTTCCCGAAGGCAATATTTATAGAGAAAATCTTGCCCTTCGGGCTTCCTGACTTTTCACCTTCCCGACCATTGGGTTTCCTTGCGACCTGCGACCTCAGACCATCCGCGACCTGCAACCTCGGACCATCCGCGATCTGCGACCTCGAACCATCTGCGACTTGCGACCTTGGAAGATATGTGACTTGCAACCTTGGGTAGATCAATGACTTGTGGCCTTCATTGGGCTGATCTTCGGATTTTATAGCAGTATTCCTTGTCTCACATTCCTTGCTTCGAAAACAAGCCCTTTTGCTTGCTGGGAAAAACTTTGTCTCATTGCGCAGACCAAAAACTTCCACCTGCAGTCACATAGCTTAGGTCACATGTCTTCATTTACGAATCATAATGTTAGGGGCATATTAAATCAATTGCAAGAATGAAAATAATAACTTAGACCCTTGTGTGGTCAAGTATGGAGCTACTAAATCGTCAGAGATAATGGCTAGGGTAAGCTTTCTCTGTGCCCTTTCTCTGTCAGGATCATAATCTTTCCCATGCACAAAGTTCTCTTGGATTGAATTGCTTGATAGGCATGGGATTCTTCATTCGCATCCTCAATGGTTGCCGTATATTTTCATGTTCATCAATTTTACCATTTATTAGAGAAGCAATACTTGTCATCTTCGATCGGAGAGTCTCGGGTATCTTATCTTCTTTGACCTGTATATGTTTGAGTCAAAGAGAGGCGCATCATCATTAGTCTCCATGATCATAGCGAAATCCAAAGGTTGGGGTAAAATGGATACCCCACTCGAAAGACGCAGCCAAGTCTATACTCTTGATGCTCCAGCAAAAGGGGTAGGGCATTTCACTTCATCCCTCTTTTGAGGCTCTGCTAATGAATGTAAAACAGATTTCTCTGCCTCTAACTATTTCTTGGTGGGGTCCTCACTTATTCTTGAATGCATAACAACAAGTATTTTGGGAAGCTTAAGGCTACAAACAATGACATCTGGAAATTTATAGCCTGCTGAGTTATGTGCCCCATGGAAACCTGAAACGAGCTTCTTCAACAGTTACCCCGGCATAGAAAATAGTTTCTTGTTAGATCTTCAAAGCAACCCACTTGTTATTGTAATACCAATCTATTGAAAGCAAAGGGTAACAGTCGTTGTTAAGGCATAAAGGTAGAGGTGTTCCTGTTGGCAGGCCTGAGGGAGTGCATCCATTTTAAAAGTACGATGTAGAAGGGTATTGACACGAATGCGCTTTCCCTTTTCCTGCCAATACTTGCAGGCTTTCCTTCACTGCCTTGCATACTCCTTGCATAGCTAAAACGTGGTGCATTACTATATTTTGACAAGGCTGATATATGTGCACGCGCGCATTTTCTTGACACACTGTTGGTGTTCTATTAGCAATGTGATCATAGGGTCTCCTACCCAATACTTGATTATTCGTTGTCGTGCAAGACTGGTACCTTCTACGTCATGTGTCCATGCTTCTGTGCGTAGCCTACAATATCCTTTCGCTCCCCTTTCAAGCACCTACCACTTCTTGTAATGCACGTTCACACTATTTAAGAGTGTGACTTTTGCTGCGTGGGCGTTGCCTTTGAGGGAGGTTAAACTATAAGGAGAAATTTGCATTTCGCAATTGGGGTTGCGTGGTCGGAGAATTTCCTTGGGTCGTAGTTTTCCTTGGGCACACCTTTCTGCTACCTCGCGACCTCGGAGGGGTCGCACAGTTGCGTGGTCGCGTTTCTTGCCCAGCAGCATGTATCACAACTCAGCAACCTGGAGGGGTCG
The DNA here is from genome assembly GCA_034641835.2 of Pinus albicaulis. Classification (NCBI taxonomy): domain Eukaryota; kingdom Viridiplantae; phylum Streptophyta; class Pinopsida; order Pinales; family Pinaceae; genus Pinus; species Pinus albicaulis. The sequence goes on from MU968528.1 coordinate 11,377, forward strand.
CGTGACTTTACCTCCACTTGGGCTGAGACTTCAAAAGGGTCGCAAGGTCACTACCACCACCAAGTCGCACTTTAAACTTGCCTCATAGGTCTGTGACTCAGTGACTTGGGCTGAACTGCGACCTCGTAGTTAAATAACGTACTACGTCCTTGTCAAACCGTGCTCTATTGTCAATCACGTCCTTCATGGGGCACGAGCAGATTTCGTTAGAGGCAGAATCGAACGGATCACGTTGAGATGGTAGTCACTACTTGACTTAGATGTCAAATATGAAGGAAATTTGAGCAGATATCTACCATATATCCTACATGAAAGTGCAGCGGGAAAATGCCATTAGAATCTGTTTTCAGGATGAAAGGATGTGTAACCTTCGCCTTATTACACAGCTAATATCCAGCGACCTGTGATAGAACCCACGATTTCTGAATGCAGAATAATATGCATTACCTTAGCGCATTTGATATGTTGCTTAAATTTCTGGAAGTAACAAATGATAAGTTGCTCAAATGGCATTGATTATAGTCATATGACCGCGTTATTTAAGTGGCCCGTGCCACAAAATCACCACAAAATCTGCGTTCTTTGATCAGAAAATGATTTTAGAACCGTGCATGTTGTAACCTCTTCCAGCAAAGCTATAACTCTGCATCATTTACAACTTGAGTTATGGATCGTGATTTTACAACTCTGCCTTTCGTTTGACTGTTATTGCACTATAGTTATTATACATTCCCACTGCAGACTTGTTATAATGTTCTGCTTTGTGTTCAAATATAAATTTTGGTCGCTATATATATCTCCGTCCAAATGTTTTACCATGGGTAATACATATCTCATGGTTATATGGCCACGTAATTAAGTGGCTCATGCCACAAAATCACCATTGAATCTACGTGTTCTGATTAAAAAATGGTTTTACGACCATGCATATCGTAACCTCCTTCAGTAAAGTTGTGACCCTACACTATTTGCAACGTGGATGATGGTTTGTCAAACTTACTACAACTCTAGTATTTTTGACTATTATCACACCGTAGTTATTATAATATTTTGGCTGCCATGTGTAAACATGACTTTGGACCACTAAATATACATATCTGCTCCAAACCTTTTAACATAGGTTGAAAACTTTGGCATAAAATTATTTGAGCCCGATCGTAAAGTCCATCGTGTAGTTTTGCTCCGCCGTCTTGTATGGTTTTGAAACCATATGGATTTGTGCCTTAGTTTAAATATACAACATAACCTTGGTCCATTTAATGTGCACCCACTTGTAATTTTTTCACATAGTTCTGCACCACGATCTCCTATGATTTTGAAACCATATGATTTTTTGCCTTGGTTTAACTATATAATATTTAAAACCATAACCTTGGTCCATAAATTTGCACCCACTGTGTAGCTAAGGTTAAGAGATATTGTTTCCCAAAGGTGTTGTTGATATTTGAAACTCTGTCGTTGGCTTGCCAACACCAACATGTGTGCTCTCGCACTGCTACTCACCACGAAAACTCCTTGAATGAGATTGTCATTCTCTATGTAAATATTCTGAGTCCACTTTGTTCACCTGGGCAATGCTTCAGGCTAGACTTGTCGAAGTGGTGAAATATGTTCCTTTATGTGCACCCATCGACATTTATATGGCATTGTGCAGGATCTCCAAAACTTCCTTTAAGGTGAGACACCTGCCATCTCGGAATATAAATACTTCATTCAGCTCATACGTAAGCCTATATCATAGCAAATTATTTTGGTTTATTTGAGATGGCAACCGGTACAGACATTTCCAATTCTGGTGTGCACTAGTGAAGAAATATTTTTGCATCAGTGACATAAAATTTTCTTTCTCTGCTCAACATGTATCACACCATCCTCCTTTTAACAGTACTGGTCACTTGCTCCTCCTCCTCCCCTGTTTCAAAAATTTGGCCTTGTTGTTGAGCTCAATTTTATTTCCCTTGATGTCATGACAAGATTGAGGAGTTTGTCACCCGTGGGGTCAACCTATGTGGAACATTACAACATCACAATTACTCTTTGATAATGGTGTCCCTAGATAAAACATATGAGACTAAAGAGTTTAAGAGAAGTATTCAATCAACATGCTTAATGACCCATGGTGAGAGGGCTGCTAATGTACATCCTCAATGCACAGAAAATTTCTTATTCAAGCATATGCTGGATGATCCCTCCCACACATGGTGCGATTGCAGCAACAACATCTGATCATGATGGTGAGAAATCTCATGAGTGGTTTGGGACAGGTCTCTAGGATGTCACTGACTGCAGGTCGGGTGAAAGTCTTTAACGACTAAGCGAGGACAGGGGGACCCAAAATTTCAAATATACCCAAAATTTTGGGTGGTGTTGTAGCGGCTACAACAAATGGTGAACCACTGGTAGAATCCAGCATCTCTATCAATATCACAACAAAAGTCTGAGCCAATATAGTGATGCAAGGGAATATTGAACAGGTTCTGCGGGTACCCTTTGTATTACTTTGGCCTTTACAGGTATGCCCAGTCCTTGTGCCTCAGCTAGGTCTCGATAATCAGAACACATCAAATAGAAAGCTCATAGACGCCAGTAGCTCGTTGATGATGTGAAAGCAAGGCAGCGGGTTTATTATTCTCAAGATTTTTTTTAAAGTAAGTTTCCGATGTTGCTCCGCTGCTAGCAGGCCTGGACAGTACCCCGGCGGAGTCACTTCAAGAAATCACAAGCGTTGCTCCGCTGCCAGTGAGCCTGGTCAGTACCTCGATGGAGTCATTGCATTACCTCTCTGCGCAGGAAGCCTTTCTCTATCCTTTACCCTTATTTGTTTCATGTGCTTGTAGCACTTATTTTCATGTGCTCGTGGCACTTATTCTTCATGGGCAGATGAGGGATCCCGACTTATTTTACGAGCAAGAGAGGTTATTTCCTGTTTTACAGAAACTGAAAGATATCCTGATTTGGATTTGCCCTTGTGCCCAAACCTTCACATCCCATCTATCACAATCGGCGAAGTGCGCAAAACAGATCATTAAGATGTCCAATACTATGTTGGGCACATGGCTTAGGCTTACGGGTATTGGGCCATCAAACTCATTAGGTCTCCCACAAGCAACTAGCTCGTGTCTCCCCTGGCTAAATAAGTTTGGACTCATAGGAATCTTGTTGAGGATGCGACTTCGATGACCTGTCCTAAGAGAAAGTTGCCTCTTGAGATAGCCATTGCAACCTCATGCAAACAATGGGGTTACTATTTCAGCAGTTGGGGCAGAACAAATCTGCAAGGCAGTAGGGTTTCAATGAGGGCTCATGCAGTGATCGGCGATATGTGGAATATTTTCAAAGCTATATCAACAATCTGTGGAAATGATGTGAGGAAAATAGTGTACGACACAACGTAATAGGTGAGCCTCAAGATGAAATGCAATGCCATGTGCGAGAATGATCAACCAGTTGTAGGTGGAAAAGAGGAAAGATACAAGCAGTAATTATTTATGTAGCAACAAGAAAACTGAAAAGAAATGAGTGCAGAACAATTGTAACATGATGGTGCCTAGGATATTAATCATAAGCAAAAATAGTAAACACACTTTTAAATTATGAAGTAAAAATTTGGTAAGTAAACCTAGTTAACTTTGAACTAAAAATTTTATTAACAGGTCCTAGATAGCCTACACCTAAACCCTATTTTAACCCATGAGGCGGTCGAGTTATGTAAAATCAGCTTTCTAGTGTAGCCACTGCATTATTTCCCATATTTCAATAACAAAAATGCTCGAGATCAGAGCTAGCATCCAAAAAAGTGCAGTAACAACAAAACTTACCTGAAGAGCAGGTGCAACGACAAGCAGATCATGGATACTTACCAAAGAACATGCCAGAATAGATTGTGCAAGCTGAATTCCACTCTCATCCTGATACACAGCAACATGTTCTTGAAACTCAACATTTATAAATGACACACATCTATTCATGCACAAGCCTAGGTCTGATGGGCGCTGGGTGAGCCATTGCCTATTTGTAGGCACATCCACCGAATAGGGTTGGTTGAGTTGACCGAAAATCTCATCATGGTGTTGAGCACCATCAGTATTATGGAATGGAAACCATAAGCATGTGCCAGGCGAATTATAGATGCTTACGCATCCAAGTGTAGAAACCTTAATTTTGAAAACCCTAGTTCAGAGTTGCTCCTGGAATCTATCAAGGATATGAGGATCTAAATCCACTTTTAGTGGAGGCTGCAACTCCTTACCATTTTGAACAAAATCTAGACCTTCAAGCGGGGGGTTTCCCAACTTTTATGGTTTGGCGAGATCAACGGGCGAATGGATGTGATCATGGATTGTGGTGAGTTGCAAAATGTTAGTGGTCTTTGTATCAATTTGGTCAAATGTTTGCGTACTGACAGATTGATAATTCAATGTATCAGATTCTTTAGATTTGCCAGGATGTGGTGAATTTACCGTAAGGTTTTCGGGCAGTTGAGGGATTTGCAAAAAACCACATGTTTGTGCTTGATTGCAACTGGTACTGGCTGGGCAACAACTGGAAGGATTATAGATAATGGCTGGTGTTTTCTTACTAGTGAATAAATTGGGGTATATCGGTTGTTGCATACCAGCTGTTAGGGGACAGGAATATGTGCTCAAGGAAACCTCATTAGAATGAAAAATCTGCCCAGATGAAATGATGTCTAACGTGGTTATGCTGGGAGGAGCATGGCACTTGGGGATCATCATTTTAGAAACCTTAATCTGAGAAAACCTAGGTGGAGTTGTTTGAGAAGTCTTGTCAGGATCGAAATAACTAGGGATAACGGCCAGCAAGAGCGGGAGCACTTCGATTCCCTGATGGGTAATCGAATCTTCATAGAGTGAATTATCAAATTCTGGTGTCTCCATATGGTCGGCAACGAGATACGAGTGACAGTCCTTAGCGGTATTAGTTAATATGCTTTCAGACAAGCAGTGATCGATGTAACCATTAATTTGATTAAGCTGGGTACCTGGCATGTTGGGCTCCCTGGGAGTTATCGACTAGGATGGATCAATAAGGAGGACATCTTGAGGTTTCCTAAACAGGAAATCACTCCTAAGGCTATCTAAAGATTCTGAGTGAGAAAGATCAAATCTAAAAGATTCATCGATTTTGAACTGTGATTGTGAAACACCATTTGCGTGCTTATGATTTTCACCAATACCAGTATAAGGAAATTTTGAATGTCTCGAAGAAATTACTGGTGTGGCAGACTCATGAAATAAATCGTGGAATAATGAACGAAAAGATTGAGCTGCAGGGGTCTTAACCGTACAAGGTTTTTCAATATGCACATCCGTGTCATTCAGAGAAAACAATGATCTGGGAGGCTCTGTAAGGGGATCAACCTCATCTGGGATAGGAGTCGATTCATAATTAGTATGCGAATCAGATTTAGGACTATGTCCAATGAGACATCGAGTGTGCTCGAGGTAGGTTTCATGAACCGGGAGAGATAATGTGCCACTATAGTTTTCAAGCTTTGATTTGACAAGGTGCATGAAAGATTCAAAGGTAGTATAATAGGCTTTATCCTCTTGCGAGTGTCTATACTTGCTCAGAACTTTCGAGGTCACAACTCCACTACCCGACAACTCAGGAGGAGGGGCAAGAATATCACAAATAGAAACACTCTCCTTGGAGGCCTGAATGTGGTCTGGACTTGGGGAGATGGACAAGGAAGCATTAGGGACAAATTTTGAACAGCCGGTAACTTTCGGGTCATCATAAGGAACACAAGGATCAGGCTGGGTTGCTACTTGAAATTTTTCAAGGGAAACGAGGATCACATACGTGAACTGTTCTCTTAACAACTTCCAATTGACATCCTTTTCAGGGAACTCAAAACAATAATGAAAAAATCTGAGAGAGAATTCATCTAGAGATTCCTGAGGTTCCATTCTGATGTCATTTAGCTTTATCAATACACTTTGAAAATCGTACCTGTGAAAAGCTTGTCGCAATTCACTGGCGAGTTGTTTAAACAAATGGATGGAAGCTTCCAGCAATGTGCGGCACCATTGCTTAGCGTGACCTTCGAGAGTGAGGAAGAAGAGAAAACAAATCAACCCTTCATTTTCAATTTCGTAGCACTCACCAAAGTCACAGAAATCTGAAAGATGTTGGGTTATGAACACTCTGTTTTCACCATAGAATTTTAACTGGGACAAGTGATACATAATTTCATCGGGGATGAGACATCGAGGCTCATAAAACTCCTACAAACATCTCAGGATAATGATTTGGGAACGATCCATTACAGATATGAGAATAACTGCAGGCTCTAAGGGTTCAGCTTGTCGTCTGGCCCTCCTTCTAGTGCCAAATTCTATTGATGATAAAATCTGTCCGGCCAACAATAGGGGATCTCCCCAGTATAAGGTCCCAATTATACCTTGAACCATTTGGAATAGGGATCCCATCCGGGGTGTGGGTCCGGCTACTGTTGATTTCACCTTTCTTTGGGTCTCGCTTAAACTCTATAAACCACTAGATACACACTTGAGAAAATGATACAAGACATATGATTGATGCATTAAATGTACCTATAACACTATGAGTAGCAAGAGGAAATAATAAAGCATGAAAAGCGAAGGGAGTGTTGTTAACAACACTTCATTAGGGTCATGCTTGTAAACTGTTTTGACCACAAAAGACACAATTCCTCATGGCAGGAACACCCTTCACTTCCTAAAATTTTTAAATGATAACACAAATCCTAATAAACAAAGCCATCAGCGTTCGTTAAGAAAGTGAAATGAACTCAACCACCATTAACATACTCAACAAACTGTTATGAAATTGTGATATGAATTAAAGATACAGTTCCCTTAATCTAAGATGTTCAGAAACTAAAAACATAATACTCAATAGCACTCATACATATGACAACACCAGATCCACAAAGGGATTTTTCAAAATTCTTGTATTCACACTCAAATGTATAATCCTCTGGTAATACAATGTACTCCACTTGAGTCCCAAACAAAATATCCATTACAAGTTCCCGAAGGCAGTATTTATAGAGCAAATCTTGCCCTTCGGGCTTTCTGAATTTTCACCTTCCCGACCGTTGGGTTTCCTTGCGACCTATGACCTCAGACCATCCGCGACCTGCGACCTCGGACCATCCGCGACCTGCGACCTCGGACCATCCACGACTTGCGACCTCAGAAGACATGCGACCTGCGACCTTGGGAAGATCAGCGACTTGTGGCCTTCATTGGGCTAATCTCTGGATTTTATAGCAGTATTCCTTGTCTCACATTCCTTGCTTCAAAAACAGGCCCTTTTTCTTGCTGGGAAAAACTTTGGCTCATTGCACAGACCAAAAACTTCCACTTGCAGTCACATAGCTTAGGTCACATGTCTTCATTTACGAATCATAATGTTAGCGGCATATTAAATGAATTTCAAGAATGAAAATAATAACTTAGACCCCTGTGTGGTCAAGTATGGAGCTACTGAATCGTCGGAGATAATGGCTAGGGTAAGATTTCTCTGCGCCCTTTCTCTGTCAGGATCATAATATTTCCCATGCACAAAGTTCTCTTGGATTGAATTTCTTGATAGGCATGGGCTTCTTCATTCGCATCCTCAATGGTTGCTGTAGATTTTCATGTTCATCAATTTTCCCATTTATTAGAGAAGCAATACTTGTCATCTTCGATCAGAGAGTCTTGGGTATCTTATCTTATTTGACCTATATATTTTTGATTCAAAGAGAGGCACATCATCATTAGTCTCCATTATCATAGCGAAATCCAAAGGTTGGGGTAAAATGGATACCCCACTCGAAAGACGCAGCCAAGTATATACTCTTGATGCTCCAGCAAAAGGGGTAGGGAATTTCACTTCATCCCTCTTTTGAGGCTCTGCTAATGAATGTAAAACATATTTATCTGTCTCTAACTATTTCTTAGTGGGGTCCTCACTTATTCTTGAATGCATAACAACAATTCTTTTGGGAATCTTAAGGCTACAAACAATGGCATCTGGAAATTTACAGCCTACTGATTTATGTGCCCCATGGAAACCCGAAACGAGATTCTTCAACAGTTACCCCGACATAGAAAATAGTTTCTTGTTAGATCTTCAAAGCAACCCACTTGTAATTGCAATACCAATCTGCCAAAAGCAAAGAGTAACGGTCGTTGTCAAGGAATAAAGGCGTAGGTGTTCCTATTGGCAGGCCCGAGGGAGTGCATGCATTTTAAAAGTACGATGTAGAAGGGTATTGACACGAATGCGTTCTCCCTTTTTCTACCAATACTTGCTGGCTTTCCTTCACTTCCTTGCATACTCCTCACATAGCTAAAACGTGGTGCATTACTATATTTTGACGAGGCTGATATATGTGTACACGCACATTTTCTTGACACATTGTTGGTGTTCTATTAGCAATGTGATCATAGGGTCTCCTACCAAATACTTGATTATTCGTTGTCTTGCAAGATTGGTGCCTTCTGCGTCATGTGTCGATGCTTCTATGTGTAGCCTATAATATCCTTTCGCTCCCATTTCAAGCACCTACCACTTCTTTTAATGCACGTTCACACTATTTAAGAGTGCCACTTTTGCTACGTGGGCGTTGCCTTTGAGGGAGGTTAAAATCTGAGGAGAAATTTGCATTTCGCAATTGGGGTCGCGTGGTCAGAGAATTTCCTTGGGTCGCATTTTTCCTTAGGCACACCTTTCTGCGACCTCATGACCTTAGAGGGGTCGCACAGTCACGTGGTCGCATTTCTTGCCCAGCAGCATGTATCGCGACTCAGCGACCTGGAGGGGTTGCGCGACTTTACCTCCACTTGGGCTGAGACTTCAAAAGGGTCGCAGGGTCGCTACCACCACCAATTCATGCTTTAAACTTTCCTCATAGGTCTGCGACTCAGCGACCTGGGCTGAACTGCAACCTCGTGGTTAAATAGCGTAGTGCGTCCTTGTCGAACCGTGCTCTATTGTCAATCACATCCTTCATGGGGCACAAGCAGATTTCGTTAGAGGCAGAATCGAACAGATCACGTTGAGATGGTAGTCGCTACTTGACTCAGATGTCAAATATGAAGGAAATTTGAGAAGATATCTACCATATATCCCGCATGAAAGTGCAGTCGGACAATGCCATTAGAATCTGTTTTCGGGATGAAAGGATGTGTAACCTTCACCTTATTACACAACTAATATCCAACTACCTGTGACAGAACCCACTATTTCCAAACGCATAATAATATGCGTTACCTTAGCGCATTTGATACGTTAGTTAAATTGCTGGAAGTAACAAATGATACATTTCTCAAATGGCGCTGATTACAGTCATATGAACACGTTATTTAAGTGGCCCGTGCAACAAAATCACCACAAAATTTGCGTTCTCTGATTAGAAAATGATTTTACAAACGTGCATTTCGTAACCTCCTCCAGCAAAGTTGTAACTCTGCATCGTTTACAACCTGAGTTATGGATCGTGATTTTACAACTCTGCCTTTCGTTTGACTGTTATTGCACTATAGTTATTATACATTCCCACTACAGACTGGTTATAATGTTCCACTTTGTGTTCGAATATAAATTTTGGTCGCTATATATATCTCCGTCCAAATTTTTTACCATGGGTAATACATATCTCATGGTTATATGGCCACGTAATTAAGTGGCCCATGCCACAAAATCACCGTTGAATATACATGTTCTGATTAAAAAACGATTTTACGACCATGCATATCATAACCTCCTTCAGCAAAGCCGTGACCCTGCACTATTTGCAACGTGGATGATGGTTCATCAAACTTACTACAACTCTGGTCTTTTTGACTATTATCGCACCATAGTTATTATAATATTTTGGCTGCCATGTGTAAACACAACTTTGGACCACTAAATATACATATCTGCTCCAAACCTTTTAACATAGGTTGAAAACTTTGGCATAAAAGTATTTGAGCCCAATCGTAATGTCCATCGTGTAGTTTTGCTCCACCTTCTTGTATGGTTTTGAAACCATATGGATTTGCGCCTTAGTTTAAATATACAACGTAACCTTGGTCCATCGAATGTGCGCCCACTTGTAATGTTTTCACATAGTTCTGCTCCACGATCTCCTATGATTTTTAAACCATATGATTTTTTCCTTGGTTTAACTATATAATATTTAAAACCATAACCTTGGTCCATAAATTTGCACCCACCGTGTAGCTAAGGTTAAGAGATATTGTTTCCCAAAGGTGTGGTTGATATTTGAAACTCTGCCGTTGGCTTGCCAACACCAACATGTGTGCTCTCGCACTGCTACTTGACACGAAAATGCCTTGAATGAGATTGTAATTCTCTATGTAAATCTTCTGAGTCCACTTTGTTCACCCGGGCTATGCTTCAGGCTAGACTTGTCGAAGTGGTGAAATATGTTCCTTTATGTGCACCCATCGACATTTAGATGGTATTGTGCAGGATCTCCAAAACTTCCTTTAAGGTGAGACACTTTCCATCTTGAAATATAAATACTTCATTCGACTCATACATAAGCCTAGATCATAGCAAATTCTTCTTGTTTATGTGAGATGGCAACCGGTATGGACATTTCCAATTCTGGTGTGCACTAGTGAAGAAATCTTTTTGCATCAGTGACATAAAAGTTTCTTTCTCTACTCAACATGTATCACACCATCCTCCTTTTAACAGTACTGGTCACTTGCTCCTCCTCCTCCCCTGTTTCACAAATTTTGCCTTGTTGTTGAGCTCAATTTTATTTCCCTTGATGTCGTGACAAGATTGAGGAGTTTGTCACCCGTGGGGTTGACCTGTGTGGAACATTACAGCATCACAATTACTCTTTGATAATGGTGTCCCTAGATAAAACATATGAGACTAACAAGTTTAATAGAAGTATTCAAACAACATGCTTAATGACCCATGGCGAGAGGGCTGCTAATGTACATCCTCAATGCATAGAAAAGTTCTTATTCGAGCGTATGTTGGATGATCCCTCCCACACATGGCGTGATTGCAGCAAAAGCATCTGGTCATGATGGTGAGAAAGCTCATGAGTGGTTTGGGATAGGTCACTAGGATTTCATTGACTGCAGGTTGGGTGAAAGACTTTAACGACTAAGCGAGGAGAGGGGGACCCAAAATTTCGAATATACCCAAAATTTTGGGTGGTGTTGTAGCGGCTACAACAAGACCTCTATACGGATAGATCCTTTAGTCAAGAAAATCAATCAGGAGCTGCGTGCAAAGGAGCAAGAGTTCGATGACTTACAAGAGGTTCTTCCTACCCTTATCCCTGTTTAGAGAATGGCATGCCTTCATACTATCCAGGGGCTACAGGGCGAAGTGGAGGCACTCTGTCGTCAGAAGAAAATCATCACTAATCACATGAATCCTTGGGTAGAAGAGGCCATGTAGCTCTCTCAGGACCTTGATGCTGCTGTCTACAGCTTGAGCCAGACAATGCAAAAGGTCACTTCAGCAACTGAATGTCCCCCATCAGAACATTTGGTCGAGATCATGCAAAGGATTGTAGACCAAAATGTAGGTATCCTTCCACCATTTTCTATGGCTATCGAAGCGCTCAAACTCAAAATGAAGACCCCACTTCTAGTGTGACTCAGGACGAGTCACAAGATTGGGTTGGGGGGATATTGGAGTAGGGTCCCCTAAGTCTAACAATTTTTCCATATTTTGTAATGATTTAGTCTTCCACAGGGTTTTTGGGGTGGGTTAAAACCCCTCGCGAATTGTAATGGGTCAAAAGGGTAGATCAAGGGGCCAAAAACCGTGGTTTGCATAACATAGGATAGCACAGGCTAAATATTATAAAGAAGTGAATAGATTGAGTCTAAGAAGTCATTTTTTTGGATAAGACTGAACGTGGATAATAGATCTGTATTTTTGGTGATAGTTGGTGCAGATCGGTTTGGGTAGAAGGCTCCTACTAGTTGTGTGTGTGGAGACCTTAGTCCAGCTATGTGCATGGGTTGTTAAAGGGTTGTATGAAGGATCTGAACTGGTTTAGTAATAAAGTATTATTTTTGTGGATATCTGAGTCCTTTGTGCATCTATTGGTTATGTTATGAATTTTGTTGTATCTTGTTTCTGATTTATGTATTGTTTTCACTTAGATCTCTTGCGCAATTGTGGTTGGGTTTATATGGTTCATTATTGGATAAATCTTATGGTATAAAGCTCTGACCTGATGTGTTTATGGTTAGTACTTAATTTATGATCGTTGTGATAACTTATGCATGGTAATATGCATACTTGACTTAAATCTATCTGTGAAGGGTTTACTGGTTAAGGCTATTGTTGCGAAGGTTTTTTTAAGGTTGTTTGGGATCTCAAGGCACTCACATAATTCAAAATATCTCTTAGGGTGTAGAAACCTGGTTCCATCACCCCCCCATACTGCTTCAGGTGAGACTTTGGCTTGCGGAAGCATGTCACTGCTGAAAGGGCCAATAGTAAGAGGGTTTTGTTTGTTAACCTCACTTCTGAACTTGGGTCAGGACCCCTCAAGCCAAAATTAGTTGTGGTGGTCCTTTGGGGATTGGCTATAATTCATCCCCTTTTCTTTAATTATAATGAAGGTTAAGGCCATGATGGTTCTTTTATCGATTAGGTTGTGCATCTATATGCAATGTTTTACTCTGGGGGATATATGAAGAACTTGAAATCGGTGGTTTCTTTGAATAGGTTTGTACTATTCCCTTGAGACTCCTCCTAAGTCCCATTTTGATTTGGTTATAAGAGGGATTTATAGGTCATAAGATAGGTGTGAACTAGACATGAAGGAAGCACCTTTTTGGATAAACCTGTGCGTGTGATTTTAAGCAGGCTTAGAATTAGACTTGTATCATTTTACATCATCATAGAACACCTGCTGAGTTAACAAATTCCAAGGCAAGGTTTGTGAAGCCAAAGTCTTTGAAGTAGTACATCATTGATAAAAAATTGTACTGGAAAGATACCAGTGGTATTATTTTGAATTTTTTGCTGGAAGAGGAGGCTGAAAAAGTGATTGAGGAGTTTCACAAAGGAGATTGTGGAGGTCATCATTATTGGAAGGCCACAACAAATAAGATTCTCAGAGCAGGGTGTTATTTGCCTACTATGTTTAAATATTTCTACAAAAAGATTGTTTCCTACCATGAATGCCAGATTTTTTATGGTAAGAAGAAGCTTGTTCCTTTACTCTTAATGCTTATCTATGTTGAGGCGCCATTTCAGTAGTGGGGGCTAGATTTTATTGGTGAGATTCATCCATCATCTTCAGGTCAGCATCACTAGATTCTGACAAAAACTGCTTATTTCACCAAGTGGATTGAAGAAATCCTAACTAGGCAAGAAAATGATTTAGTTATAATTTCATTTTTGGAAAACAATATATTTTCCAGGTTTTTCTGCCCTATGAATATCATCACTAATAATTCACAGGCATTCAAATCCAAAAATCTGGTCATTTTCTATCATCAATATCACATTACACTTGGGCATTCTACTTCATATTATCCATAAGGTAATGGTCTACTGAATCTTATAACAAGAGAATTATGAGAATTATTAAGAAGGTGTTGCAAGAAAATAAGAAGTCATGGAATTTGAAGCTTAAGTATGCTCTGTGGGCTGATAGAGTGCACATAAAGAGATCAATTGGAACTTCACCTTATGAGTTGGTATATGGAGATGAAGCCATTTTTCCTACATCCTAGGGAGTGTCTGTCATGAAGCTACTGCAAGGATTGGAGGAGGAGCCAAATGCAATTCAGAGGAGAATAAATCAGTTGATAGCCTTACAGGAGAAAAGGGAGGAAGTCTATAATAGTAATCGACAATATCAAACATAATCAAGAAGACATTTGACAGGAAGATCGAGGAGGAAAAATTTCAAATCCAAGATGTGGTTTTGAAATGGGAGGCCAGGATTGAAGAAAAGGGGAAACATGGTAAGTTTGAGAATATTTGGAAAGGTCCATTAAGAGTAGCTACATTCCATGGAAGCAACACTTACATTCTGCAGGAGATGGATGGACAACCTTATGATGGAGGGCCTGTCAATGGCAGGTTTTTGAAGCAATATTCCTCTTAAGTCCTACTAATATTTCATTCCATTATATATATTCCATTTTTATATTTTTTTATGCTAATAAAGACAAGATGATCATCAATCTTGAGCCTGAGGTGAAGGCCATTAGAGTTTGAAGGAAAGCTTGGAAAATTTCAGAGTTTGTGTTTTCAAAAATATGGATAGCACGAGAACTACAGGTTCTTTGGTGTACCACAGGGGCACACCATCCCAAGTGGAGCCACTGTTATCACTAAGAAAAAAATGAAACATCATTTGACATAGTCTTAGAGGTTCATGTGTCAAAGGTATGGTCATAGAATTCATTTTTCATTACTTAGTAAAGGGAAATTTTAAAATTTTCTTATTAACCTATCCTAAGGTCCAAACCCACCCCCATTCAAGTCTTTTCATGTCACATCAGTCATTATTTCTTGACATATTTCATTTACCGAGCTTACAACTTCGAAAAGGTCATTTTAGCGAAGAATTCCTACTTTCGTAGCAAATTACACAGAAAAAATGCACTTTTTCGGTACGAAACTGCTAATAATTTCGCAGCAAAAATGCCCAGAAATACACTAAGTATGCTACGAAAGGAGGTATTCATGTCTGTCTTTTCAAAATAGGTGCTAGGTGTCAGTCAATGATTGAATGGGTTGGGGTAGATTCAATTTGAGTCAGTTAGGGTTAAATCAAGGTAAATTGGTCATGGCTGAAGTCATTATTACCATTTTAAGCATGTACGAGTCATGATTATGCCATGAGTTGTCATCGAACTTTAAATATTTTCCCAATTGAGTCATTTGTCATTCTCTGCTCCCTCTTTGCATGTTATTGAGCTCTGGAGAGCTATTTCACTAAGCCCAAGTTGTGGTTGGAATTTTCAAAAGTTTGCAGGTATCACTATTCAAGCAAGGTATAGAAGCACATAAAAGTACTATGGATGCAAAGAGGAAGACCAACAAAGGTGGCCACTGTCTCAGATATGAGCCATCAAACATGAACCTGATAAATGAAGACCCAACAACTTCAAAAGTTTTCTTAACAAGGTTTTTGTAGTTTTTCCAAATATGGCAAGGATGCCATGCACAAGTTTATAAAGAGTTTTCCCTAAATTTCAATGGGACAGCTGCTAAAGTGGGAATGATAAACCTCACTATAACACCAGAAACTATTTCAGCAACAATAGGAATCCAAGAGGGGGAGAACAATGGTTCAAAGTTTTCAAATTCAACATGTAGGACTATAAGGAATTTATCAAGCTAGAACATAGTGAGGTTGACTTTACAAATGCCATTCCAAGGAGCTACATGAAAGACAATTTCTCAAAGCTACTGCTTATCATTTAGAAGTACTTCACTTGTGAAGGGAGGTATCATAAGGTGTATTCTTACCACTTCAGGCTTTTGCTACATTCTGTTGGTAATAAATCACTTGATCTACCTTTTTAATTATATATAAGCTTAGCAAAAATGGCAGATAAAGTTCAAGCTGAATCTGAAGGAAATTAAACCTCAGTCTTTCATCATGGTTTAATCAAGTTGTTGGTTTTAGAGGAGTTAAAAAGACTAGGAAAAGAAAGGTCTTCTTTTCTATTTGTTAGTGGTTTTGAAGTGGATGCCATTACCCCTAATAGAACTCCTAAACCTATAGGTATACCATCACCTTTAGTGGCAGGAAAAAAAAATCCCATAGGGGCAGAGAAAAGTGAAACAAAAATCATGGAAACAGAGCAATTGCAGAAACTTGATACACCTACTATTTTACTTTCAAAACAAAAGCCAACTATGAGAAAAATTGCAAAACAAGAGCCAACTATGAGTAAACATGGTAGAAAAAGGATTACAAGAAGCCAAACAGTGGCTAAGGGAAATTTAGAAGACATTCTACATGCCATTGATATTGAAGAGAATCCCATAGTCCAAGCTGAGGATATAGATGAGGGAGGAAAGAAGCTCAAGAAAGCCAAATCAGCAAAGAAGTTAGAGTTTGAAGGAGAGGATGCAGGTTTCATGTTTGAGGCTAGGAAACCCATGACTAGGCATGCCAGACAGGTTTTGGAAAGTAGCAAGGAAGATCAGAAGGTCACTAACACCATCCAGCCACCACCAAGCATAATTGACCTTTCATCACCTGTGGAAGAAGATTTAGTCATCAAGCAAAAGAAAGGAAAGGAGAAAATTATTGAAAAAATAGAGTTTGAGGTCCTTAAGGAGCAATTGAAGTTAGAAAATCATGAAATAACAATCTTGAAGAAAGAGGCAAGGAAACATAATGTTCAAAAAGTGCAGTTTGAGAAAATGAAAGAGATTTGGGAAGAGCAGGTTGATAGTGTGTCAAAGACCTTAGATGACACACATCAATTAATCAAATGGACTCATCCATTGAGAAACAAGGTGAAGCATGTTATGAAAATGAACCCGCACTTGAAATCTAGCAACAGAAAACTTAAGGACCAAGTCAAAGACCTCCTAGAGAAGTTAGAATTGATCCTTGAGGAGCTGGAGAAGAAGCGATTAAAGATGACTGTAGTTGAGGAACCCATAACTCAACTCATGATTAATGAAAAGGAAACACCTCAAGGCTCTTAAGTTGAGTTTGATTATGTTTTAAGAGGTTAATGGCATGTTGGAAACCATTTTTTTATAGTTGGAGGTTACCTTTTTTAGACAGGGTCAAAATATGGAAATTACACGGGTTTCCACAGTTTCGTAGCGTTTCCTAGGCTTGAAGCTAGGAAAACACTATGAAAATTACTGTAGCTTTATTTTTACTTCTAAAACCAATTTTTGCAGCTTTTAAGGAGGGGAAATGGTAGTGATGATGTGTCATGTCATGATGGACACTATGGAACAGCAAAGAAGCTGAAATTTTGAGTGAAAAAACCATTTTTTGGACGCTACGAAACTGCTCTGTTTTCATAGAAAGCTGTTTTAAAAGGTTTCTGAGCAATTTAAAAGTTGTTTTGAATAGGTGGACACATCCAACATATCAAGGGACTTTGCCACCAAAAATTTATGACTTGAAGACAATGAAATGGAGGCAACTCATCAGTGGAAGCCTTCGTTGAAGATAGGGTCATGTTTTCCTAAAAAATAGGGATTGTTTCCATATGTTGAGGAGGATATTTAAGATGTCAAGTAGTGATGAGCTATGTCATAGCCTATTCGAACATGTGAGGCTTAGTTGGAAGATATGTAACTGTTTTAAAAGATAAGGTAGTTTGATGTAATAAATAGGAGTTTGAGTCCTATTAGGAAAAGGCCTTTTTCTTAGAGTATAACTGTCATTTTCTGATTAAAAGACATGTTTTTCTATTATGTAAGGTGTCATTAGAAGAGTTCGATGAATCTAGCCAAGAGGAAGATAATATCTAATGTAATAAGGTCTATTTAAAGGTAGATTATCGAAGTTGTGAGGGGTTGGATATTTTTTGCACTATTATCACTCAGTAATTTCTCAAGGTTAAAGAAAGAAATAGTCCGAGGTAACCACAAACCAACTTTTAAACTCTAGGATCTAGCCTTCCTAGATTTAACTTTGTTTTGATTATAAAATATTAGGGTATTTATGATTGTGTAAATTGTTTTTGATTTGGTTTGGTTTGGTGAGAACAAATCACTTAGTGAGATGGATAGTGATAGATCTATTTGTCCATTGGGCTAAGGAGTCCAAAGTCAAGCAGATAGAAACAAAACTAGGATCAAGGTCAATAATTCAAATGTTTTCAAGGCAAGATAGTCAAGTCATTGAAGATCTTGGAAGGCTGATTTGTGAAGTGGTTTGAAATGGGATAAAGAGTAATGAAGGATTCTTTGATCCGGATAAGGAAAGAGTAGACAGAGGTCATTTGAAAAAGGGAGCAATTAAGGGTTCCCTACTCTGGAAATCAGCAGAAAACATAGAAATGATAAACAGTAAAGATAGGGTGCTTTTAACAAATCCTAAAATAATACTCTTGATTTATCATTCAAATTTGGAACACATATATGGATGCATGTAAAACTTAAGAAGGTAAAAAATGACAAAGTATAAAGTACTTCACTTCAATGTCTCATTACATGAATCCTGAAATATGATGCTAGATGATTTGATCCAGTCTGCTACTCGAACTTGCAACACAAAAGCCTTCAAGTACAGAAATATTGACTATAGAAATATTCAGCAATTTATTCCACAATAATACTTCAAAGGATGAAGTATTTATACAAATTCTAAACTAGAATATCTTGAACAAATATCAAGATTGGTTTACAAATATCTCAAACTGTATTACATAAATAGAACTTAAATAATGGACACTCAAAACTAATGAATCTATTTGGCACTATACTTATGGATTGATGGTGACAAAGAAGAGAATTCGAATTTGATATCAACTCTTAGTTGATGATGAGGCATCCAAGTCACTAACTGTCTCATTCCTTTGTGCATTTTTCTCCAGAAATTATGCAAAATTTGGGTCCAATGATACCTTTTTATAACCTAATCCGAGATAGATATGTAAAAAGTGAAAGAGGTTATTGTAGATAAATCTGTGTTTGAGATAAACCTCTCTCTGTTTCCTAACATTCCGCTCCAGATGTTCACAATATACTCTGCAAAAATATGTCTAAAATAGAACTTTGGAGAGTCTGAAAAATAGGTTGTGAAGATGTGCATGTATCTCTCATTCTGTAATACCTGTGTAAAATTGAGATAGGTTTTTGTAGATGGGTCTCTTAGGAACACAATTTTTTTTCAGTTTTTTAAGCTTCATTTCTGATTGGCCACAATCTTCTCTACAAAATGATGACTAAACATGAATTTTCTTTTAAAAGTTCTTTCAAATATTGTTGA
Source organism: Pinus albicaulis (assembly GCA_034641835.2). Taxonomy (NCBI): domain Eukaryota; kingdom Viridiplantae; phylum Streptophyta; class Pinopsida; order Pinales; family Pinaceae; genus Pinus; species Pinus albicaulis. Next base: position 30,308 of record MU968528.1, read on the forward strand.
ATATGTCCAAACCCATAATGGATGTTAGAAACGTGAGAGAGGTTCCTGTAGGTGGGAATCTTAGGAACATAAATCTCCTTCATTTTTGCAAAATTCATCTTGGATTGGCGACAATAGTTTTTGCAAAACTATGACTTAAACAAGAAATTTCTGCAAAAATGCCCCTTCTTGCTCTGTTTTCATCTTTTAACCTTATTGTTATTTTAACTATTCTATTTTCACTGTTACTATGAATTATTATTTCACTAATCTCTCTCTGAATTTTTATTCTTTATTTGTATACAAACTGTTTTTGGAATGAAGCTTTTGAATTAAAATCTGAGAATTTGGAGCAAACACTTTTGTCAACTAGTATTGAAATTGTTGGCCCAATTTCATATTCTGGGAATAACCTACAAAAATCAAACGATTTATTAATGAAACAAAAGTCTTCAAGGAGGGTTTCTCTGGGACAGTCTTTAGGATGGTTGCGACTGCTTCTGCAATGGTTTGTGTATCTGAATGCCTGGATTCAGGCTTAATTTGGGCTCAAAATAGCTTAATTGGAGTTAATTGCTCTGTAATAGGTCAGAAAAAGGTTTTCTCAGAGTTTTCTTAACAAACAGTGAAGCATTTGACTTGGAGGGGTAGTACTAATGTTATTTCAAAATTTATTAACCTTTACTTTAACATTTGGCGCAGATGAACAATACCTGGTTTGGCAGATTACACAGAAGGAGTAATGGGATTCTTCGCACTACTTTTAGGCATAGGGTGGTTTTTCACGAACGAACGCGATAAAACCTGGTGGCGACATGTAGTGAAGGGGTGGATTGGCAAAACCACCCATTTCGAGTTGATTGGGTTGGTTACATTTCGGGGATTAAATAATGCAAATGCCATCTGATTTGGGGGGAGGTTGATTCGACAATAGTCGCGAAATCAAATTGCGGGGGTGTTAATGTGATGTGAGGTCGAGTGTGTGGGACCAGATTTTGACTTTGTATAAGTCTAAATCGGGTATATTAATGTTTTATTCGGGGTTGGGTTATAACCAAAGTTTTATATGGCGCCTATGTATATAGGTTGGGTTTCAATATGCGGGGCTCGAAAGATTTGACATGTGGGTGGATAAAAATTTGGGTTATATTAAAACTATGGGTTTTGGAGGACTGTAAAATAATGGAGTTAATTATAATATGGAAAAAAGGGTATAAGGGATTTAATATATAAGTTAAGTGTTAATATGAAATGGATGCGAGAATAGTAAATACACTAAGTAAAGTGTAATATCATGTTTTTTAAGACGAAATTTCATAATGGTGGCCCCATTTTAACATTTCACACTTAATACTTAGGATAAATATCATTTTGTGGGTTTTTTGAGGATTTTGTATGGAAAAGGGAATTATTCAAGGAGGTTTTACTTTTCCTAGATAAAAATTGTTTTAATCAGTAAAAGGGATTTTGCTGAGGAAAAGGATTTTGTGAAGGGAATCTAGTACTTTTTACTAATCAGTCATTAAGCCCTGGGTCTGGTCCCAACCAAAGTCAGAGAAATGCTCTGAGCCTCTTTAACTGAAGGTTTTGAATACTGGAACATTGTGGGGGAGGGGAAATTATTAATCTTCTAGATGATGTTTTATTACATTCCTTGCACAACTACTTTCTACCTACCCATCATTATTATAACATTTTTTCATCATTTGCACAGGTGCATTTGAGTTTTCAACCCTAAATCCATTTTTCTTTTAAAACATGAAACTATATAATTCTAACCTTATTTCATCTGAGGGCTCAGATTAAACTTTTGAACTCCTCATTTATTCTCTGTTTTAACTACTAATCTGCCAAGATTAAGATGTTTGGCTAGATTTTATTCTCTATCTATCAACATGAAATTTAAAGCATGAAAGGTCAAGATTAAGCAGTTTGACCTTCAAGGATTGTGGCATTTAGGACAAGTTGCACACAATCTTATTTGCAAAAAGTAAACTAATAGTAGTGGCATTTAAACTTGCAACACTTTCATGATCTATTTTTGATGGGGTTCATATTTAATATTATTTTTTCATCTTTGTTTCTTTTTTTCCTTTGATTGTTATTTTAGGACATACCCTCTTTTCATTTTTTAATTTGGGAATACAATTTGCAGAAAGCAAAGGTATGTAAAATATTTCAAGCTTTTTAACAGAGTCAAATCAAAATTATGAATCCTATATTTATAGGACCCTAACATGCACCATATGCAACTTTATGTAATTTGACTAATATCAGTAATACAGAGGACTTCTTCTTGACAGACCTGAGATTCTCATGGAGCTTTTAATTCCTTTTTTATCTATATTTTTATGTGTACTACTTGCAGTAGATTTCATATTTATTACTGAGAATTCATATGTGTATGCTCTGACTTCCTTTATTGATGAAATGACTCTGTTTCCATATGTTCTATGTGTAATTTTCCTTTGTTAAAGACTCTTATATACCTCAAATTCCATGTCAAGGAACCTTGCTCATTGAATCTACTGATATGTTGACTCCATAAGCCTAATGGTTGCAAGCCTGCATTCTTTTCAACCTAAATACACAAAAATCAAGTTACTTTTAAAATAGAGTTAGCCATCTAATCCTATCATTATCTAATATCATAAACTCCTTTGAGAGAGCCCTCTCAAACTGAAGAGGCTAAGCTTCAGTCAAAATATGTTTTGAAACAGTTACATAGAGTTTTCTGATCAACAGCCAATCAAGTACAATTTTGTGATAACACCAGTGAAATCTTCTTCAGGTGTACTCATGCCAAGTACTCTATGAGGACAAGGGTTTTTCAAAAAAACAAAAGTTTTGGATGCTTCCGGCCAAAAATGCATTAGTAGGACCTGATCATGCAGCATTGCTTGTGCTGCACCCACAATCATTCTGTTCTTCCTCTCCACAACCCCATTTTTCTGTGGGTTATGAGGTGCTATGAGTTCTCTTCAAATTCCTTCTTTGCTACAGATGTCTTTGAATTTGTTAGAGATGTATTCTCCACCATTATCGCTCCTGAGAGAATTCAATTGCTTCATCGAATCTTTCTCCACCAATGCCTTAAACTCACAGAACTTTGAGAATTTTTTATCCTTCTTCTACATGAAGAAGATCCAACATTTACGAGAAAAGTCATAAAAAAAAATAACATAATACCTGTGTTTTGCTGTTGAAGCAACCGAGAATGTTCGACACACGTATGTGTGAACTCTCTCTAGGATCACTGAAGCACAGTTCTCCTTTTAAGGAAAGGTTGAATTTACATACTTCCCCATGGTGCAACCCTTGCACTGATTTAACTAAGAAAGTGTTCCCATTGGAATTCCAGTAGATATTTGTTGCATGAATTTCAAGGCTCCATGATGAAGATGGCCCAATCGCTCGTGCCATAATTCACCCTCATCCCGATTCACCACTTTTTCTGCCTTTCCCATCATGGCAGCGCATCCATATACCTCCAGCTTGTAGTGATTCTTAACTCAAATCCCTATCCGCTTGGCTTGACCCATTGTTTTATGTCGCGGGAAAGCTTTTCGATCGCTGAAAACAACGTCATAGCCTCTGTCCTTGAACATCGCGACTGAGACCAAGTTTTTCTTCATACCTGGAACATGCATAACATCTTTCAATTGAAATTTTTTACCTAACTCCCTCTCAAAGGTAATGGTACCAATTCCAATCGCACTGTATCATCCATCGTCGCCCATATCTATATGCATTTGGAGATATTTTTCATCCAAGTCACTGAAAAGCTCCTTATCCCTCATCATGTGAAAGAAAGCACCACTATCAAGATACCACACCGATCCCATTATGCTTGAAACCAAGCATGTGATCAAAGAGAAATCAAGTTCAAATTGCGAGGCAAGGGCCTTACCAAATGCAGCTCTAACAACCTTCTTCTTCTTCTTCTTCTGTGGGTAGTTAGTGGCGAGATGCCAATGTTCGTGACAGTGAAAACACTTCACCTTGGAAAAATCCAAATTATTTCCTTTAGACCCGAATTTTGAGTGGAATTTCTTCCCATTCCCTTTCCTTGCCTTGGCAACCAAAGCACAATCCTCTTCATCATCATGCTTTGATGAAAAGTCATCTCTGGTGTTCCACCTGAACTCCTCCTACACTAGATCCGACCACATTCATTCCCAATCCAGCAGTTTTTCCCATTCGTTGACAGAGTCTTCATAACTGTGCCAACTCTTAGGAAGTGCCAAGAGAGCCAAGCTCACCAAATAATCATAAAAAACAATGATTCCCACAATCCCTAGTTCATCTCGACATTGGACAAACTTTGTGAGATAATTTGGAATATTGTCGCCCTTTTCCATCTTGATCTTTCTGAGTTTATCCTTCAGCGCCAATTTCCTATGATCACTGCTGCTTTGGAAACGATTTGTCAAAGCCTTCCACATAGCATATGGAGTGACTTTCCCATGAAGGGTTGAGACAATGTAGTCTCTTACACCTTCCAACATAATCCTTCTCGCTTTCACTACTTTAGTTTGCCATGCATCAAGTAATGCAGCATCTGTCGAAGTGGGCTTAGGAACATCACTATCGATGAATTCATTCAAGCCATTATCTTCAAGCACCACCACCATCCTGTCCTCCCGGGAAATGTAGTTTGAGCTGCCCTCGAGTGCATACTCTAGCTGCAAGCCATTGAAAGCCATTTCGATGTTTACTCAAATGTCACACCAAGAAATTCTTGCAGCAAATTCAAATTGTTTCCACCAACAAAATTAGCTCCTGCTTCAAAATTGCAATCTTCTTTACTCCGATACCATGTAGAAATTTTAATAAAAATTATGTTTTGCCCAGATTCTCTTGATCTAAAAATTATATTCCACTATTAAATACATAATCGCTTCTACAAAATTCTTTGTGGAAATTTAAAACGTGATTGCCAATTGCAAACACATGAAGAAATATCAATCACACATAACACATATGTTTTTACCGGGAAAGCATAAAGCTAAAAACCCCACTATCATATATTTTGTATATATCATGGATCATGAAAAAATCTCATACAAAACTCTAATCCAAGATCTCTTAGTACAATGTACAATCATCTCACACTGTCATACAAAAATTGGCAAATACATGCGCCAATTTATTGCCTCCTGACAGCCTACCTCCACTGCGCAATCCCTGCTGATCACAAACCCTCAATGAATGAGATCTTTCTTGCCTTGACTGCAAAATCCTCATTGGCATCTCCAATGTCTGTGTGGTTGCATGAGTGCACCCGCTAATGTCACAATTGATAGTCAAACTGTCCCTTTCACCTATCTCTCAACTGGATCTCCACTAGATCTGACATGCATGTAGTTAACAGTAGAAAATATTCAGTTGCATGTGATACCATTGCTTGTGAATTAATTAAATAATTAATTCATTGATCTCTCACTAGTGTATGTTTAGTTACAACTAGCACAACTGAGTTTAACTCACTTAACTGAGTTAAACTATTTTACAACTAACATAACTACACATCCAACTCTGTTACGACTTCGAATCACTCAGTTACAACTAATTCCACTTCCATGTCCCCTCAACCAACCTTTGAACTCGAATTTCCCATAGCTAACTGGTTTTCCACTTCAGTTAACTATTTCCAAGTGCTTCATGAGAACAGATTAATATTTATTGTCCAACTATTACTAAGGGATAATAATAGTCGACATGCATCTATAAATAGACTTCAAAAATACATCTAAAAATAGAACATCATCTATAAATATAATTTTCTCAACATATATAAATGGACTTCTACTATAAATTCAATTTTTTCATCCATTCTAAAAATAGACTTACACCTAAAAATAGCCCGAGGCTCAATCCTAGTGCAGGTGCTTAATTTTCACTAGGATCAGCATCTTATTGAATCTTAAAAAATGATACGTGCTTTGTTAATGGCCACCCAAGTGTTGATCTGGGTAGGAAGTTGTCGATGTACCAACAAATTCAATGACCAATACCCCAAGTGAAAACATCTTGATGAAATCATATACAATATGAAATCAACTGAATAATATGAATTAAAAAATGAGATAAGGCACGCCTAAAATGGTACTCTGAGCATGCGGCGAGCCCAAAAATGAGTTTGAGGTTTAAATGTAACGAAGGGTACCATGATGAAGATGTTTTGGTCCTAGTTTTTATTTCTTTGATGGTTTTGAGAACGTAGGTATTGAGCCCCTGTACTGTGCTCTGGAAGATGATAAAGAGGGCAATATATAGGGAAAAGTGGGTCATATTCCACCTGATTTTCACTTACTATTTTAGGAGATCAGTGTTTCTCCAGTAGTTGTTTCTTTTCATTATGGTTAGTCTGTGCACCTGGGTAGTGCACATGGAGAGACAGGTTAGAACAAGAAACCATAACTTTGTGAGTTTGGTAGACTAGGTTAGGTAGGTTGTACAGGGGTGTCTTGAATGACCTTTTTAGGGTAGAAATTTTTTTACTACGGTTCGACTATGAAACAGTTGTGTAGTCTCCACGGGAGTGACTAGGACATAGTTGTGCAGTATCCATAGGTATATGAGGGATACCCGTGGAGCCTCCACGGGTGTTGGCTGATACGACGCATTGGTCGTGTGGCTTAGGTGTCAATAGTTGCAGAGTCGTTATTTGAACTACCCCACGGCTAAGGTATTAATTACTACGTATTCTGCGCACCTGTAATGAGAACATACATGTGGAGAGTGTGTTTGTTAAGTGCATAGACACATGGCCTTTCCCACAGTTTCCCCACGGCTTGGTTTCCAACAGACGCACGGTCTAGACATCTGTTTTAGAAACAGACGCACAACTTGTGTGCATGTTATACAAAAAGGCACGCGGATGCGTAAAAATAGGATTTTTCAGCCTAAGAGGATGATTCTTTACTTTTTGGCTTCCTTGTTGGTAGGATGGGGATGATATGGAGAGAGCGTGATTGGACGCCTCTTCGTGCTTAGATTGTTGGAGATGCATGGGCGAGCATGCCATTAGCGTGTTGGGGGTTACTAATTTTTCTTCAGAACCCCATTTTGAGGTCACACGATCATTCCTGAGGTTTGTGATCCGATGTTGGGATACATATTAGGATCTATTATGTATCAAGCGCTCTGATCTCTCAATTACTGTTGTCGTAGATGTGTATTTCATGACTAGATTAGTACCATTACAGGAATTTTGAGGTCTAAAATGCGCCTCCTAAGAAAAATGTACAACCAAAATAAACTTTATAAGAACCAATAGGATTTAAGGTGATGATGTCAACCATGGGGGATGATACACCATCTTTTAAGTAAAAGGGTAAAAAGACTAAATAATAATAAAATTATAAAACTATTTTTTCAACTCATATTTTCAACTTATCTCCCAAATTTTTTACTCAAATTTCGAGCAGGAGTACTCGTTGGATGCAAAATTTAATTCCTCATCCAAGGATTAGCCATGTTGCATACTTTCGATGGACCCTGCTACATGAAAAATGAGAAATACATTAAAAAACGTGATTGCAATCACGTTTTTCATGTATTTCTCATTTTTCGTGTAGCAGAGTCCATTTAAGTATGCAAGATGGTTACTCCTTGGATGAGGAATTAAATTATGAATCCAACGAGTACTCCTACTGGAAATTTGAGTAAAAATTTTTGGAGATAAGTTGAAAATATGAGTTGAAAAAGTAGTTTTTTTTTTTTCCTCTAAAATTTGATGATGTAATCAAATATTATTTTATTATTTCCACTATTATTTTATAATTTCCTTAGGAGGCCCATTTTAGACCTCAAAATTCCCCTAATGCTCGTGGAGAGGTCTTGTTGGTGCCCCTTCCAGCGGGGAAGATAGATATCTGTGTATGGGTGGGAGGTCACTGTGGACCCAACGTGATTGATGAAGGTTGCATCAGGGTTGCTACTATTATAGATCTGATCGAGTGAGCTACGTTGGTGATTATTGTACGATGATCCCTCACAGGGTGTCGAGGCCACATATTGATGTTTTGGAGAGGTTGCAGGCTGGCCACATCTTCGACTGGTCTAGTTTTTTGTATTGGGGAATGGTGACTCAGGTTATAGCGGTGTGTCAGGGCCAACTGAGGATTTTATGCTATGTGAGCATCCTATGTAGTATTTTTTACGAGTGGGTGGTGATGCTATGTCCCTTTGTGGAAGTGCTAGCACAACCTGTTAGGGACCCAAGGATCAGGTAGTGGGCTCCCATGATGCCTCAAGATGGTGGCGGTGAGGTGGGGCATTATTGGAACATCACATTGGAGGGTTAATTCATATTCAAACCTTAGATTATCCTTGAGTACCCCTACCACAGTGTGGACTTCAGGGGTAATTCAGACATGGGTTTTCCTCCCTACGATGCGTGGGGGCCAATAGGTATGTGAATTGTGTTTTTATCTTCATCTGTGCATCATTACATGTATTTGTACTGTATATTTTATGATGATGTTGATATCATGCATTTTTTCTTGCAGATGTTGGTCCATGTGGATGGTCGATGGCCTACCTGGTATGAAACAACCCTCGTTAGATGGGGGTAGTTGGTGCAAAGGTGGTGCTGCAATGACAGAGAGATGGAAGGGCTCTAGAGGAGCCTGGGAGACTAGTGCAGTGCCATCGGCTAGAGATCGGTGGTCCCTCCATAGAGCAAGGTAGATCCTTTGCTTTAGTGGAGATGAAAAGGTTGTGGGAGCGTGACGAGGCAGAAGAGGCTGCAATGGATCGAGCATATGTTGCAGAGGCTCAAGTAGAGGCTATAGAGGTCTATCTATGAGACTTGGAAGATGCATGGGGTCAAGCGATCCACCTGTAATGTTCCAAATTTTGCAATAAAGTATTTGGAACATTAATATTATTTTTATTTTAATAAAAGGAATAAAATGGGTGAGGGAACCCATGTAGCAACTTAATAAACACTCCTAAGGTGCAAAAAGTCACTTAAGTGGCTTTAGATAGCAGCCCCAAGTGTGAAAAAGGCCAAAGGACAGTGAGCTAGACCATGGTTGACCAAAGTCAACAACGTACCCTAAGAGGGGAAGCTTGCACAAGAAGATTGCGTAGTTGGAGTGGAGGGAAATTTGAAATGAGGGAAAACCCTAATGTGAGTGGGTTCCATGCATACATTGCATAAAAGATGAAGGAGAGCCATTGTGGAGATTATTCTTGGAGAATAGAATTCGAAGTTGAAGCTCTCTTCAACTTGTTGTTGTTTAGCACAAGAGGGATTCATGTTTAGGAATGCCCTTCTCTTCCATGGGAGGCCATGGAGAGATTTTTCTTCATCTTCCTCACATCATGGCTTGAGGCCAAAGCAGTCATTTGCAGCTACTGCATTATTCTTGTAGGAAAATAATGTTGGAGTTGCTGGTGTTGCAGTGAGGGACCATCATCATCTAACTTCCGGAGTTGTTCTGTAGAGGAGAGGCAATATATTTCTCTAGGAGATCAGAAAAGGATATCCCAGAGCTTCTATTGCAGATTTTTGCATTGGGCCATACATTTTCTCTCATGCCCAATGCAGTCTCCTTCCCATACAGCGTTATTTCCAGAGGTGGCTTGCACAAGAGTTTCATTTTGTGCACTAGTGAGTGCAGATTTCAGTAAGGGGATCAACCCCTTCATTTTGGATATCATTGGAGGAGGTTTGCACATATATTGCAACACTTCCCATCCTCTTCCATGTTGTATTATATTTGAGTTGCAGTAGCTACACTGCAACTCCAGCATTTTACTGTTTTACATATTTTAGCCAATCCCTTGGAGGATTATTGTAATAAAGGTTTCTGGGGTTGAGATCTTGCTCCCCCATATTTATTTGAGCTTGTGTTGCTATATCATCTCATATATATCAGTCTGCAGTCATTTTCCCTCATAGATTGCGCAGTTAGAGAGTAGCTGGATTTATGTAGCAGTGTGTTTCTTCATTGCATGTACATTTCCCTTTGAGGCTGATTGGAGCTCACCTTGAGAGGAATTTTCCTCAAGGAATTTGTATTACATTTGCTGTTGCATATTATATATCAGATTTTCACTCTTCTTACATTATATGGTGCATTATTTCACTGCTGTTACATATTGAAGTTTTAATGCTGCTGAAGATTCCCTTATTAAGCATTGTTTCGGTATACATGTTGGTGGGAGATCTGAATAACCCCCTTAGGGTTATTTCTTTGGGCTTATCTTCTATAGGGAGTTTTTATCATAATTATTATAAGGCATCCCAGCACTGGATGGCATTATTTTCACATGGGCTTCCTTATACAACGTCCTCATGGGCAGCTGTTGCAGAAATTCCTTGAAGGGAATTATTAGCTCTTGACAAGTTCTATTGGCAGAGTCTGCTAGTGGGCCAAGTAGCCTCTGGATCTCATTCTTCCTTGTGAAGATGAAATATCTAGTAAATTACCTAGAAGTCAATCTCTGAAATAGTTCAGTGTTTATTGTTAATACTCCCGGAGATGGAAAATACGAATATCTCAAGATATTCCAGGCATTGCAGAAATTTCCCCATTTGGGACATTACAGTGGTATCAAAGCTTCGAACTTGGCTCAGCCTGTGAAGTTTGAATTTTAGTGAAGAAGAGGCCAGAATGATGCAAATATGAGATTAATCTCATCATTTTTGGGTCCAGCAAGAACCTCTCCATGGAGGTTGAGGAAATAGAAAAGGAAAAGAGGAAGGACCATGCACTTCCTATTCTCACAGAGAAGCAAAGAAGAAGCATGGAGAACACTTGGAATTCGAATTCTAAGTGAGTATCTTGCTGAATATGGAGAAAAACCTAGAGTATTCCAAGAGAATCTACCTTCTTCACACTTGTTCAGCAGGAAGAGGAAAGAACTTGGTGGTCCAGCCATGGGAGGCATGCAAGGGTTTCTACTCTTGCTGATTTTTCTCAGATCTTGATCAGAAGATTTGGCCAAAGGAGGGAGGAGCCCTCACCACCAAAGGCACATGCCAGCACTATTACATTCATGGAGGAGCAGCCTCCACCTTCAGCTATTGAGGCAACTAGCACATGGGAGGAAGAGACTCTTGCAGCAACACACAATTCTTCCAAAATCTCTCCAAGGTATGCATGAGTTTGCATCTGTCATGGCGGATTGTACTTTATTGCATGTTGATTGTCTTGAGGAGGGTAATTTCACTGCGCTGTGCCATTTTGGAGGAAAATAAACCCTCATCATCCTCATGCACTATTGATGAGCCATGCATCACATGTGAGGATGGGGTTTTGAAATTTTGTCATGAAGGATATTGCATTTCAATGTCCCATGAAATGCAAAAGGCAAAATCTGTTTTGGGACAATGGTAGCTCTTATGAAAGAAGTACCAAGTGGTAGGATACTTACACCAAAGAGTAGAGCTTATGGATTATATGTGCCCAACGGAAATGTGGAGGATCCATAACCCATAGGTCCCAGGATCATTTCACACTTATTTCACTTGATGGATAGGGGAGAGTATGGGTGCATCATGATGGGGTGGCATTTCTCTTACCAATCATTATGTTCCCATTTCAGATTGGGTATGGTTGAATTATAGGGGAGCAACAAACATTTTTGTTGCTCAATTTTTTTTTTCATGTTGCGGGAGCAAGAGGAGGCACTAGCATGGTGCAAGAGGATTTCTCTTTGATCTTGGATGCCCAAGTAGCACCTTATTCATGGGAGGAGCTCTACATTTGCAGCAACATGATGGAGGATTATTTGGCAAGATTCATGTCAAAGAAGGGAGCTTTGAGAAGATAGTGGCCCTACTCCAAAGGCCAGTAGTGCTGTCACTTGAGAGCTTGGATTACTTGTTGGAGTGTTCTCAAAACCACTTCACAAGTGATGTACTTTGGAGGCATGTATGTGATGAGCATGAAGGAGTAATGGAGGAGAGCACTCCTTACTACATTTTGACTCCCTTGGCTTGGTTGCAGAAGCACAAGAATGAGGGATCTACATGTAATGTTTATGGGTTCTTCTTTCATGTATTTTCATGCATATTCTTCATTTATGGAGGAGTCCACTTGGGAGGGATTTCTAATGGATTTATATCATCATATTGGCTAGATGCATAGCCCAAGGAATGATGATATGGTTGGCACAACCACTCCCCTACTATGTTGCAGTAAGGGGGAATTTTCACTTGAGCCATTTCAGCTCAAAGGCCAAAATACATGATAAGGAGGTGATCATTTGCTTTATGTTTGGCACTCTCTTGTTTTTATGATCAGCATGTTATATCAAGGAGGATATTTCCTTCTTTCACACTATGTTCAGCTATACTTATGGTCTATTGTAGCAAGAAAGATGGCCATCTTATGATTGGTTTGTGGGGGAAAGCCACATAGTTTTGGTGTGCACCTTTGGCACCAAATTTTGTTTTCATGATCACATCTTGCAGGATGAATGTGGCAGAATAAAAGTGGCAGAAAGGACACTTGTTACATTCCATTTTGAGGCAGGCCAATGATTCCCTGCACTGGTTCCATGCATGGAACTGTATTTCACCTCCTTGCTCTTATAAGTTTATGTTTCCATATGTTGCTAGTGGAACGCTATTCAGAGGAAGCATTGTTTTGAAGGAGGGAAATAAATTGAAGATGCCCATTGGGAGTGTGATTCTCCCCAATTTACATGTTGTATGTTTCAGGAGAAGCAATGGGCAGCCCATGATTGCCAAGCTTCATCTCTTTCCTTCATGCAGGAGTAGCTATTTGGAGAGCTTAAAATTTTGGAGGAGGCACTTCATGGTTTGTATGATTGATGGGGGTGGCTTGGGTCTCTTTTGAAGACCATTTTATTTCAGCCATATATCAATAGCAGCCCCATATGTATCATGTGGAGGGAGAGACTCATTGGGTGGATGTGCCTTTTGAGAGAGAAGACCTCCTATTAGTATGAATCCTTTGTCGAAGTGTACGAAAAAAGACCACTTTAGCTATGCATAACTAATAGCCCTAACATCAAATGTGGCTGCCAATATCTTCAGATCTGCAGTTAGTTGATCAAGACAAGAGTTGCGAAAACCCAGATCTATACATAGAAAGACATAAAGCAGTAAAAAGAAGGGTTTGCTCCATATATCCAATAGACAAGACAAGAACAATTTTTGAAAGAATTTTTGTATTAAGGGCACCTGGGAGGAAAACAAGAAGATGTTTCCAATTCTCCTCAATGGGATGGATTATTGGAAGTCCTCATCACTTCAAATCTAGCATTTCTCTCTCCTGTTGGTGTAGAAAACCTAGACAAAGATAGAACTCAAAGGGAGCTCACACAGCAAATAATGGAAAATATGACAATGATAATGGCTCAAAGTCAGACCAAGAGTTTAGATCCAGAGTGATCTAATAGGCAACAAAAGGTGAGGAATGGTAGGAAAAACCCTCCTATTTATAACACAATATTGGGTCATTCTAGATCTTGGTGTATGATTAAAATAATGTTAACCAAATCTAGATCCACCTTTTATGGAATATTTTATTATATTTGTTGGAGGGAAAAAGTATTTGACTTGGGTCAAATCCCTTTATTTGTCAAAAATAAATAAATAAATGATTTATTTATCTTTTTAAGGAAGTGGTTGAAAGATAATCAAATAAATAATGATTTATTTAATTATTTGTAGGTGATTTGGTCATATTTAACAAGGAATATTATCTAAATAAGATTTAAATAATTATTCCTAGAAATTAATAAGATAAATAAAGGTTTATCTAATTAATTTCTTTGTTTTTGGGTTAAACATGACTAGGAATAATAATTAAATTATGATTTAATTAATTATTCCATAAGGAAAATCAAACAAATATAGGTTTGTTTAATATTTCCTTTTGGGGTTTTCTGTTTAGACCATAAACAACCTAATAAATGTGGTTTATTAAGTTATTTAACATAGTGAAGGCAATTTTACTTAGGGTAAAATTGGTCTTACATGGTGTACTTGGGTCCATCTAATGATAATAGGTTAGATGACCAAAAAATGGTGTAACAGATTGCACCCCAGCGTGCGAGTGTTAGGAGAAAATCGTATGACCGAAGTACGTTGTAAGAACTCAATCACCAGACATAAAAAGGGAAGTCAGAGAGAGAAATGTGAGGTAGAATAATGTGTTGAAGAACTAGACCCTAAGGATATGAGACTTGCAGGTGCAAAAAGTCGCTTGTTATGAGAGGGTACCTATGCTAAAGGTGGCGGGGAAGGCATACCTATGCCCGCTGAGACAAAGTACAAAAGAATAGTGTGTCCAGTAAACAAGGGACCAAACTATAAAGTACAGCCGACAAAAACATGAGCCGGATAAAAATACAATGAGGGATCCCACATACATGATGTGCCTGGGATAACAGCCAGGAATTATACAATAATATCTGAGTACATGAGATACAAATACAACCCAAATGCCCCCTGTAAATGGGGAAGGGCTCGCAAAATCTGACTGATACATGAAAATCAAAGAGGTGTTGCAAGTGGCTAAGGCCAACATCATCAAATATCTGGAGCTGCATCGAAGGCAGCAAGGAGGAGGTCATCCGGGCATGTGGGGGGCTACCTGCAGGGCCACCCCCTCATGAGGGCTGAGACATCTCACACACACCCGGGAATCATCAAGAGCTGCTGCTGCATCACTGAACCATCAAGTATACGGATCTCGATCATGCTGAAAGGAGCTGGAATGGAGGAAAAATCAAGTCAAAGGGAAATGAGAGATCCCTGTGCCTGATCCGAGGCACCGAACAAAAGTGGAAGCTGGAACCAAGGTACATTGCCCTCTAGACCTGTCTTCTGGAATGAAGGAGCTGATGTCGACAGAAGGAGGTCCGCCATAGGTGAGGTAATGAGAGATCATCAACTAAGGCACGAGAGAAAATAGTAGAGCGACGGACAGACTAATACCAATGATGATGGTGGAATGGAGGGGACTGAGTAGCGAATGGACGACTTCCCTTGCTAGAGCATAAAGGGCATGAATGACATGGCAGCGACTGACACAATATCATCAGGGATAAGGGACAGTGGGACTGAAGGTCATAATGTGCAACACAAGAGAGAAACCAAGCAATGAGGGATGGAGGACTATAGCGGGGTACAAAGGGACTCGGGATAGACTCCATGAATGCGATGATGACTCCACTTGGATGCTCTAAACAAGGGCGACTTGATGGTGCTGCCACACAGTAAAGGTCCAATGGGGGACCATGAAAACATGAGTACAAGATGGTAACTCACGACGAAAATCAACACAAACAAAGACAAGTAAGGAGGCAAAGTGATGCCCTAAGTACAAGTGTTGTAAGTGAAGAAATGTGATTTTAAGGAGAGGTGAAGTGACCCATCTTGGACAAAATGTGTCATGGTGAAGTATCAAATCACAAAAAACTAACAGATACCCATTTGAGGACTCGGTGAGAGCTTTCCAACGGTGCAGATGGTTTGTCAAACGGAGCTACGGTATGGTCGCAACAGGCGAAAGAAAAAACAAGGGTTCTCTTTTAATAAGGTAGTTTTCCCTCCAAATTCACTCATTTGCTAGTGTTGCTGTGGTGAATGTAGAGAGGAGAGAAGGCCCTAAATCTTTCGGCGAGCGTAGCGGACAAACCGACCATTGGAATCGAGATCCGTCAATTGCAGGTAAGAGGCCTAACCTTACTCTTTCATTTTGATGGATTGAAAGTTCAGTTTAGGGCCAAAAATCTCAGTAACAGACCCTCCTTCATCTCTACGACCGGGTCACACTTTTTGGGCCAAAAAGTGCGACCTGGGAAGCAGGTTTCAGGGAAAAAATTGTGACCTGTCCCAGAATTGGGCAGAAAAGTGCGACCTGGAAGATGAGGGGGTTTTAGTGCTGTTTTATGGCTGAGAGTTGGGTTTTTGTGTTTGGTTATGGTATTCCCGATCTGTATGTTGACAAAGATGATGTTTTTGTGCAGATATGGTAGATATACGGGTTAACTGGAGAGAGAGAGACCTGGGTACATTACAGGCAGAGATCCAGGCAGATCAGGGTGTCCATCGTGTGTTGGCCAGGTTTGGGGTTCTAAAGTTTTTGGAGAAACATTTGATGAGAGCGGGAGAGCCTTTGTTGGCCCGGATTATCAGTTACTGGGATCTAGAGCATGAGGTCTTTGTAGTGCAGGGGCACAGGATCGAACTGACAGTCCAGGATGTGTATTTCTTGACGGGTCTCCCGCCACTGGGGATGGTGGGAAACATGCAGCCAATATTACCGCGGGGGCGGCATATCATGGAGTTTGTGGAGCGACATTGTTGACTGGGTCTCCAAGTCAAGGGGACTCGGATACCGATCGGGGATCTAGAGAGATTAGAGACCCGTGCAGTGGCCACAGCGGTGCTACGTATCCTGGGCAACCAGGCGCTCCATCACATCACTGGGGGGCAGATGATGATTGTGGAGAGTGTGTTGAGTGGGACCTACTATGGGTGGGCCCAAATGATGCTGGTGTCGCTAAAACGACAGTTGTCACTCTGCAAGCGACAAGTGAACCATGATTGCTCATATGGGACTTTATTGTGCGCCTTCTTCTTTGAGAAGATCCCGACATTGCGGTCTCATGTACAGCTCCCAGATGGGGGTCCGAGAGAGCCCAGGATGCGCCGATGGGGGCGGCTACTGTGCAGAGGAGGAGGAGGGGCGGTCGGACGAGTGTTTCAACCTGAGTTTTTTGCCCATTGGGATCAGATGTCGTTATACATAGACGACTATCCCTATAGTGGGATGAGTTATTGTGGAGATCTGGACTTACCACTTTCGCCTGGTCGAGTATGGGGGCCCGATGGTAAGTGAAAAGTAACTATTCTTTTGTGGGCATGTTAAAGTTAGTGAATAGTAGATGGGGTACTGATTCATGTACTTTTGGTATGCAGATATAGCTCTGGTAAAACCGGCCGGATATATGGGACGACCGGCAGCATCTGGAGCTGCAGGTCCGAGTGGGTCGAGAGCAGCGCATAATGAGGATGCGACCGCCCTTCTGGAGGACATCCGCCGTAGATGCGAAAGGTTGCTGACTGGAGTATCAGAGCGCGGGTGGTAGGACCTAGATGACCAGTACATAGAGCCATGTATTGGTCTACCCTCGGAATGGCGAGGTGTCATGCGGCGCATGGCGATGGCCGGTCAGGGGATACGTGATCTACAGGCTGCAGGGGCAGAGCCATTGGCTCGAGATCCGCCAGATAGTGATTAGGTGTGGGGCATGTGGTGCCCCTTAGTGTGTATTTAGGGGTAGGTGGTGCCCCCAGTTTTGAGTTTTTGGTAACATGCTATGGGCATGTCATATGTATCAGAGTAGATGGACTCTAAACACATGTTTTGCGACACATATTGTGGATATGCATCTTTTTAATGATTATGACTATTATTGTCTTGTATGAAATGCGTGTGATAAATGCCAATCTAGAACATGGTTTGCAATACTATCTACATAGTGATTCTGTTCTCGAGGTACATGGTTGAAAGTTATGGTTTCAAATTCACGTATCAAGAGTTTCACTCGTAAATATCGTCTAAACAGCACAGGGTTATGCACACGATAAACACCATTAAGTTGCATGACAAGAAGCAGGGAATCCAAACGAACATGCAGATGGAGGATGTGATGAAAGAGGGCATCGGCTAAGAGACCACGCACTGCATCATATTCGGCCTGATTGTTGGTGGCAGTACCAATGCAAACCCCGTTTGAGAGAACAAGGGTATGTAAGGGGGTGAAAATGGCCCAACCTGCCGAGGCTAGATTCCGAGAGTAATGACTTGCACCATCGGCGTAACCGATATAGGGTGGGGATGGGAGGTCCTACGGAATAGTGTTACAAGACAATGAATGGGGGGAGGAGGGATAATGAGAGCAGCGTGAGTGGATAGAAGACATCGAGCAGCAACTGCGGGAGGGAGTGCGTTGAGCAGGATGGCTATGACTCATATACAAACTAGAGGGTGGTATATGAGGGAGATAGGAGATATGGCAGAGACTCGGGCTGCTGAGGTCGACAGAGACACAGGTGGAGTTATCTAAATCATCCGCAGGGGAAGAAAGGTTCGCATATGGATCATCGCGGGGAATGACGGAAGAACAGGGAAACAAAGGGTTAAAATAAGGGGAGCCCATGGAGGTCGCTGAAGGGAGGTCAAGCGAAACAGCAGGGGAGGATTCAAGGGGAATATGATCCAAGGGTCTCACAGAGGATGATAGGTAAAGAATGGTCATAGTAGACTCCGTCATCTGGACATCAGGGGGGGGAATGTCGATGGGAGAGAGGGGATCCTCAAGCTGACCTGAAGCATACTGCGCGAGTATGGGAGAGGCAGATTGATTTTGTTCAACCTCATACACTCGAATTACTTCTAAAGAAGCGCGGTAATGCATCAGGTGAGGAAAATGGTGGGAGTAATGGACATGGACGCCGCACAAAGCACAGGGTTTGCTAGTGCGAATAGTTTTTGGGTTCTTGGTTATGGACGAGGACGGGAGAGAGGGGTCAGGGACCATAGACTCGGGGAACGCCACTTTAACCATGGGTTGATTATGGGGCAACTCAAGACAAGTATGGGTGGCATGATCGACGACATCACACAAGGCGCAAGGCTTTGCGGGCGGGGCAGGAGCTGGGTCAGTCGGGGTGGCCTTGTCTTTGGATGCCCCCTTGCAAGCTTTGCCTTTATTTTCTGGAGCTATCATTGCACGGGTAGGGTCCTGGAGAGGCGCAGGGGGCATGGTAGCAACAGAGGAAGCAAGGGGGACCGGTTGAACCGGTGTCAAAGCGAGATAGGGTTTGGGGTGACCAGGAGGGGTAGCGGATGGAGGGTCAAGGTACCAGATGAGTATACCCAGGGTCAGGTTAGGGAGAGAGAGGGTGGCCATGACGGGGACCGAATAGACTGCGGGAGGGGGAGCCAAAAAAGGTATCTGACCCGCAGGATAATGACCAGGAGGGACGGCTTCGAGGTGATTAAGGCCTGGGGGAACCGATCCAGGGGGATAAAGGGGTTTAGGGATACCAGCTGTAGGAGAAGGGCCAGAAGGAGGAGGTCCGGCTGGCGGAGATGAAGGGCTAGGAGCAGATTGCGGAGGGCGAGGTTGAGTCTGAGGTTGCTGACTAGCCGAAGCAGGTCGCTTTAGGGTAGCCCGAGACGATTGCATCATGAAAAAATTCGACATACTGGGATCAGAGATATGAGGAGGGGGGGGACCAGGAAAAGTTCCAAGCAGGGATGAATCTTTGTAGACGCCAGGGGAGACACTGGTCAAGGAATCGACAGTTTTCTTATTGGCTACAGAAGACATGGTCGTCTCCGGGGAGGTCTGAGATGGTGGCTCATGGTAAGTCAACTGGTCAATGGTGACTATCTTTCCATTGTGAGGGAAAGACATCTTACGAAAAACCGCAGATGGGACAACAGACATGGCATAGGTGTAGCTTCACCCCAATAGAATATTGTAGTCTAGAGGGGCATCGATGAGTTCGACGTCAACGCAAACAGTCTTACCGGCGAGGGTGATAGGACAATGGCGAAAAAGGCCAATGGACTAGGAGGTGTGGCTGTCCCACGCTCTAAGGGTGATCGTGGAAGGGGCCAGCTCAGGAGATCCGAGTTGCTTCCAAACCGAAGCGGACATCACATAGGTGGATGCCCCCTCATCAATTATACACCGAGAAATGTTGGCGTTTCAGATTTTGACTGGGATTTGGAAGGCGACGGAAGCAGGAAGAGGAGGATGTTCTGATTGATGGGCGTCGAAAACAATCATTTGGTCATTAGCAGGATCTACAGCGCCCATGGCAGATAGCAGAGCCTTATTTTGGGAAGGGCACGACTGGAGGAGTTCCAACGTGGAAATGGCGGCAGGAGATTGCGCCAAATCATCTACTATGCTATACGAATGGGCAGCTTGACTAGAAGCAGTATTTCGGCGTAATGGTCCCTTAGGAATCTTGGTATGAACCTCAACTTTGGGTTGAGGGATATGTAAGGGACCATTGGATGTCGAAAGAGGCTCTGTAGAACCGGGGGAAGAGGAATCGGGGGCAGACTGAGCGGGAGGCTTGGGGTACTGGCGAGACCGAGTTTGAAGGTGAAGGTCAACGGTTGGGGATGGATCAGAATTCATCATGAGGATCTAGTAATTAGAGGAACTAGAAATGGAAGGTGGAGTGGTGACCTATCCGTCAGGTGGTTGGGTAGCCATGAATCCTTGCTGAGGGAAAGGATCAGTAAACACAGCTAGTTGAGTAGTGGCCACATTAGGTGGAGCATGAGGGGAGGCATGTTGTCCACGCAATGTGGCTTGAGACTCCCACATCTGCCGCATCTGTGGTAAGAGGGGAAAATCGTGGGTGTAATGACCATAAACACCACAACACGAACAAGGCTTACTTGTGCGAAGCGGCCTGTCCGGCTTGGGCTGAGTGCCCTGTTGCTGGTTCGCAGTGTTAGGGTCAACACGTTGAGGATTGGGTCCACGAGTACCAGGGGAAGATTGATTTGGATTGCCTCTCCGCCTTCTTTGAGAAGAAGGGGGATTAGTCACGCCCTGCTGTGCAAATAATTGCCCTGGAGGGGGCTGTAGGTGCTGTGGCTGGGGTTGAGGAGGCAAGGGAGGTGGAAGCGCATATGCTGGAGGAGCTAGCGCACTAGGCTGTGGATAAGGGTAATGGTTAGGTTGGGCAACATTGAGGTAAGCAGGAGGTTGGGAAAAAGAATGAGGTGTGCCGTATCCTTGATACATGCTGCCTAGAGGGGGGAAAGTGCCAGAGGTGCTGGCCCCTCCTTGAGGGAGGCCATAGCCCATAGGAGGTTGAGCATATGGATGAGAAAGGGCTCCAACGATACCATCGGCAGAATGAGATGCCCCCGGGGCGTTAGTGTTGCCGGGCCTGGGGAGGTCAGGAAGGACGGTATAAACATAACCAGACTGAGTGTAGATCAGGTCATATTTCAGGGCTATTTGGAGGGCGGCTTCTTCGGTTTGAGGGAAATGGGAGGCGACATCTTTGCCAATGGGAGCTAGGAGAGTGCGGAGGAACCAGTCCATATAAACTCGATCTTCGAAAGGGGGAGCTCGACATAAGCTTCGTCTTCGTCGCCATTCCTGGACATGAGTGGAAAGGCATGTTGAAGATATTTTCTTGAAAGAGGTCAAAAGCTCCGTACCAGTATCGTATCGGAGAGGGAGCTAGAAATAGGATAAAAAGGCTTGGGCAATGGTCGCAAAGGTGGTATGGGAAGAAGTGGCTTGGTCAATATACCATTTAGAATATTCGCCAGTAAGCGTGTGTTGGAACAACCGAAGACGGATGGAATCATCGGTAATGGAATTGGAAGAATACCACATGTGGAAAGATCAGACATGATTGGTTGGATCTTCTCCAACAAGGCCTTCGAACTTAGGGATGTCGGAGGGGAGCTTGGTTGGCATAGCAGGCCAACCAACATCGTGGCAGATAGGGTCATTGATCAACTGATTGAAATCGGGGCGGGGCTGCGATGTATGGCGACGAGGTGCGGCAAGGTAGTTCTGTGGCGGTTAGCTAGTAGTAGTTAAGAACATTAGGGCCGGGAAACACGCGCGTTAGGCCACGGGCCGGACATAGTCAAGGTGACGAGGGGGGAGAACCGAGGAAGTAAGGGAAGGGCAATGAATCGAAGGAGAGTCGGATGCGCGGACTCGAAGGAGGGCGGCTCGGCCGATGACGGGACGAACGGTCGATCAGCAACGAGCGAGGGTACGAAGGCCAAGAAGTGTCAGGAAGTGCGCCCAGGGCGCGATGGTGACAACAAACACGACACAAGGGGGAAAGCGACGAGCAAAGGCGGGGAGGCGCGGTCAAGTGATTCTGGGGCCGAAACGAGGAAGCGAAAAAGGTCGGTGTCAATTGATTTTAAAGTCTTTGCACAAAGCGGTGTCGACGACTCTTCTTCGCTTAGGGTGAGTGTGTGGCGTGCGTTAATTTTAATTTTTAAACCCTTTTCATTTTGAGAGAAAAAAAGTGTGCTGCGTAACTGAAAATAATGTTGCAAAAACAGTATATAATGCTGAAATAACAGAAAATTAACAGCTACTAGGGCATCGATCTAACCCAAGAAGGCGGGCCTCTCAAAACAAATCTAAGAGAGGGAAAAAATCTAGTCAAAACACACTGAAAAGAGGCCAATAGATCTAGGGTCAAGAGGGACAGGGATCTAAAGGATAAAGCTGCTGAAAAGAGGTGCAGATCACAGCCAAGAGGCAGAGGCAAGGTGGCTAGAAAAAAGGAGGAAATCAGCAAAAAGCAGAAGGGGCAAGGAGGAGGCCCTAAAATTAGATCCAAAAAAATCTTCAGGAGGTGAATTGAAAGGGAGAGGCTGATTAAAAGGGATCTGAAAAGGAGGTATCAGATCTGGAAAAGGGAAGGCTGAAACTCTGAAAAATCAGACACCTGAAACAGCTAAAAATCTTCCACTAAAAGTGGAGGGTACTGAAGCCCTAGGGGGCTAGGTTCCCACTTAGATGAGCACAACATATCAGGAATAGGTTGAAACGGGCTGAGACAGAGGCTGGAAAAGCCTGACAGAAGCTTCAAAAAAACCCAGAAAAATTGCAGAAAAACAGCTGAAAAATTGGCAGGTCGCAGGTTCTGACCTGTTTTCAGTGCAGGTCGCAGAAAAGAGGCTAAAAAGTGTGACCTGGAGGTCCAAGTCGCAGTTTATGGGCTGAAAAGTGCGACCTGAAGCTCCGGGTGTCTCGGCGGCAGATTTCCAGAAAAGTTGTTGTCTCAGTTGCGGCTGATGTCTGTTACCTGCGCAATAGGGCCAGAAACACGCGGAAGTTAGACATTTTAATGTTTGAGGGTTTTATAGGTGAAAAACCACATAAAAATAGAAAAAAAAAAAAATCTGAAAAGAAACCCTAGGGTCTGAAGTAGCTAGATATGCAGGAATATGAAAAACGACAGCGGTCGTAATTGAAAACCCGTGTGGAGTCGCCAATTGTTAGTATGAATCCTTTGTCGAAGTGTACGAAAAAAGACCACTTTAGCTATGCATAACTAATAGCCCTAACATCAAAAGTGGCTGCCAATATCTTTAGATTTGTAGTTAGTTGATCAAGACAAGAGCTGCAAAAAACCAGATCTATACATAGAAAGACATTAAGCAGTAAAAAAGAAGGGTTTGCTCCATATATCCAATAGACAAGACAAGAACAATTTTTGAAAGAATTTTTGTATTAAGGGCACCTGGGAGGAAAACAAGAAGGCGTATCCAATTCTCCTCAATGGGATGGGTTCTTGGAAGTCCTCGGCACTTCAGATCTAGAATCTCTCTCTCTTGTTGGTGTAGAAAACCCAGACAAAGATAGAACTCAAAGGGAGCTCACACAGCAAATAATGTAGAAAAATGTGACCAAGTGTATAGATCCGGAGTGATCTAATAGGCAACAAAAGGTGAAGAATGGTAGGAAAAACCCTCCTATTTATAACAAAATATTGGGTCATTCTAGATCTTGGTGCATGATTAAAATAATGTTAACCAAATCTAGATCCATCTTTTATGGAATATTTTATTATATTTGTTGGAGGGAAAAAGTATTTGACTTGGGTCAAATCCCTTTATTTGTCAAAAATAAATAAATAAATGATTTATTTATCTTTTAAAGGAAGTGGTTGGAAGATAATCAAATAAATAATGATTTATTTAATTATTTGTGGGTGATTTGGTCATATTTAACAAGGAATATTATCTAAATAAGATTTAAATAATTATTCCTAGAAAATAATAAGATAAATAAAGTTTTATCTAATTAATTTCTTTGTTTTTGGGTTAAACATGATTGGGAATAATAATTAAATTATGATTTAATTAATTATTCCATGAGGAAAATCAAACAAATATAGGTTTGTTTAATATTTCCTTTTGGGGTTTCCTGTTTAGACCATAAACAACCTAATAAATGTGGTTTATTAAGTTAATTTAACATAGTGAAGGCAATTTTACTTAGGGTAAAATTGGTCTTACATGGTGTACTTGGGTCCATCTAATGATAATAGGTTAGATGACCAAAAAATGGTGTAACACCTCCATTCTTTTTGCAGCACGTGCTCCAAGGGGAGTATGGAAAGATGATATGGTCACCATGTTCAGCCATGTGTTTTTTCCATGAGGTGAACTATATGAATGTTTGGATGCCATATGTTGATGAAATCCAACTCATCACATATGAGATGATTTGGGCCAGCTTGTTTTGCAACATTGGAGGAGAGGTCCTTGGGGATCTAGACTTCATTTTGCCTCTTGAAGGCAACACTATTGCAGCCCAAGTTAAACTTTCACTCCACATTCACCATGAGTGGAGAAGAGGACAGTGTGGGGTAGGCTATGAAGCTTACCAAGTTCAGAAATTCAGCCCACCTATTTCTCATGAGCACAAGGTGGAGGAGTACTTTCAGGATTTGCCTAGTTGGAGGGTGACTCATTTTGCTTGGTTGATTTCTTGAGGATGGAGGATCTACATGAGGACATTTCAGACTCTATGCTTTGAGTGGAGGAATTTTTTCAATTCATCCTTGCTCTTGCTTGAGGACAAGCAAGTTTTGGGAGGGGAGGACTGTAATGTTCCAAATTTTTCAATAAAGTGTTTGGAACATTAATCTTGCTTTTATTTTAATAAAAGGAATAAAATGGGTGAGGGAACCCATGTAGCAACTTAATAAACACTCCTAAGGTGCAAAAAGTCACTTAAGTGGCTTTAGGTAGCAGTCCCAAGTGTGAAAAGGGCCAAAGGAAAGTGAGCTAGACCATGGTTGACCAAAGTCAACAACGTACCCTAAGAGGGGAAGCTTGCACAAGAATATTGCGTAGTTGGAGTGGAGGGAAATTTGAAATGAGGGAAAACCTTAATGTGAGTGGGGTCCATGCATACATTGCATAAAAGATGAAGGAGAGCCATTGTGGAGATTATTCTTGGAGAATAGAATTTGAATTTGAAGCTCTCTTCAACTTGTTGTTGTTTAGCACAAGAGGGATTCCTGTTTAGGAATGCCCTTCTCTTCCATGGGAGGCCATGGAGAAATTGTTCTTCATCTTCCTCACATCATTTCTTGAGGTCAAATCAGTCATTTGCAACTACTGCGTTATTCTTGCAGCAAGAGAACGTTGGAGTTGTTGGTGTTGCAGTGAGGAACCATCATCATCTCACTTCCGGAGTTGTTCTGTAGAGGAGAGGCCAACTCTTTCTCTAGGAGATCAAAAAAGGAGATCCCAGAGCTTCTATTGCATATTTTGGCATTGGGCCATACGTTTTCTCTCATGCCCAGGGCAGTCTCCTTCCCATACAACGTTATCTCCAGAAGTGGCTTGCACAAGGGTTTCATTTTGTGCACTAGTGAGTGCAGATTTCAGTAAGGGGATCAACCCCTTCCTTTTGGAGATCATTGGAGGAGGTTTTCACATCTATTGCAGAACTTCCCATCCTCTTCCATGTTGTATTATATTTGAGTTGCAGCAGCTACACTGCAACTTCGGCATTTTATTGTTTTACATATTTTAGCCAATCCCTTGGAGGATTGTTGTAATAAAGGTTTCTGGGGTTGAGATCTTTCTCCCCCATCTTTATTTGAGCTTGTATTGCTATATCATCTCATATATATTATTCTACATTCATTTTCCATGATAGACTACGCATTTAGAGAGTAGCTAGATTTATGTAGCAGTGTGTTTCTTCATTGCATGCACATTTCCCTTTGAGGCTGATTGGAGCTCACCTTGAGAGGCATTTTCCTCAAGGAATTTGTATTACATTTGCTGCTGCATATTATATATCATATTTTCACTCTTCTTACATTATATGGTGCATTATTTCACTACTGTTACATATTGAAGTTTTAATGTTGCTGAAGATTCCCTTATTAAGCATTGTTTCGGTATACATGTTGGTGGGAGATCTGAATAACCCACTTAGAGTTATTTCTTTGGGCTTATATTCTATAGGGAGTTTGTATTAGACTTATTCTAAGGCATCCCAACACTGGATGGCCTTATTTTCACATGTTATTCCTTATACAGTGTCCTCATGGGCAGCTGTTGCAGAAATTCCTTGAAGGGAATTATTAGCTCTTGACAAGTTCTATTGGCAGAGTCTGCTAGTGGGCCAGGTAGCCTCTGGATCTCATTCTTCCTTATGAAGATGAAATATCCAGTAAATTCCCCAATATTAAATCTCTGAAATAGTTCAGTGTTTATTTTTAATACTCCTCAAGGTGGAAAAAGGAATATCTCAAGATATTCCTGACATTGCAGAAATTTCACCATTTGGGACATTACAGTGGTATCAAAGCTTCGAACTTGGCTCAGCCTATGAAGTTTGAATTTTAGAGAAGAAGAGGCTAGAATGATGCAGAAGATGAGATTAATCTCATTAATTTTGGGTCCAACAAGAACCTCTCCAAGCAGGTTGAGGAAACAAAAAAGGAGAAGAGGAAGGACCATGCACTTCCTATTCTCACAGAGAAGCAAAGCAGAAGCATGGAGAACAATTGGAATTAAAATTCTAAGTGAGTATCTTGCTGAGTGATTATCTTGCTGAATATGGAGAAAACCCTAGAGTCTTCCAAGAGACTCTATCTTCTTCACACTTGTTCAGCAGGAAGAGGAAAGAACTTGGTGGTCCAGCCATGGGAGGCATGCAAGGGTTTCTACTCTTGCTGATTTTTCTTAGATCTTGATCAGAAGATTTGGCCAAAGGAGGGAGGAGCCCTCACCACCAGAGGCACATGCCAGCAGTGTTACATTCAGGGAGGAGTAGCCTCCACCTTCAGCTATTGAGGCAGCCAACACATGGGAGGAAAAGACTCTTGCAACAACACAAGATTCTTCCAAAATATCTCCAAGGTATGCATGAGTTTGCATCTATTATGGGGGATTGTACTTTATTGCATGCTGATTGTATTGAGGAGGGTACTTTCACTGCGCTATGCTATTTTGGAGGAAAATAAACCCTCATCATCCTCATGCACTATTGATGAGCCATGCATCACATGTGAGGATGGGGTTTTGAAATTTTTTCATGAAGGAGATTGCATTTCAATGTCCCATGAAATGCAAAATGAGAAATATGTTTTGGGACAATGGTAGCTCTTATGAAAGAGGTACCAAGTGGCAAGATACTTACACCAAAGAGCAGAGCTTATGGATTATATGTGCCCAACGGAAATGTGGAGGATCCATAACCCATAGGTCCTAGGATCATTTCACACTTATTGCACTTGATGGACAGGGGAGAGTATGGGTGCATCACGATGGGGTGGAATTTCTCTTACCACTCATTATGTTCCCATTTCATATTGGGTATGGTGGAAGTATAGGGGAGAAACAAACATTTTTTTTGTTCAGATTTTGTTTGCATGTTGCGGGAGTAAGAGGAGGCACTAGCATGGTTCAAGAGGATTTCTCTTTGATCTTGGATGCCCAAGTAGCACCTTCTTCATGGGAGGAGCTCTACATTTGTAGCAACATGATGGAGGATTATTTGGCAAGATTCATGTCAAATAAGGGAGCTTTGAGAAGATAGTGGCCCTACTCCAAAGGCCAGTAGCGCTGTCACTTGAGAGCTTGGATTACTTGTTGGAGTGTTCTCAAAACAACTTCATAAGTGATGTACTTTGGAGGCATGTAGGTGATGATCATGAAGGATTAATGGAGGAGAGCACTCCTTACTACATTTTGACTCTCTTGGCTTGGTTGCACAAGCACAAGAAGAGGGATCTACATGCAATGTTTATGGGTTCTTCTTTCATGTATTTTCATGGATATTCTTCATTGATGGAGGAGTCCACTTGGGAGGGATTTCTAATGGATGTATATCATCATATTGGCTAGATGCATAGCCCAAGGAATGATGATATGGTTGGCACAACCACTCCCCTACTATGTTGCAGTAAGGGGGACTTTTCACTTGAACCATTTCAGCTCAAAGGCCAAATACTACATGATAAGGGAGGTGATCATTTGCTTTATGTTTGGCACTCTCTTGTTTTTATGATCAGAATGTTATATCAAGGAGGATATTTCCTTCTTGCACACTATGTTCAGCTATACTTATGGTCTATTGCAGCAAGAAACATGGCCATCTTATGGGTGGTTTGTGGGGGAAAGCCATATAGTTTTGGTGTGCACCTTTGGCACCAAATTTTGTTTTCATGATCACATCTTGCAGGATGAATGTGGCAGAAAAAAAGTGGCTGAAAGGACACTTGTTACATTCCATTTTGAGGCAGGCCAATGATGCCCTGTGTTGGTTCCATGCATGGAACTATATTTCACCTCCTTGCTCTTATAAGTTTATGCTTCCATATGTTGCTTGTGGAACGTTGTTCAGAAGAAGCACTATTTTGAAGGAGAGAAATAAATTGAAGATGCCCATTGGGAGTGTGATTCTCCCCACTTTACATGTTGTATGTTTCAGGAGAAGCAATGGGCAGCCCATGATTTCCAAGCTTCATCTCTTTCCTTCATGCGGGAGGAGCTATTTGGAGAGCTTAACATTTTGGAGGCACTTCATGGTTTGTATGATTGATGGGGGTGGCTTGGGTATCTTTTGAAGACCATTTTATTTCAGCCATATATCAGCAGCAGCCCCATATGTATCATGTGGAGGGAGAGACTCATTGGGTGGATGTGCCCCTTGAGAGAGAATACCTCCATTCTTTTTGCAGCACGTGCTCCAAGGGGAGTATGGAAAGATGATATGGTCACCATGTTCAGCCATGTGTTTTTTCCATGAGGTGAACCATATGAATGTTTGGATGCCATATGTTGATGAAATCCAACTCATCACATATGAGATGATTTGGGCCAGCTTGTTTTGTTGCATTGGGGGAGATGTCCTTGGGGATCAAGACTTCATTTTTCCTCTTGAAGGCAAAACTATTGCAGCCCAAGTTCAGCTTTCACTCCACATTCACCATGAGTGGAGAAGAGGACAACGTGGGGTAGGCTATGAAGCTTACCAAGTTCAGAAATTCAGCCCACCTATTTCTCATGAGCACAAGGTGGAGGAGTACTTTTAGGAGTTGCCTAGTTAGAGGGTGACTCATTTTGCTTGGTTGATTGCTTGAGGATGGAGGATCTACATGAGGAAATTTTAGACTCCATGCCTTGAGTCGAGGACTTTTTTTCAGTTCATCCTTGCTCTTGCTTGAGGACAAGCAAGTTTTGGGAGGGGAGGACTGTAATGTTCCAATTTTTTCAATAAAGTATTTGGAACATTAATCTTGATTTTATTTTAATAAAAGGAACAAAATGGGTGAGGGAACCCATGTAGCAACTTAATAAACACTCCTAAGGTGCAAAAAGTCACTTAAGTGGCTTTAGATAGCAGCCCCAAGTGTGAAAAGGGCCAAAGGCAAGTGAGCTAGACCATGGTTGACCAAAGTCAACAATGTACCCTAAGAGGGGAAGCTTGCACAAGAATATTGCGGAGTGGAGGGAAATTTGAAATGAGGGAAAACCCTAATGTGAGTGGGGTCCATGCATACATTGCATAAAATATGAAGGAGAGCCATTGTGGAGATTATTCTTGGAGAATAGGATTCAAACTTGAAGCTCTCTTCAACTTGTTGCTGTTTAGCACAAGAGGGATTCCTGTTTAGGAATGCCCTTCTCTTCCATGGGAGGCCATGGAGAGATTTTTCTTCATATTCCTCACATCATGGCTTGATGCCAAAGCAGTCATTTTCAACTACTGCATTATTCTTGCAGCAAGAGAACGCTGGAGTTGTTGGTGTTGCAGTGAGGGACCATCATCATCTCACTTCCGGAGTTGTTCTGTAGAGGAGAGGCCATCTCTTTCTCTAGGAGATCATAAAAGGAGATCCTGGAGCTTCTATTGTAGATTTTGGCATTGGGCCATACGTTTTCTCTGATGCCCAGCGCAATCTCCTTCCCATACAACGTTATTTCCAGAGGTGGCTTGCACAAGGGTTTCATTTTGTGCACTAGTGAGTGCAGATTTCAGTAAGGGGATCAACCCCTTCCTTTTGGAGATAATTGGAAGAGGTTTGCACATATATTGCAACACTTCCCATCCTCTTCCATGTTGTATTATTTTTGAGTTGCAACAGCTACACTGCAACTCTGGCATTTTACTGTTTTACATATTTTAGCCAATCCCTTGGAGGATTGTTGTAATAAAGGTTTCTGGGGTTGAGATATTTCTCCCCCATCTTTATTTGAGCTTGTATTGATATATCATCTCATATATATCAGTCTGCAGTCATTTTCCCTCATAGACTGCGCAGTTAGAGAGTAGTTGGATTTATGTAGCAGTGTATTTCTTCGTTGCATGTACATTTCCCTTTTAGGCTGATTGGAGCTCACCTTGAGAGACATTTTCCTCAAGGAATTTGTATTACATTTGTTGCTGCATATTATATATCATATTTTCACTCTTATTACATTATATGGTGCATTATTTCACTGCTATTACATATTGAAGTTTTAATGTTGCTGAAGATTCCCTTATTAAGCACTGTTTCGGTATACATGTTGGTGGGAGATATGAATAACCCCCTTAGGGTTATTTCTTTGGGCTTATATTCTTCAGGGAGTTTGTATTAGACTTATTTTAAGGCATCCCAGCACTGTATGGCCTTTTTTTCACATGGGCTTCCTTATACAACGTTCTCATGGGCAGCTGTTGCAGAAATTCCTTGAAGGGAATTATTAGCTCTTGACAAGTTCTATTGGCAGAGTCTGCTAGTGGGCTAGGTAGCCTCTAGATCTCATTCTTCCTTGTGAATATTAAATATCCAGTAAATGCCCCAGCAGTCAATCTCTGAAATAGTTCAGTGTTGATTGTTAATACTCCCGGAGGTGGAAAATAAGAATATCTCAAGATATTCCCGGCATTGTAGAAATTACCCCATTTGGGACATTACACCACCTGGCATGGGATATTCCTAAGGATGGGTGGACAAGACTAGGTGAGGAGGTAGTGAATACAATGCTGGCACGGGATAGAGCTCGGCGTCCTGCCCTTCATCACTTCATTATGGCGGTAGCGACTACATGTCCTATTCTTAAATATCATATGCAATAGTTGGATCTCCTGCAAGGGGCACATGGGGTGGAGGGAGACAACCCTAGATGATGAGTTTGCATGTACCGAGGCAAACACACATTATGAGGATGCTCCCATGTTTGATGACTTTATTTTTTCTGGCCTCGATCCAGTGGATGTATATATTTTTTTTAGTCATATATTTTTTGATATATATATATATATATGAGAGAGATGATTTTTGGGGCTCTTACAATGTGTCTTTATGTGTATTATTCTATACATGTGATCTATTTCTGCATTTATGTGATGGATGTTATGTTGATGATTTATGTGTTTTGATGGCTATATATATGTGATACATGTCAATCTAGGATTTGATTAGTTATGTGGTCAGATAGATGATTTTGATTTCTTGGTATATGTGTAAATGTGATATGTTCAAAACCACAAGAAAACCTTTGTGTATGCATAATTTTTCGAAAAATACATGGATCATGAACTTTTAAAGTTCTTTTCAACTGTGATACAACAATATGGGAATTAAGGAATACATGCAGGCAATTGATACCTAGGTGGTAGGCATTGTCCAAGAGGCCTAATATGACATCGTATTTGGCTTGATTGTTGGTAGTTGACTTGATACATAGTCTCTTGGTGAGACATGGTGTGAGGTTAGGAGAGTATATGGCCTAGGCTGCTATAGCGTGGTTTTGTACCCATCGAGAAGCACCATCAACAAACTCATGATGATAGGCTGGAGGATGTTCCATATGTGACACATGATGGAAGAGTGGATTTAGAATAAATCTATGATGAGGTGGTCATCATAAAAAATAAGTCACGGTGCATACATGTACATTCTAGAGCTACTTGAACATGTTTATGGATAACAAATTTTGAGATAGAGACCATTGAAGGGATTTTTTAGGCAAGTCCCATCATGATATGATAAGATGTATTCCCCCTTGAGGAGGAAAATTTTGATCATGTATGGACACTTCCATAATTTTTAAAACTTCCTAGGCCCTAAAGTTTCTTAGGCAACATCATAGTGGATAAATATCTCCACTTAGAGAAAGGATGGGAGGGGTGACATTGCGTTTAAAATAAGTATTAGTCCACTTTCCGTGTGCTTCGTTATGTTGGAGATATTATCACCGACTTTCATTGATGTGTTCCAAATGTACCAACCTTTTATCTAAAGGGGAGGTGTCAATGAGAAGTTCGATGGATGAGTGAAAGCCTAGATATCTCGTACTCAATGGGGAGGACAAATTCGACCCCATAGATTAAATAGAAGGGTGTGAACCATGTGGATGAATTGACTAATGTGCAGTATGCCCACAGGGCTGAGAACACCATTGTGTGCCAATTAGGTTTTTGATTGCTCACCATACACTGCAACATGGTTTTGAGGACTTTGTTGACAACTTCTACCTGGCCATTGGATTGAGGGTAGTATGGGGAAGCGAACTCATGAGAGAAACCAAGGTGTTGGGATAACTCTTGAAATACTTCATTCTCGAAATATTTTCCTTAATCAGATACCATATCCTTGGGAAAACTGAACCATGTTATGACTTGGTTAAATAAAAATCGTGCAACGATTTTTGTGGTGTTCTTGTATGTGGGCATGGCCTTTGCCCATTTGGTGAAATAGTCGAATACGACCACAATGTACTTTTGGTTTCTGGATTATGGGGGGTTGCAGGTCATGAATTACATGCCCCATTTATAGAAAGGGTCAGTGACGATGACCAGGTGTAAGGGAGCTAGTGGGGATTGCGCCTTGTGAGTGTATCTCTGGTATCGCTCACATCTCTTAACCTCTTGAATATAGTTATGAAAAAGGGTGGGCCAAAAATAACTATCACATAGGACTTTCTGAGTAGTTTCCATCATTAAGAGGTGACCACCACAAGCCCTGTTGTGGAAGTCATTTAGGGCATGCTCAACTTATTCGTGACTGAGGAATCGATGAAGGATGGTGTCGATGCCTCTTCGATAGAGGAAACCCCCCAAAAGGAAGCAATGGGATTTCTGGTGGCATATGCACCTCTGGTCTTCATGAATGAGTTGATTTTTAAAATTTTGAGTTCATAAAAAGAGGATAATGAAGTCATACTAGGGTTCATCTGTTGATACTAAGAACACATGTTCATCGGGGAGAGCATAATTAACAGGGGATCCTTGGGTCTCTATTGGGAGATCAATGATGAAGTAAGCAAGGATGAGGGCCTTATTGCTCTTGGGGGATGAAAATTGAAGGTAAAATTATTGCAGAATAATGACCCATCGATCATATTTAGGGTTCATCATACTACGTGTGAGAAAATATCACATGGGATTGATATTTTCTATTACAGTGGTGGTCCAAATGATGATGTAATGCCGAATATTTTATATAGAGTGTATGAGGGCTAAGGAAGTTTTTTCGGCTAACTCATACTTCAAGGAAGGCTTAGAGAGGTTCTTGTTGACGTAATAAATTATGTGATCTCTATTATCAAGATCCTCTTGGAATAATACCCCAACCATGGCTATGTCAGATGCTGAGAGGTATAGGGTGTAATCCTTGTTGTTGTTAGGATGGGTAATCAAGGGTGCCTAAGATAATGCATATTTAAGGGCTTCAAATGAGTTTTGTGCCTTTATATCCCAGGGGAAAGGGATATATTAATGGAGTAGGCGCAAGAAGCCTTCTGCACATGTGGCATAGTCAGGGACAAAGCGACATAAGAATTTTGCCTTACCCTGCAAGATTTGGGGCTACTTTAAAGTTTTTGGAGGTGGTATTTCCTTGATGGCCCAAAATTTGAGAGGGTTTACTCTAATGCCTTATTGTGAAATAATGAATCCCAGAAGTCATCTTGTGTTAATGCAGAAGACACACTTGAGATGGTTCAAGCACAAGTTATATTTTTGGCACCTCTGAAATACAAGGTTGAGGTCCCCCAAATGGTCTGTGTGCATTTTGGATCATACAGTCAGGTCGTCCAAATAGGCGAGGATGAGATGAGCCATATAATTGAAGATATAATTCATGGCCCGCTGGAAGGTGGTGCCAACATTTTTAAGCCCAAAGGGCATGACTTGATATGTGAATTTTCCCCAAGTGGTTGTAAAGGTGGTTTTATACTAATCTATATGGCTAACTTGAATCTGGTTATACCCTGAGAACCCGTCCAAGAAGGATAGGGTGTCGTGACCAGCACAATCATCAATCACTTGGTCAATGAATGACATAGGGTATTTTTCCATAGGAAAATATTTATTTAGATCTCAGAAATCAGTAAAACATGAATGGTTCCCTGTATTTTCATGACGAATACAAGGTTAGAAACCCAAGACATGAAAGTGATAGGATAGATGAAACTAGCTCTATTTAGTTTATCAATTTCTTGCTTAATAACTTCCACCTTAGCGGGTGTAATTGACGTTGTTGTTTCTTAATAGAGTGAACGTCAGGCCAGGTATCAATATGGTGTTCCAAAATGGTGGGATTGATACTTGACATCTAAAAGTAAGGCCATGAAAATATATCCCTATATTCTTGGAACATGGCAGTGTATGAGGCCACATCATCTTGAGATAAAGTTTCCCCCAGTGATATCTCTTTGAGTATGACAAGTTTGTTTGAAATATTGACCTTAATAGTAGGTGTTATCACTGGAAAATTGTACAAGAAAAGGTGACATGATTTAATTTCAGGCAGAAGGATTTACAGGGCTGAGAGACATTAGAGAATCTGAAAGTATTTAAAAATCTCTAAGGTCTAAGGAAAAATCAAAATTGCGTACAAAGACTAGTCAAAAGTGCATTTGCACACAAAATCCTTCAATAAGCACGCCCTCATGCGCTTTTTGACCCAAAAAGTGTGCAATCCTGGGAGTGGTGGAAGTCACTTTTTGGGACCACAAAGGCACACTCCAGGACATTGATTCCACACTTGAAGCCGCCTAAGGACAACCACCCAAGCCTCCTTAGGACATCAAGGGAGCATACAATGGAATAAATGTGGCACACAATGGAATCACCCTCCACTCTTGGGTCACTATCCACAATGTACCAAGGGAGGGAAGGAGGATTTGAATTCTCCTATAAGAGGCCACCAAGAGATGAAAAACTTGAGAACACATTGTTATGCTAGCTAGAATTTCCCTAAGCAATACTAGTAGTGTGTGATCCGAAGCAGAGATAGAGGGGACTCATTTGTTGGCCATCTAACAACTCCAGCCCACCATAGTAGAGAGAGGGATACTTTGTGCCAAGGCAGCTCAGAAGTAAAGACATCCTTGCATAGGGACTTAGAACCCCAAGTTCTAAGGGCCCCTTGGCAAGTGGGTTAAAGTTTCATCCTAATTTCCTACCAGCACTCAATAAGACGAGACGTAAGCATTGTCTTTTGGATTATTGAAGTTGTTTGACTCTATTTAGAGCTTTTGTGTTATTTGTTTTAGTTTTAGCTTAATTTTTATGTTTGAATATGCATGCTATTTCTCTATCTAGTATGTTTATGTTCTAGCATGTTCCACTAACTTACTTAAATCCATATAATTTTTGACTGTGACCAATAACTTAAGAGGGAATACCAAACCCCTTAAGTTGGTGTGATTTCATACATACGTGCACCAAACACACTAACATAGGATTGGCGACTCTAATAAAGTTTATTTCCAAGTTTATGTGGTAGTGCCTTTTTGCAGAGACCTTCGTCTTTTCTATGGAGTTGGGCTAGAATTGCCCCCTTTCTCTCCTTCATTACCTAGTTCACCCCTAGTGACAGACTAAAGCAGAAAACCTCAAAAAAATTACATTTGAAGGAATTTGCGCGCATTTCTCACAAACAGGCGCGTCCCAAGGCGCCCATTCAAAGCTGACCTGCGCGTATAAATCGCGCATGTTTCAGCCTTTTGCACGCAAAAAACAGAATGAAAAATTTCTCCAATATTTGGATCTTTTCCTGCTTGTAAAAGTTCCTTGCAGCCCATAATATATCTTCCAGCATAGGTTGAGGTCCCTCGTAGCTTTCTAAACCTCACTCTTAGATGATTTTGGTAGGCTTGGTGTTAGTTTTATTTCAAGTTGATTTTTGCAAAGTTAACACATAGTTTAAGTGGGGAGAAAATTAACTTGCATTCTGAAAAAAATTATGTTTTGCAAATTTAGGCACCAAAACACTTAGATAATTAGCTAAAGTAAGTGGTCCAATTCCATGCATGCTTAGCTAGTTCCCTTTTTAGTGTAAAAGTCATTAGTTTAGTTCAATTTTTGCACTAGGATTTCGAGACCAGGACCGAATTGTCGATAGAAGAGTAATATTTGTTGCCTTTTCACCCTCCGGTGATCCTAGGGAAGCATATGAACACTCTATATTCACAACTCACCATCTCCCTATAGTTTATCACATATATTAACTAGGAAAAATTGAAAGCGGCCCATATCTGTGCATGTTTTTCTTTTGAGCAAGGAACAATAGAACATAGTTTAAATAAGGGATTTTGAAAAGGATCATCGCATATCCACACGTTCAAACTATGTGCTTGTTCAATTTTTTCTCACACACATCCACACACTAAGAAAATAAAAGACACCTAAAAATAATGTAACAAAACTCACTAAATTCTCCCCACAGGGGCCACAAAAATATTTATAGTCTAAGTTAGGATCAAGGGGGTAGGCATCCCATAAGCTGCCTTGATCATTCTTCATATTGAAACATAGAAGTTGATTGTTTAGGGAAATTTCAAATCCACCTATCAGCCCACGGAAAATAAAACCCGAGCATGACAGAGACCTGATTCAGAGGGGGTTAGGCTTAGGTGCAGTGCGGGTAGGTATCAGTTGGGGTTACCTGACCCAGCTGATACTCGGTACTCTTAGCTGAATTACCAAGAAGCCCAAGATTCGAATGCTCACATGGGATGGTGGTACTTAGTGGCCAAAATTATGGCATCCTTTTCCTATAGGTGACAATGCAGGCAAGCACTAGATCCTCTACCCTTACCTTGGCGGATTTTCTTCAGCTGACTGGGGGGGTCACCAGCTCTTACAGGATGTTTTTCTAGCACTCACAAGATATATTCTCAAGGAATAGTTACATTTAAGTGTGTGAGGATGATTAAGTCTTATAGGATTTGAGTATCAGATGCAAACAAACAAAAAACCATATTTTTGATTGACTGATCACATAGGATTAATCTAAAGGGAATTTTTTTTAATTTTTTTTTTGTTTTATATATGCGATCGAAATTTTTCTTTGATTATAACTTATATCCTCTGAAATATTTCCAAATCCATACCTAGTTGATGCAAGAACATACCCAATAGTACATCGTCGATCTAGACGTCTTTTGGACCTCCCCCCATTACCAGGAGGGGTTCCAGGTATTTTTCCATTTTGGTTGCAAAGACAGAACAAAGCCACCATTATTGGTTCATCCTTTATTTTTGAATCTTTAGTTGGAAAACCTAAATTAGTCTCCCAACGCCACACCACACACCACTCCTCCCACAAGCCCCAGAGGGCAGAGGAGTGCTACCCATTCGGGAATCCAACTGAACACACAGGAGGGTACGTTGCAGACAAAACCAATTTCTAACCAGAACATTTTGTTTTCATAAGTGGCAATGGCTACAACCTCACAGTCACCTTTTCTAGCTTCATTGAATCTACCAAATTCAACCAAGTTGATGAACGACCCCATTGCGCAAAACCCCATATGGCCTTCCACGCCCACGAAACCCCCATTAGAGATTTGAAAGTTCAAAGGGAAGCAAGCAGAAGACCCTGGAAATCATGTTATTACTTTCCACCTATGGTGTTTGTCGAACATCATCGTTGACGATGTTATTCGACTGAGATTTTTTCAACGCACTCTGACTGGAGTAGCAATGAAGTGGTATGTGGAGAAACCCTCTGCTACACATGGAACCTTTAGTGCCCTCGCCACTGTGTTCCTGACCTATTTTCAGTTACCCATCCATCATGATTCCGGAATGGAATTGTTGACCCACTTTAGGCAAACCCCCGCCGTCCGTATCTCAGACCATCTCCATGAATGGTGGTGGCATTATAGTTTGTGAAAATCCAAAATCGACGATTGACTTTTGTTAGACCTGTTCCTAAAAACTTTCACCGCATATATTGTGAAGGATGTGGAAGAAAAAAAGAACATATCTGAAGAGGACGCCAACAATAAGGCCCAACAGATCGAGTTGATCTATAAGCAATCAGGATATATTTACAATATCCTGCTGAAAGCCCTGCCCCTACAAACTTAAAAAGAATTTCCAGACACGTCTAACTGTACAGACGGTTTAATTGGGTCATTGACCCAAAGTTACCCAAGTAGCATCATTCAAAACCCTGGTTAGACATATGATTCTGCCAATAACATGCCACAACCTAGCTACCAAATTCATCACATTACTCCACAAAATTTGACCAGTAGGGTGTCGCTGTATCACCATCAACACGGAGGACCCTATCCTCTAGCTCAGGGGACCCAATATGTAGATAGACACACTGACGAAAGAGTCCCCCCCCAACAACCATTTACAAACCACGGATCGCATTATGCTCAGTGCCCAGCACAAGACCTGCTAGTGAAAAATAATGCACGTGTGAACTTTGTGCAACCTTCCCATAACCAACCCTGCTAACCATATAACTAGGAGAACTATCCTCCTAACGCGGTTAAGAAAAAAGGGAGAAAAAAACCTAAAGGAAATCCTGGAGAGGGGGGCAATAGCTAGCATCGCCCTTCGTGATCTCAGGCTCCAGGAAACTCCAACCGAAATCAAAACCAGGAGCCAAGTAACTCCCACGGGCAGAAAAAAAGGCCACCTCTTCAAACCAACCACTCTTGTTCGATCTATGGTGACGGCCATTACACACACCACTGTCCTGACCTCTCTGATTTGAAGAAGTTGTAGAGTAACCGTGGACAAGGGGGATTCTCCCAACAGCCATAAGTCATGCAGTAACCCTTCCCCCATCAAGGGACAGTTAGCACGTAGCAAAAAACTCCCAACGACTTCGAAAATAGCAACCACGAAATCTACATGACTGGCGAAGAAATGTTTTTTCAGACACAAAATCAAAATAACGACACCCCACCAGACACCAACACGTCAGGGGCTAGTACCAGTGCACCAAAAACACCTTTTACCATATCAAAGATGCCTATCGAACGTTTTCCAAAGATGGCTAAGGGACCAAGTAGGCGAGCAAGAAACTATTCCAAAGAAGCCCATAACTATATCATTTTGGATGATCTAGCTCAATCTCCCACTGCCATGTCAGATTTGGAAGTATTACGGTCATGCCCAAAGCAAAATAAAGCCTTGCTTTCTTCGTTATGCGCTATCGACCCTGTCGATACACGCCTAATGGATTTTGATTTAGACAAATGCACACTTAGGATTCCTTCAATGGTCGTCTTCCAGATACCAATATCGGTCCAAAAAATTACCATTCATTGATGTGTCATTGACGAGGGTGCATCCACATGCATCATATCAAAGAACATTTGGTAGAAGTTAGGATCTCCAGAACTAAAGCCATCGGACATCATGCTTAGAGCATACGATGATCGCCTTTCAACCCCCGTCGGTCTCTACTGAAACGTCCCGGCCTACTTAGCCAGAAAGATGGTCCTTATATACATTGAAGTCTTGGACGCCCACTTGGAATATAATATACTCCTTGATCGAAGTTATATGTATGCCATGTCTGCTGTAGCCTTCTCCGTCTTCCAAAATATGATGTCCCCCCCATGAGGACCGCATCATTACTGTCAACCAATTGAAACATAGCAAAAAACAACCCCTAAAAAATACCGATGTCATTCTACCCTATGTAGATACATCTGCGGATGCGCTTTTGAGATACCAAGAATATGGCCTCAGCTAATTCAAATCTTCGTCCATCCTAGGATCATTCCTAGGAGATCCCCCTATTATACCTAAGTCATCACCTGATGTCACAAGGGCTTCTGTAATGTTCCCAAAATTAGCATGAGGCTAATTGGGACATTGATTTTGCTTATGTCAACTAGGAGGTGAATAAAATGGGTGAGGAGACCCATGAGTGGGAATAAAATCCCTCATAGTGTGAAAGGGATCAATAGAGTAGCTTTATTTTGCACCTTCCAATGTGAAAAGGGGCAAATGCATGAGGACAAGGTCAAGTTTTACCAAGTCAATAGCACTGCTAAAGAGAGTGTGGATTTCTTGGGAAGACAACATAGTTTGAATGGGAGGAAGATCACTTGGTGGAGGAAACCCTTATGTGTGGGGTCCAAGGCAAGAAGGTTTTAATTTTCATAAAATGAGGAAGAGGCAGCCATAGAGGATTATGTTTGAGTATTTGATTTTGGTCTATGTAGACTCTTTGCATTCTCAGGCTGTTTAGCAGAGTTGTAGTGGAATTCCTATTTAGGATTCCTTATCCTTCTTTAGAGGCCTCTTGAAGGATTGCACTTCATTTCTCCACATCTAGGCTCAAGGCCAAGCCACCTCCTTCAGCTACAACATTATTTCTGCTGAAGTATAACGTTGTGTTGTAGGGTGTTGTAGTGGAGGGTTCCACAACACCATTTCCTTGGCTCATATTTTAGAGGAGGGAGCTTCTATTCCTCTGGGAGGATAGAGAGGAAGGTTTCAGAGCTGATTTGCATATCTTGGCATTATGACAAGCATATCCCATCTACTACAGCGCATTCCCTCTCCTTGACTGCGTTATTTCAGTGTGTATCTGCAGTGGGGGTTTGGACCACTCTTTTGGATGGTGAGAACTTCAGTGTTAGGATCAGCCTATCACTTGAGAGATCTATCAGAGGAGGTATATTTCAAATTGTGCATCATCTTCAACCATCTCCATCCATTTTCTGATTTGCAATTGCTACCCTGCAACTCCGGCATTTCTGCATTTTTTCCATTTTGTATATATTTCAACCAATCCTTCTAAGGATTGTTGTGTTATTGTTTCTAGGG
This sequence comes from Pinus albicaulis, assembly GCA_034641835.2. NCBI lineage: Eukaryota > Viridiplantae > Streptophyta > Pinopsida > Pinales > Pinaceae > Pinus > Pinus albicaulis. Next base: position 71,378 of record MU968528.1, read on the forward strand.
GTTTAGAGCTTGATCCCCCACATTTATTGAGCTATATATTGTTATATATTTGTATTATAATTTAGCATGTTGCAGTGTCTCCTAGAAACTGCGCAGGCATAGCCTAGGGCATTCTTAGTGTAGCAGTATAGTTCACATTTTATGTACATAATCTATTGAGGTTTGTATTTCCAATCTTGAGTGAATTTTTCCTCAAGGTATTGCATACAATTTTTCTGCTATGATCAATGTGATGGCTATTGATATATTTAGATATCTTATGCATTAATATAACACTGTTACTCCATATGTGTTCTTACATTGCTGCATCTCCAACTGTAGAATACCTTAAGGTATTCTCATTGTTGTAGACTTTCCCTATTTTGGGATATTACAGTGGTATCAAAGCTACAATCTTGGCTCATCCTGTGAGTCTCAGCCAAAGGATATTAGAAGAGGATGGGATTTATCTCGTCATATTTCAGATCCATGAAGAACCTCCCCAAGGAGGATAAGCAAATAGAAGAGGAAGGACCCTGCACTTCTTATTCTCATCAAGAAGGAGACAGAGAAATGAGTAGGAAAAAGACTCCATCATCTACAGGAGAAAAAGGGGAAAGGCTTAAAAAAATTATTCCTAAATCTATACAAAACATTCATGAAGATCTTAGGAAGATAAGGAGGGAGATGTATGGAGAATCTACAAAAGAGTTTGAACCTAAAGCAAACTCTAGATTTTTATATGAGGAGTGTGAGCAAGCAGCCACACACCATAATACACAGCGCAGTCACATGCCCAGATTTTCCATGAGAGAGATGGGAAGAGGAGAAGAGACTACTAGGAGGGAAACTCTTAGTGATTTCCTGAAAGAGTATGAGTCTCAAACTCAGAAATTTCGAGATCATATCAATTTTTCATAATTTTTCAAAATTAAGGTGAAGGGAAGAGAGCAGCAGGATAGATATCTGCTATCTACTTTTGAAGGGTCACCTACATGTTCAACCAAAGCTTGGGTGAAGGAGTTAGATACCTTCTTGCAGCAGCACCAAATTACTAGAGATGAAGCCATCAAAGTTGCAGCGCTGCATTTGAGAGGTAAGGCCTATGCCTGGTGGATCTTTGAATCCTTTTCTTTAAAAAATGTAAACACTACATCTTATGCAAGCTTCACTAAGGCATTAGTGAAAAGATTTGATAGAAGGATTCATGAGACACATATGGTGGAGCTAAACAAGGAAACTCAAACAAGAGCCTTGCATGAAAACGCAAAACCACTTCAGAAAACCATAGAGGAGGCTTAAAACTTGCACCATACCTTGCTGGGAGAAAGACTTTCATCTCACATATTTGAGCAAGGGAGCATGGAGATCTCCTTTTCAAAGAACGATCCAATCATTGGGAGGTTTCCCGTTCATGTTGCAGAGATTGAGGGCAACAAATCTGTCACAACTGGAGATTATCTGGTGCCTCATGCAGAGGAAGGAGGAGCTCTTGCTCCAACCAGAGGGATTCTTGCATCTTTGCAAGGAAGTCCCCAAGATCTCATGTGTGGATATCAAGGCACAACTCATGTTCTACATGTGCCATTGATGAGGAGGTGTGGAACCATGGAGACACAAGGAGGAGGTAGGGAGAAGAACTAGCATCATGGGATGAGGAGTGCACACTCCTATCCACTTTAGAAGGTTGATGCACCTAAGAGGAAGACTGGATTGCACAGTAAGAGCATGGACATATTTTTCCATTCATATATGCAGTCATCTCTTGATGATGATGTCTCATTGCATGGAGACATTTCACCAAGAAGACCATTGGATCAGCAAAGGAGGATGGATGTTTTACCGGTTGAGGCACCACTCATTGATTTCAGAGGAGTGGGTACCTTGGGAGAGCTTGGTACAACGCTGGGAGTCTTGGGTAGGCTCAAGGAGGAGATACATGAGTCTTTGGAAGAGTTAGCACAACCATCTCTTCTCTCTTTGAGGATGAGAGGAGACTCATATATGAGCTACTCCCTTTGCATGAGAAAAACATATGGTAAGGGTGTTGATTTTTTACATGATGATTTATATAATGTATGTATATATCCCTTAACCATATATGTGCAGGATGTTGCTCCAAGGAGGAGCATTATTTCTTTCAGGGTTCATGGTATACTTGAGGCCATAAGCATGATTGATGGCCATTTCCTAGGAAAACTTGGGGAGGAGGTGTATTATGGAGGACATGCTCACTTTACACCATGCATCAGTCACTTCCTCCATACTTATGAGGAGATTGGGGCAACAAGAAAGTGGTTGAAAAGCCACACACTTTATCGGTCTCTATTGCAGTTGAGAGTCAAGCTGCATTGGTTACATTTGAGGGACCATTATCCTTCTTACTTATTACATATGGCAGCGAGCATCATTCTCATTTTGGCTCCCTATGTTTCTATTATTTTTGTTTTTATGAGGAGCATGTGTGGGAGAGAGACACATGGGATGGATGTGTCCTTTGGGAGAGAAGATCTCCATATTTTTTGCAGTACATGTTCTAAGGGGAGCATGGGAGATAATATGGCCACCACAACAACACATTTGTCTCTTTATGAGGGGGGCCATAGGATTGAATGGACTCCATATGGTGGTGACTTCCAACTCATCATATATGGAATGGTTTGGGCCAGCCTGATTTGCATCGTTGGAGGAGAGATCTTTGGAGATCTAGTCCTCCTATTGCCACTAGAGGGAAATATTATTGTAGCCCAACATCAGCCAACACTCTATACTTATCATAAGTGGAGAGATGGACAGTGTGGGGTAGGCTACCTTGTCTACCATATGCATATTTTCAGCACACCTACTTTGTATGAGCCAAAGGTGGAGGAAAGTTTTCAGGAGTTGCCTAGTTGGGAGGTGACTCATTTTGAATGGCTAATAGCTTGGGGATGGAGGATCCATATGGGGAAGATATTTCCCATTAGATTTCAGATCCCATTCCTCAAAGGGACATCTAGACATCACTTTGTTATCCTCTTGAGTATTTTACCTTTACATGATGATAGCTTGATATCTAACTTGCATGCTAAGGAGGAGCAATGTGGAGATTTGATTGATGAGATAGCATATTTTTACTTGGAGGAATTCATAATACATGGATGCTACAGGGAGAGGAGGAGAAATAACTCAGTTCTATCCTTGCATTTTCTTGAGGACAAGCAATCTTTGAGAGGGGAGGACTGTAATGTTCCCAAAACTAGCATGAGGCTAATTGGAACATTGATTGTTCTTATGTCAACTAGGAGGTGAATAAAATGGGTGAGGAGACCCATGAGTAGGAATAAAATCACTCATAGTGTGAAAGGGATCAATAGAGTAGCTTTATTTTTCACCTTCTAGTGTGAAAAGAGGCAAATGCATGAGGACAAGGTCAAGTTTGACCAAGTCAACACCGCTGCCAAAGAGGGTGTGGATTGATTGGGAAGACATCACAGTTTGAATGGGAGGAAGATCACTTGGTGGAGGAAACCCTAATGTGTGGGGTCCAAGGCAAGAAGGTTTTCATTTGCATAAAAGGAGGAAGAGGTAGCCATAGAGGATTATGTTTGAGTATTTGATTTTGGTCTATGTAGACTCTTTGCATTCTCGGGCTATTTAGCAGAGTTGCAGTGGAATACCTGTTTAGGATTCCTTCTCCTTCTTGAGAGGCCTCTTGAAGGATTTAAATTCATTTCTCCACATATAGGCTTAAGGCCAAGACACCTCCTTCAGCTACATTGTTATTACTGCTGAAGTATAATGTTGTGTTGCAGGGTGTTGCAATGGAGGGTTCCACAACACCATTTCCTTGACTCATATTTCAGAGGAGGGAGCTTCTATTCCTATGGGAGGATAGTGAGGAAGGTTTTAGAGCTGATTTTAATATCTTGGCATTAGGCCAAGCATCTCCCATCTACTACAGTGCAGTCCCTTTCCTTGACTGTGTTATTTCAGTGTGTATCTGCAGTGGGGGTTTGCACCACTCTTTTGGAGGGTGAGATCTTCAGTGTTAGGATCAGCCTATCACTTGAGAGATATATCGGAGGAGGTCTATTTCATATTGTGCATCATCTTTAGCCATATCCATCCATTTTTTGAGTTGCAGTTGCTACTCTACAACTATGGCATTTCTGCAGTTTTTCCATTTTGTATATATTTCAGCCAATCCTTCTAAGGATTGTTGTGTTATTGTTTCCAGGGGTTGAGAGATTTCTCCCCCACATTTCTTGAGCTATATATTGTTATATATTTGTATTATTATTCAGCATGTTGCAGTGTCTCCTATAAACTACACATTCATAGCTTAGGGCATTCTCAGTGTAGTAGTATAGTTCACATTTTATGTACATAATCTATTGAGGCTTGTGTTGCCAATCTTGAGTGACTTTTTCCTCAAGGTCTTGCATACAGTTTTTATTCTATGATAAATGTGATGGCTATTGAGATATTTTGATATCTTATGCATTAATATAATGCTGTTACTCCATATGTGTTCTTACATTGTTGCATCTCCAACTTTAGAATACCTTAAGGTATTCTCATTGTTGTAGAATTTCCCTATTTTGGGATATTACAGCTCCGGTGTGTATGATGTCCACATCAAGCATCGAATCTATTCAATACATGAACACAAGCAGTAATGACATCGATTCCTTGGCCACGACAGCCTCTCTAGCCTACACCACTTCCCAAACCCCTTTCCTCTACCCCCTAGCTAGTTTCGTATCCCAGCAGGTTTTGGCAATAGTGGTGTTACCAAACATTTACCAGTTTGGTACCTCATTCCCCCTACTGGGACAGGAGCCACACACATCAATTATAAAAGGTAAAATCCCCTCAGTCTAGAGGAGGCCCCACCAGTTCAGGAGACTTTCAAAAACATCCCTTCAAAGGAAACTCCCATTGCAAAACCGATAATTTCAGCTAAGAAAACCGAGAGAGGAAAGAGAGTGGAAAATCTCGCCACGTAATGGGAATCACTAGGTTGCACCATATGTGACGTAGTAGGAAACCCTACCCACATCTTCCCAGATCTAGACCAATTAAAACTATTCCTTAGCTCTGATGCAGACATCGCAACTCCACGTTCTCGTAAAAAGGAACCTGCCACCAAAAGTAAAGGCAAAGCATTGCATACCAATCACGCATGCGCTATCTGTAGTAATTATGGGCACTATACCCATCATTTCCCAGAAATACCATGATATAGTGATGCCTTACATGCCATTGAGCGATCCTATCAAGAGGATCCCTCCACCCAGTCATCGAGAGATGAAGCTCGTACCATCCTGTACCTGCAGGAGGAACGATGAGCACTAGAAAGACTCCCAGTCATGCCCCCTCCTCGCATCATGAGTTGTGTACTCTGTGATGATATCGATCATTTCATAATTTATTTCCCAGCTCTGTAAATGTTCCAGTGATGGTATCCAGTTCATATAGTATATCGCAATAACATGGACATTCAGTATTCATGTCAAATATGTGGAGAAAACCACCCAGTGCGTCATTGTCACTACATACCTATATTTCGCGTATCATTAGCTTATATGTGATCAACCATAGTTTACCTCTCCCAAGAATATGGCATGGACTCAGAATCCATGAACATTTTGACAACCCAAGAAGATGTGACAAGCAGATCCATCCTCTTCCTGTCAGTTGAAAAGCGACCAATCAGGGAACCCCTAGTTACCCCCAACCGCTCTCTACAAAGAAGACCAACATGTGCGTTATGTAAAATGCCCAATCATGTGGTCGCCACTTGCCCTAATTTAGTAGCGTTACGGCGTTGGTACCCCTCCAGACCACAAATTGAGCATGACAGGACCCCCATATCTAGGCTATTTTTCCCAGTATGTCAAGGCAATCACTGTGGACAACGTCATACCTATATCTTGCAAGTTCTTCCTCTCATTGATATGATTCATACAATAGAGAAGAAACGGGACGATATTCTCAAACGATATAGAAATACATCACCCCCAGGCTAGTGACCCGACACCCACACCGGCGTGATGGGAAAACTCAAATAGTGCAGCAACCAAGCATGACCTAGGCCCAACCTAGGATAACATGCAGACTATGCAAACTGATTTACCACTAGGTCAATTAGTGCAAAGAAATGAAGCCCCTCGCAAACAGTTTTCGCACATTCTCTTCTCTGCCACAGAAACTTCTCTCTAACCAAGAGAAAATCATGCGTACTTATTACCAATTTTTTTCACACTTTCATCATAAAATTAAATGTGAGCATCTACCCAAGATCAGAGTGACAAGAGCAACATTAAGTCCACACTCCCCAAAAGAGTTAGACACACGCAAGCCAACGACATGGAAATGGAAGTAAAAGACCTCAAATTATACTACAGATCATTTCCAAGCGTCCACATCTGGGATGAAGAGTAGTGTTGGTTCCCACACAATCTAGTCAGTCCACAATGGTACCATGCACCATATGCACTGGCCAGAATCACGAACCAGAGGCATGCCCGCTAATGGAAACATTCAGGCACCTCTGCACCAAGCACAATTTCCACCAACAAGAAATTGACCATCCTAGCGGGGAACCCAACCTTGTGCTTACGCAAACTCCCATCATGGAGATTCTCCCCCCACCAAACACTGATGACACGATACACCATAAACGATTCATATCATCATGTATCAGGACTATGACTCAAGTTGCCTGCTCATGTGCCATAGGTGTTGAGTCAGCTACAACTACGAGAGTAACTGTACCTACGACAATGTAGACCCAATATGTCTACACTCTATTGGCCGCATCTGGTTCCACCACATCGACGATGGAATCCTTCTCATGTCTCTCAACCAGCTCTATGGTAATTAAACCCATTCAGCATAATATTGTGCAGGATCAATCCCCCTTGGATCCCTATTTCATTCAGATGAGGACATCTTAGAGGTAATGACAAAGCCAGATTATCCATGGGATTCAATGCATCACCATTCACTTTTTCTCCCCAAGCACATGTTTAGTCCTAAAAGACAAAATAACAAGAGATCTATGCGATCGAAACATAATATTTCCTCTCATCAGGAAAATTTGATTGGTTCAAAAATCCCATCTTGGCACCCGATGCGTTCGAGGAAGGAAATATGTCAAACATCTCACCTACCGTCAAGGTGAACATATCCCAAAATCCTGCAAAGTTCGAAGAAATCTCACTGGGGCTATCATGCTCTCCAGAAGAAATATCCTCTTATACCCAATTACTACAAGAGTATCGAGATATCTACGTGTGGGACTAATCAGAAATGCCTGGGCTTAGTCCCACTGTCGTAGAGCACCATATTGACACTTGGCCTGATGTACCTCTAGTGCGGCAGAAACAGTGTCAACAAATTCGGGCTTATCGACCCCATTGCCTATACATCTTGGGTTTCCAACCCTATTTCCATCATGAAAAAACAAGGCATCATACGCGTTTGCACCGATTTTCGAGATTTGAACAAAGCTTGTCCTAAGGAAAATTATCCCACCCATTCATTGACCAGGTCATTGATGCTTGCGTGGGTCACAAGGCCCTCTCCTTTATGGATGTATTCTATGGGTACAACCAAATTCAAATCCTCTGTACAGACCAATACAAAACCACGTTCACCACCCCCTGGGGTACATTCACATTCAAGGTAATGCCATTTGGCCTAAAAAAATGCTGGAGCCACCTTCCAAAGGGCCATGAACTATATATTTCATGACTTGGCACACCTTATCCTTGCCTACTTGGACGACCTGGCCATCCGCTCCAAGAAGCGCTCAGACCATATTGAGGATCTGCGATTGGTATTCCAACGATGTCGTCAATACAACCTACGCTTGAACCCCCTCAAGTGTGTATTCTGCATTAGTGGATGTAGACTCTTAGGTTTTATCGTTTCCTAGAAATTGATTCACGTAGATCCCCTCAAGGTCCAAGTTATCAAAGAAGTACCTCCACCTCGAACCCTTAGGCAACTGAAAAGCCTACAGGGGAAGGCCAATTTTCTGAGATGCTTCGTCCCAGATTATGTGGCTTACGCTCGAGGGTTCCTGCGCCTCCTTCACCAAGAAATCCCATTCAAATGGGATGATCACACCCAACAAGTGTTTGATGCGCTGAAAGAAACTTTATCTTCAGCACCACTCATCAGTCCCCTAGACTATGAAAAATATTACATCATGTATCTATCAGATTCCGAGTCCACTTTGGCTGGATTTTTGCTCTAGGAAGGCCCAAATGGGAAGGAGCACGCAATCTATTACGTCAACAAAACCTTATCGGGCCCAACAATAATATATGAGCCTGAAGAAAAGAATGCTTTAGAAATAATACATGCAGTCTAGAAGCTTCACCACTACATCATCTTAAAAACCACTACGGTTATTGCAGATATTAATCCCATCAAATACCTTATCACACACCGCCTAATGAACCATAAGTACACCCACTGGATAGTCATTCTCCAATAATATGAATTAAAGTTTTTCTCCCCTGAAAGCAAAAAGGCACTTATCTTAGAAAAGTTCATTATGGACCTCCCAAAGGATACCAAGGGATCACCAGTAAACGATTCTCTACCAGACGAGCATCTCTTCTTCGTAGCAACGGATGACCCTTGGTATGGAGACATTCTCCTCTTCCTACAAACTCAAAATTTCAGACCCCACTGTTGAGTCTCAAATCTGCATCTTTTCCATACACCTTTCTATACCTTTTTCATTCACCTGAACCTCCCAAGTTGTCAATATCATTGTATATTAATTGCAAAAGAGCATCTAAAATGTTTTTTAACTATATTTTTGTGTCTGCTGTTTGATTTAGATTTTTCTCATTTAGCTGCGGAATCTTGCCACTTTCCACAGCTGCTGCAACTTTCCACAGCCATTATGTGAAACTCTATGTTACAGGTGTCTTCAGGTAAAATGAGCCACATGGGCAAGTCAGAAATGATGTGGGCATGGATCGTGTCCTATTGGCTCGGGAAAATTCATCTAGGGAGGCTGCGGTCAAAGGTGGCCAAGTGGAAGTCAACCGTAGAGTCCCACGATGATAGGACTCTGTTTCTCGTCACGTGGAGATTTATATGGCTGTTTCTGAATTGCGGGAGACAAATCAACACCTGTACATGGCTCCATAAGCCGAATTCAAACATCCACTCTTCATATATTTACTCCTCAACGCGGCCATGATCCTAGATCTTTGGACGTAATGGTTTACGTGTTCTCCATTAGCACAAAATTTAGGGAATTAGTTATATTTCCTTTGTTATAAATAATGCGTTTGCATACGCATATTAGATTAGTCTCTATTAGTCTCCATTAGCTTCCAGATAGCTCTGTAATGTAATTATGTTGCCACTGTGCCGTAATATCACCTTTCTGTTATGACTGCATTTTAATATATAAGAAGACTCGGTTTCCAAGCGTAATTTGTACTTGAAGATTGTTGCCAAGGCTGGTGTAGAGGGCCCCTGCACACGCTGAGGTTTTGTGCATTATTGTATAGTTCTTGTTTTATTTCTTTAAGCTCATTGTGCCATAATTCATTCATGTGTTTATACATTGCATCTTTCATGGTATTTATGCTTCATCTCTGTTCATAATCTTTTATGCTTTACATTGTACTTCTGTCCATAATCTTTCATGTTTTATGTTATTGTTAACTGATCAATGTTCTTGTTTCAGGTTATAAATAGGCAGTTCGGGCATTTGCATAACTTTTTGACTAATGACATGGAATTAATATTGTTCTGCTGCTAATTTACTTTTTGTTTAATTCCAGCACTTCTTTGTTTAATTCAGTCGTGCACATTTGTTTCAGTAGTTAGATTTAGATATATTAAATTACTCATGACATCTCATGACATTTTCAGTTACCTCCGAAAGCCACAGCTGGACTGATGGTGAGGGATTGAATTATGAATGTGTAGTTTGATATTAATTTACTTTCTGCAAGCTAGATATATTAAATTGCTCATGACATCTTCAGTTACCTCCAAAAGCCACAGCTGGACTAATGGTGAGGGATTGAATTATGAATGTGTAGTTTGATATTAGTTTACTTTCTGCAAATTAGATATCAGGTTACTCAAGTTGTTTATGGTTACCTCCGAAAACCATAGCTGGACTAATGGTGAGGGATCATAAGATAATTTGATGTAATTTGATTTAGATTTACTTTGTAGCAACTTTTGGATTTCTTTCAGCATAGTTTCTTTTGTGTTTGAACAGCAGCAAGAATAATTAGTTTCATGATCAGTAGTTCATTGTTTGTTTGACTAGAGTAGTGATTCAATTTCATTTTCTTTGAAGAATTAATTTTTTCATTGTGTGTTTTTAAAATTATTTTGAAGTTTGGAAAATCACTAGAAAGACATTGTTGTCTTGAATATTTGTCTCCATACTTGTCTTTTAGAATTTCATAAAAAAAATCCAAAAACGACCAAAAAGTAAGAGATAGGTTATCTTGCACATATAGTGCGCCACACTTCGTCAGCTTATGAATCCCGGATTGAAAAATTAAATGTAGAAATTTAGGACACACTAAATTGACCAAACATTTTGGCACCGTTGCCGGGGAAGTGTAACTAGGTAGCCAATTTCTTAAAAAAAAAAAAAAAACAAAACAAAACAATAAAAGAAGGGAAAACTTGATAACTTCTTGAAGTATGCTCTCCTCTTGCACCTAGTGTGATCTGGAGGATCAGAAAAGAGAGTTATTGGTTTAGTAATTTCTTAAGTATGCTCTCTTCTTGCACCTAGTGTGATCTGGAAGATTAGAAAGAGAATTATTAGCCCAACTTTTTTTTTTTTTTTAAATATAAAAAAAATATATAAAAATGACATGCATAGAGCAAGAGATTCTAGGGGAAGGTTTATAGCTAAAGCCAAGAGTTCGATTTTCACAACTCCATCTTCTTCAAGGCATAGACAAGATTCATCACCATCTACCCCTAGCCTTAAGATTTTTGGAATTCAAGGAGCAGCTGAATTAGAGGATTCTCCTATACCACCTACTAAATCTCATTTAGAAAAGGAAGAGACTCCCTCTCATCCTCCCTTGATAGAAGAACTAGAGGACTTTAAGGACACTAAAGAAACTATCATGGCAGAGGAAATAATAGATGGATTTAGAGGTAGAGGTAGAGGAGGAGGAAACAATGGAGACAACAATGGTGAAGGAAATAATGGAAGAAATAGGGAAGGAGACAACTTGTTTGGATTCCCTATAGTTTATGAGGAAACTCATACAACGATGAAAAATATCTCACCATCTGTCCTCCCTAACTTTTATGGATTGCGAAGTGAGGATCCCGAAACATTTCTGTTTGAGTTTGAAGTCGTGTGCCGAACCTATGACTATATGGAAGACTCTCAAAAACTCAAACTGTTTCCTTCAACATTGAAGGGAGATGGTTTGAAATGGTTCATGGGATTAGCCACTCAATCTATTAGGACTTGGAATGATATGAAACAAACATTTTTGGATAGATACTTGGACTATTGTATGCCCACCAATCACAAGGATGAGGTATTCAAAATGATGCAAAAAGAAGACGAAAACTAGGAAGATTTACTTGAAAGATTTCAATACAACTTGAAAAGAGCAAAGATGAGCAACTTAGATGATGAAACCTTGAAAGCCCTCATATTAAAAGCCATTAGAGATGAATGGATATATATTTTAAACATGATGGGGAAAGGAGACATTTCTCAACTTCCACTTCATGACATAACAGAACTATGTGTCCATCTCTCAAGAGGAAAATCTAAAACAGGAAAAGGGCCTAGGGATCCTTCTCTTATTAGGGTTAACAAATCTGCAACTGGATCAGTAAGTAGGGCAGAGATTGGTAATATGCTTGATGAATTCAAAACTGATATCTTAGGGAGCCTTAGTGAACAACTAGACACCCTTAAAATCCAAAACAATCAGAAAGCAGAAACAGATGCTTTAGCCATCTTTTGTCCGAAATGTAGGAAGAAACATGCTTTAAGGGAATGTCCCTTGGATGAAAAATTTGTAGAAACATGTATGATTTTCTCAGAGAATCATGAGATCAAGGATTTTCCTTTAATTCCTGGACTCAAAGCTGTTTTTCAAGAAGACCCAAATTCAGTAGAATCTCTCTGTTTTGTTGCAAGAAGACCTTGGCAGGGACAACAAACTCAAGGGTTTAACAACCCTATGAATTTTCAAACCCCACCAAATTGAAATCCTTGGCAACAACCTTGGCCCCAACATCAGAATCCATATCAGCCATGGGTACAAGGGATGCAAAATCCTTATGGGAGATTTGCTCAATTTTATCAATATCCTCCATATTTTCAAAATCAACAAGCTCCACAACTTCCAAACCCAAATCCACAAATTTCATTGCCATTTCCACAACAACAACCTTCTCAACAAAATTCAAGTCCTCAACTCATGCTCCCATACCAACAAAAGACAAATCAACTTCCAGCTCAGCCATTGCCAAATCCTAACAATAAAAATCCTCAAAACACTTACATCGTAGAAGGACAACAATTTCCTACCTATATGATTGTTCCTCTCAATGATGTACAACTCAGATCTGGTAGAGTTTTAGAAAAACCTTCTATAGATATTCAAGAGCAAGATACCTCTGAGGAGGATTCTCTTAAAGTCAATGAGGGTTCTGAGGAATCATCTCTTCAAAATTCAAACATTCAAAAAGAAAAAGAAAAGTTAATACCCACAACTCCTATAGTTGAGCAACCTGCATCTTCATCTACACCTCCTTTTCCTGAAAGACTACAAATTGACAAGGGGGTGGAAAAACAAATCTTGTTGCCTAACTATGATTTTCTAGATGAATTGAAGAATGTTTGTATCAAGATTCCCTTTCTACAAGCCATTCGAGAGATTCCTATTCTAGCAAAAACAATAAAGGAGTTGAGTTTCAAAAGACCAGGAAGGAAACTAAAAGACACAAGAAGAATCCACCTGGTAGGAAAAATTGTAGATATTATGATGGGAAAAATCACCATGCAGAAGTATGTAGATCCAGGAAGTCCAATTGTCAAGACACATATAAATGGGATATAAATTCCAAACACATTGATTGACTTAGGGGCTGCTATTAACATTATAAGTAGACAGACTATGGACCAGCTAAAACTTCCTAACCTTCTTTTTACACCTACTTTACTGCAACTTGCAGATCGATCAATTATTAAACCATATGGTGTATTAGAAGATATTTCAGTCTCCTTAGATTCTTGGGAATATCCGGTAGATTTTATGATTTTGACTCCCAAGAGTAATCTAGGAGGGCACCCACTTATCTTAGGAAGACCTTGGCTAGCCACAACTGATGCTTTTATTAGTTGTAGATCTGGGGATATGTATATTTCTAATGGTAATTCGACAAAGAAATTCAATTTGTATCCTCCAGCAAAAGCAATTACAGAAGTAGGAGACAATGAATGGGTCGATGATGAGGACATTATACAACCTGTCTTTACCATTTCAGAAATTAGTGAGGATAGTCAAATTCTGAATACATTAGAAAATTTTGAGATATCTTCAGAATATGACCCCACACAATTTCAGTTGGAATCTGACATAGAATATTTATCATCAAGACAAATGTCTCTTTACTCTATGGAGAATTTGGTAGTTCTACCATTGAGATTTTTCCAGGAAAAACATTGAATATCAACAAACATTTGGAAAAGTCACAACAAGAAGAACTAACCAAAATTCGCAAAAACATTCTATTGCATTTGCATGGGAGTATACTGACACAGAAAGGTATGACTCGGCATGACTGGGTATCCACCATATCTTTGTTATTAAGGAAAAAATAATTCAACGGTATTTAAACTTCAAAAGAAAGTATAAAACGGTAAATCCTTAGGATATGGTGGTAGTTGCGTCCAAATTTCTACCTTCAATGTAAAACTTATTATCCGTATCATACAGGCTTTATTTAAGCTCTTCCGTATTATGAACCCAAAATAGGCCCAGAAACAGGAGGAAGAAGGATGATAGTCGTTCGCTGCACCCCTGAAGATCATTTTCCGTTCTTTTATCGATCAAAGGTTAAATTATAATTATGCAGTAAAGTTTTTACTTTTTCATTTTTCTATCGGTTTATGGTTGCTAACGGCAGTCCCAGGTAATCAAGACTGAAGATGAAGATCATGTCATTTGATATCATCCAGGTGAAACCTCGGCTGTACCAAGATATGCCTTTCCTTTTTGATTAAGAAATCAGAATATCCAAAGATAGCGATTAGAATTTTTTCCATCTGATCCACGATTTGTGAGTTTATGGATTGACGGCTGCGCGCGGTATCCATTCTGGTTGAGGAATGGCGCTGAAGATGGCAAGAAACGAACCCCATTGAGCTATGAAAAATGTTTTTAGTGATGTTGCACGGTATGATTTGTCGTGCACGCATATTTTGAGATGACTTAAGTGATGGATCAAAAGTCATATCCCAGTTTAATTTATCCAAATGTCAGGGATGACGTTATGTTCTTCAGTGATTTCATCGGTTACCATATACTGACAAAATCTCACTAAAAATAGCATCTCCATTTTTCCTAAATTTCTTAAGTAAGCAAGATTGCAATCTGTGTCAATCCCCTACTACTGACTATTTTAAAACTGGAAAGAAGAATGATCTGGGTCTTGATAGTAACCAAACTTTCCAGTGATGGTTTCTATTAGATGTTTTATAGGCTGAGTCAGAGCATTTCAGTACACTTAGTTCTTATTTGTAGATGGCACCAGAAAATTTGACCCAGACACAGAGTGAAATGAGAATGTTATGACTCCAGGCAAGAGTTTAGTCATGAGTCACAAGAATAACAGGTTTAGTAATATTGGTATAAATAATGCTGAAACTTTTATTCATACCGACCATTCCGCAATTAGATATTTAATGAAAAAAACCCGTTACTAATGGCAGAGTGACAAGATGGCTCTTACTTTTGCAAGAATTCAATATTACCGTGTTGGATAGACCAGAAAACAAAAATACGTGAGCTGATTGCCTAGGATTCAAAATACTAAAGAAGATTCTCTTGTAGAGGATAAGTTTCCCCCGATGAATAATTGTTTGTGTTTAACCTAAGACTCCTTGGTATGACATTAACTATTTGGTTACGTGGAAACTGGCATTTATTTCAAAGTGAAAAGCGAAAAAATTATTCAAGGAGAGTTCAAAATATTCATGGATTTCTAACGAATTGTTTAAAAATGTGGCCAGACTTTGCGATCAAAAGATGTGTCGGGGAAGATGAAATGTCTGATATTCCTTAAGGTATGTCATGAACTATAGCTATGGACACTGCAGATGTGGAAGGACTCTGCCCAGTAAAATCCTCTTCTTTGATATTATTCTACCTCTTCTAAAGATGAAAACAATATACTCAAAAGAAGATAGTCATGCAAGAGAGGAAACCACCTTCAACAAATGAATGCCATTGCAACCTGCACTGAATCCCTTTGTAAAATGGCTATAGATTTCAAATTAATCGAGGACTCGTCGTACACCAAATAAAACATATTAGGATAATTAACATTATGTTACTAAATGGTAGAAGTAAAGACAGAGACCGCGCATCAAAATTCAAGCTTGTTCATTTTCAAGGAGTGATACGCGATTGTTTAGATGTTCCAAGAAATTGTATAACGAAGAAGCCACTCCATGCATCCAACTAAAGAGGTGAGTTGATGAAGAATACAAAACTGCTAATGCGTAATTTACCCCACCAGCGCAGTCAAGTGAGGCCTGAAACGGTAATTAGAGGCACATCAATAAAACTGTCGCATTCCTACGGAAGAGATTGGCAGTAGCGCCCAAGCCTTGCGGGCCTGCCAGAATTATAGCGGATAAACACAAACAGATATTCTCCCTATGAACTGAGCGAGGGAAAAAGAAACGAGCCTCATTGAGTTCCGCCCAAGACTCTATAGTTTCAGATTAAACTCATCGAAAGTCAAAGACAACAATGGAGCGGTTCAGTTTATTATAATAGATCAAAAGATGTTAAAATGAATGCCAAGAATCAATTAGTCTGAATACCACATTTTGTTTGTAATATCAAGTTCATCAAAGATAGAAGCAGTTTCAAGAAGTGATTAAGATTGGATCAAGTTTAAATATTTCAAGGAAAATTTACTCATTGGCTTGCCATATGATTATTGACAAGATCTTTAGCAATGGAGCGGTAAGAATCAAGACCATTGATGAGTTTCAAACTCCTCTTATTGTGAATGGCCATAGATTGAAAGTTTATCATAAGCCACTCTCAAAAGAGGAATTTGTCAAAATGTTTCAAGAAAATTATGCAATCAGGCTGGTACAGAAGAATTCTTCTTCTCCACCAGCCTAGCTTTTGTTCTTTTCAGTTTTTAAAAAAAAAAAAAAAATTTGTATAAGCCTGAAAACCAATCACTGATTGGCAGTCTTATACAGAAAATATTGGGTGAAAATCAGGAACACCTGACACCCTATATTTTCCAAAAAAAAAATCTTTCTCTTTCATTTGACAAGTCTTGTGACTACCCACTCCATTCCATTCCACTTCATTCCACTTCACTTCACTCCACTTCATTCCATTTCACTTCATTTTTCATTCCATTTTCACCAATAAAATTCTTTTTCATGACCATTCCATTCAGTCATTTGTCATCCGTTCATTTCCATTCACTCAAATAATAGTTGTGTCAGTTTCCGCAGCTGGCATCTATTTCCACAGCTGACACCAGTTTCTGCAGCCAGAAGCAGATTCCGCAGCTACTACTATGTTTTCAAAAGAATGTATAGCCAGATGTTATTTCCATAATCATGAAATAAAATGCAGGTAGGAGGACCAAAAATGAAGACATGGAGCATTCAAGATACCAATGAAGAGCAACTAATTGAAGACCAAGGAAAAAGGCACAGATTCCAAGGTATGAGTAAAATTCATTTCAAATAGCATTGAAAACACATTTTTATATAGTTCTAAACCATAAGCTCCATCCATTATGTGCAATGATTATATTGACAAATTCTGTAACCCTTTCACGATCTTCATATGATCCTCCCGCATTCATTCTCAAACGGTTTCATAATTAAACCCCCGATCTTCACTCATACTCCGATATTCCACCGGTGACAATGAGACGTAGTTGATTTAACCATGGGCTCTTTCAGCCGCATAAAATCCATAGCCGTTGTTTAAACGTGCTTACATTTATTTTGCAGCCACCAAATTTCAAAACACTGTCGGATGTGTTACACTCCTCCTATTGTTCTCACAGCCGTATCTCTGCCATGCTCACGAAACCTCTCTCTGTTCTGCCTCACTCCATTTTGTTCTTTGTTACGCTACAGCCTGTATACCCACTCTCTGATATCTACCTACAGTCATTGTGCTCATTTCCGTGCATTCAGCCGTTCTACTTCCATTGAACCCTCACGCAGGCAAATTTTTGAAGAGCAGAAAGAAGAATGGGTAAATTGCTAAGAGCAGAACCAGAAGGACCTAAGTTCATGGAAGGGTATCCGCTAGTCAAGGATATATTGAAGAAAGAAAAGTAGTTGCGGTTTATCCAAAAGTTCAGAGGCTATCATAAATAAGTGACAAAAGCATTTGCAAGGTCGTTCAATGGCCTGGAAGTAGAGATTGGAGACCTTAAGTTTGCGGAGAACGAGGCATCTATAGCAACTGCCACGGAACTTCTTCAAGAGGGTGAACAATGGTTTAAGAATAAAAGCATTAGTGATGAAGCCTGGAGAATAATCTTACGAAACCAAGGTATGGACATAAATATTTTTAAAAGAGGAATTCCTGTTCATGCTTTGAAAGAGGAATGGGCTACTTTGCTGCTGGCTGTTCAAAAATTCATTACCTGTGAAGGCCGTTTTGGGTCTATGTATATGTACCGTACCAGATTGCTGATGAATTTTCTAGATAATCAAACTCTCAATCTCCCATATTTTCTATTAAATAGTTTGAAGAAGATGTCTGTGACTGTTCAGAAACATTTGGGAGATGTAGAACCACATCTATATCACCATGGTCTTGTAAAAATTTTGATTGAAAAAGAGTTAAAGGAGAAGAAAGACACATGGGAACAATTTTTGATTAGAAATTTCTTTGAGGAACCTCAGGAAATTCCTGAAGGTAACACATCAAGAAGGAGTAGGAGAAAAAGAACAAATGATGAAACCCAAATTACTCCTACTCAGGAAATTCCTGAAGGTAGCACATCAAGAAGGAGTAGGAGAAAGAGAACAAATGATGAAACTCAAAATACTCCTACTATTACAATTGAAAGAACTGATAGGGAAGAGAGATTGTCAAAAAGGAAGAAGAAAGAAACCAAGGGTAAAAAGCCAATAACACCAAAAGAGAGAAAAAGTATTGAGGCTATACATCAAACCCCTTCTTCCGAAGAAGAAGATCATCAAGTGTTATCTGAAAGATTGGTTCATCTTCAAGAACAATTATCTATAGCCAAGAAGAAAGAGAAAGGGAAACAAAAGCAAAAAGATAGTGGTCCACAGCATGTGAGAAGAAGTTCCAGACTTAAGTGGAAATTGAGGAAAATGCAAATGAAGGGACCTCATTTTATCGATTTGGGAGAAGAAACATCTGAACAGTTCCCAGCTGACCATAGTCCATCTCACTCTCAATCAGTTAGTGAACCTGGCTCATTTCATTCTCAGTCAGACATTGAACATAGTCCATCCCATTCTCAGCAAGATGTTGATGTGAGCCCTTCTCAGCCAGATTTTGAAGATAACTCTCCTTCACGGCATTTTGGGGACAGCCCAATAAAAATGACACCTGATATAGACCCCAAGCAGCAGGAAGTATATGATTATATAGAATATTTGGAAAGAGCAGCTACGGGCCCCAGTACTTCGTCCATTCAGCCTCACGTAGTACAAAATGATTTAGTCCAATCACTGAAACAAGAAGTCTTTGAGCTAGAGCTTTTAAATAAACACATTAAAAATGAAAATGAGGCATTGAAGGAACAAGGAAAATTGGACAAAATCATTCATGATAATACCATGCTACATCTGGGAATATGGTAGAAGAAGAACAAGAAATTGAAAAAGAAATGCAAGAAGTTAAGCAGAGCACTAGTTAATATCAAATTTAGATGCTTAATGAAGAAGCCTAGGATGTTGGCAGGACCAAGGAAGAAGAGGAGAGGGCTGGATGTACTGGCTGAAGTGTTAAGGCATATGAACTGAAGAAGGATTATCAAAATTTTGGTTGCATGAGGACATGAAACACCTTCACAATGGGGGTATGTTGAGTCTCAAATCTGCATTATTCTTATACATCTTCCTAGACCTTTTTCACTCACCTGAACCTCCCAAGTTGTCAATATCATTGTATATTAATTGCAAAAGAGAATCTAAAATGGTTTTTAACTATATTTTTGTGTCTGCTGTTTGATTTAGATTTTTTTCATTTAGCTGCGGAATCTTGCCACTTTCCGCAGCTGCTGCAACTTTCCGGAGCCATTTTGTGAAACTCTATGTTACAGGTGTCTTAAGGTAAAACAAGCCACATGGGCAAGTCAGAAATGATGTGGACATGGATCGTGTCCTATTGGCTCAAGAAAATTCATCCAGGGAGGCTATGGTCAAAGGTAGCCAAGTGGAAGTCAACCGTAGAGTCCCACGGTGACAGGTCTCTGTCTCTCGTCACATGGAGATTTATATGGATGTTTCTGAATTGCAAGAGACAAATCAACATCTGTACATGGCTTCATAAGCCGAATCCAACATCCACTTCTCATAAATTTACTCCTCAACGCGGCCATGATCCTAGATCTCTGGACGTAATGGTTTACGTGTTTTGTATCAGCATAAACTTTAGGAAATTAGTTACATCACCTTCAGTTATAAATAACGCGTTTGCATACGCATAAGAGTTAGTTTTTATTAGTCTCCATTAGCCTCCAGATAGCTCTGTAATGTAATTACGTTGCCACTGTGTTGTAATATCACCTTTCTGTTATGACTGCATTTTAATATATAAGAAGACTCTATTTCCAATCGTAATTCGTACTTGAAGTCTGTTGCCAAGGCTGGTGTAGAGGGCCCCTGCACACGCTGAGGTTTTGTGCATTATTGTATAGTTCTTTTTTTATTTCTTTAAGCTCATTGTGCCATAATTCATTCATGTGTTTATACATTGCATCTTTCATAGTATATATGCTTCATTTCTGTTTATAATCTTTCATGCTTTACATCTTGCTTCTGTCCATAATCTCTCATGTTTTATGTTATTGTTAACTGATCACTGTTCTTGTTTCAGGTTATAAATAGGCAGTCCGGGCATTTGCATAACTTTTTGACTAATGACATGGAATTAATATTGTTCTGCTGCTAATTTACTTTTCTTAGTTTCTGTTTAATTTCAGTACTTCTTTGTTTATTTCAATCTTGCACATTTGTTTCAGTAGTTAGATTTAGATATATCAAATTGTTCATATCATTTTCAGTTACCCCCGAAAGCCATAGCTGGACTGATGGTGAGGGATTAAATTATGAATGTGTAGTTTTATACTAGTTTACTTTCTACAAGTTAAATATATTAAATTGCTCATGACATCTTCAGTTACCTCCGAAAGCCACAGCTGGACTGATGGTGAGGGATTGAATTATGAAAGTGTAGTTTGATATTAGTTTACTTTCTGCAAGTTAGATATATTAAATTTCTCATGACATCTTCAGTTACCTCCGAAAGCCACAGCTGGACTGATGGTGAGGGATTGAATTATGAATGTGTAGTTTGATATTAGTTTACTTTCTGCAAGTTAGATATCAGGTTACTCAAGTTGTTTATGGTTACCTCCGAAAATCATAGTTGGACTAATGATGAGGGATCAGAAGATAAGTTGATGTAATTTGATTTAGATTTACTTTGTTGCAACTTTTGGATTTCTTTCAGCATAGTTTCTTTTATGTTTGAACAACAAGAATAATGAGTTTCATGATCAGTAGTTCATTGTTTGTTTGACTAGAGTAGTGATGCAATTTCATTTTCTTTGAAGAATTAATTTTGTCATTGTGTGTTTTTAAAATTCTTTTCAAGTTTGGGAAATCATTAGAAAGACATTGTTGTCTTGAATATTTGTCTCCATACTTGTCTTTTAGAATTTCACAAAAATCCAAAAACGACAAAAAAGTAAGAGATAGGTTATCTTGCACATATAGTGCGCCACACTTCGTCAGCTTACGAATCCCGGATTGACAAATTAAATGTAGCAATTTAGGACACACTAAATTGACCAAACAAGGTTTTTTAGGAGTTATTGGGAAAATGACTCGGAGGGTCAATTTTCGCCCAAATGGAGTGAATGAAGAGTCCTGCACAATTAGAGGCTTGTAAACACATGTATTTGCAAAATTTTGAGCATAATGAAAGATATACATGCCATTGGGAGCTGGACCAGCAGATGTAGCCCAGGAGGGGTGAACTGCTACATCATGTCTGCTGTGTAAATGTTATGTGTGGTTTTATTTATCTATTATACACTATTTTTCAGTTTTATTTGCTCTTATTTCATGCTTCTAATTCTCTAATATCACTTACAATTCATGGTTAAAATCCTCAATACTTAAGCAAATTATGGAGACAAGTATGCACATATTTTATCACTGAATAGACACTTCGCACAACAAACTAATACAATCCTTTCAGATCACGTTGGTATCATAGCTAGATTTTATTCTCTGGTGTTGTTTTGTGCACATATTTTTTTAACTGTTTGAAAGTTTTCACATGCTTACTAGGCTTATGCTCAAGAGAGGAGAAGGAAAATTGGTGGAATCAAGATCATCTCAAAGTGAGCCACAATGAAGGAGAGCAAGATTGCCACAATATCCACCACCTATTTCACCTCCTAAGGAAGCAGAATCATCATTAAGCATGCCTCCAAAGGAAGAAGAAATCCATGAAGAAGTGGATCCCAAAGAGGAATAAGTGTTCAGGAAAGCATTCCTTGACATGACTGATATGGTTAGAATCCTTTATCAAGAAAGGAATGAGAAAATAGAAGGAGAAGGATCCAAACTTCATAAGGAAGGACAGGGATCATTAGGAGGTCATAATGATGAAGATAAGTCAAAGAAAGGAAATTGAGGAAATAAAGGCAGTGGAAAGTCACCATCCTCACCCTCATCATCATCATCATCCTCTACTTCATTTTGAGTACATCAGTCACAGAATCAAAGAAAACTGGTAAAAGTCATTTTTTAAAACTTGATGTTAAGTTTGAATTGCCAATGTTTAATGGTGAATTTAATGCAGAAAAGCTTGATAATTTGATTAGGCAATTGGAGGTCTATTTGAGAATCCAAAACCTTCAAGATGATGATACCAAAATCCAATTAGCTTCATTGAGAATGGAAGCTGCAACACTTGTTTGGTGCAAAGCCAAGACAAAGGAGGAGATCAAGAAGCATGGTAAGATAATTCTATCATGGACTAATTTCATTTTTGCAATAAAATGACAGTTTTCTCCATTAGCTCATATGCAGAAAGCCATAATGAACTAGAAAAACTTTAGACAATTGAAAGGACATAATGTGAACGAATACACCCAAGAATTTAGGAGAAGAGCTCTCTTCTTGGGGGTAGATTTGCAGAGCCAAGATACTTTGCTCAAGCACATAGTAGGCTTACATAGCTACCTAAAACAAACTATCCTCATGTTTAACCCCACAAGTCTAGATGAAGTATGTGTTCAGGCCACACATCTAGAAGCTAGAGGGAAAAACATTTATGAACAGGGTAGGAACAAACCTTTTAAAGGGAAAAGCAAAGAGAATGCCTCAAAAGGTAAAAGCAAAAATAATGCAGCTATTAAGAAAGAGGGAGAAAAAGTGGTTTGGAAACATTGTTCAAAATAATGCCATGATGAAATACATCGTTGGAAATTACATCCTGAAAAGAGGCCCAAACATTTCATCAACAAAGGAAAATAGAAAACTTCAGCTACAACTCAACATGATTTAGGAGAGGATTCAGGTGATGAATCTAAAATTATAGCCATGGGATTGAAGAACATGAAGGGGAAAAAAATTGAAACTAAACCCAGTACTAGTACATCAAACTATCACATACATGCTCCAAATGAAGAAGAGAGAATTGAACTATTTCATGTGAGGGTCATATCCAAATATACTAAGATTGACACATTGTTTGACAATGTGTCACAAGAAAACTTAATCTTTGAAGACTTGGTCAAGAAACTTAATCTTGAGACCATACCACATCCAAAACCATATCCACTTGGTTGGATTTGTAAAGATACAAATTTACAGGTTTCAAAGAAGTGTATATTGCGGTTTGCAATAACTTCACATTTTGTTGACACAATTGAATTAGATGTGGTTTCTCTTGAAATAACAGATATTGTGTTTGGTAGTCCCTTACTTGTATGACAGGAAAGTGATCTTCCATCACCATGAGAAAAAATACCATTTATTCAAATATGGCAAGGAGTACATTGTTAGAGCACATCGCAAGAAGACAAACATTACTATGGTAAATGTTAGATAGGTAAAGAGGCTGGTAAATTCAAGTAAGAATTTTGTTCTTCTAATAATTAAGCCTAAAGCTAATGATAATCATGAATCATTTGAGGATTGTGATCCTAAGTTGAAATCATATTTATATGATGTAGTCGATGCACATATGAGATCTTTTAGGAGCCAACAAGATTGCCTCCAAAAAGGAAGATTCAACATGAGATTCAGTTGCAGCAAGATTTTCTTCTTCCGAACATCGGCATGTATCGCATGTCGATAATGGAGAATGTTGAAATAAAGAGGAAAATCAAGGAAATGTTGGAAAAAGGAATCATAATTCCAAGCACTTCGCCATGTGGTTCGTCCATAGTCTTGATTCCAAGGAAAGATGGGACTTGGCACATGTGTGTAGACTTCAGAGCTTTGAACAAGATAACGGTAAAGAATTGATACCCACTCCCAAGGATAGATGATTTTCTTGATCAGATGGAAGAAGAATTTTTTTTCACTAAGTTATATTTACGAATTGGATATCATCAAGTACGCATTGCAAAAAGTGATGTATGGAAAACTGCATTCAAAACCAAACAAGGACTCTTTGAATGCTTGGTTAAGCCATTAGTTTTGTGTAATGCACCGGAATCTTTCATGCGTGTTATGGATAGTTTTTTGCATCCATTCCTTGATGACTTTGTGATTGTGTATTTAGATGACATATTGATTTTCAGAAAAACAAGAGAAGAACATGTATTCCCTATGAATAGAGTGCTTGATGTTTTGAGAAAAGAGAAATTGTTTCTTAAGATGTCAAAGTGTGAGTTTGGAAATACTTCTTTGGTTTATTTGGGACACTTTGTAGTAGGAGGCAAATTGAGAATTGATCCCTCTAAAGTGGAAGCCATTGTGAATTGGCCCACTCCCAAAACAGTAACCGAGGTAAGAAGTTTATTAGGTGCAGCTCAATATTGGAGAAATTTTATTGCTAATTTTTCTACCATCGTAGCTCCTATCCATGCACTGACAATTGTGAAGAAAGGCTTCCAATGGTGATGCAAAAAACAACAAGTTTTCGAAGCTTTAAAGGACAAGATTAGTTCAGCTCTAGTCCTTGCATTACCAAATTTGAGACAGCCATTCGAGATACAAACTGATGCTAGTGATTATGCCATGGGCACAGTTCTATTGCAGCATGGTAAGCCTATCGCTTTTCATTCTGAAACATTCAATGGTGATGTAACTAATTATCATAAATATGACAAAGAATTGTATGTGTTGGTACAAAGTGTCAAGAATTGGAAACACTACTTGATGGGTAAAGAGACGATTATACATAACGGTCATCAACCATTATAGTACTTGCAGTCGCAAACAAAATTACATCAATCACGACATTTCAGGTGGATGGGATTTCTTCAATAGTTTCACTTGGCTATAAGATACAAGAAAGGTATTTCCAATAAATTTGTTGATATGCTTTCAAGACCAATTATAAGTTCTTCTACTTTACTAAAAAACTATCCTATTGTACATGAGAGTTACATAGAACAATATGCACATGATGTTGATTTTCAAGATGTGTATGTTGGTTTGAGTGAAGGGAATCAAGTTGAAGAAAATGATTATCACGTGCATAAAAATTTGTTGTTTCATTTGGGAAAACTGTGTATACCACAAGGAGAGAGGCTAAGTGTCATTAGAGAATCTCATTCATCTCTTATTTCTGGACATTTTGGGGTAAAAAAAACAGTGGCGCAGCTACATAGGTATTGCTATTTTCCTCGCATGGTAGATAGTGTGACGTTTTTTATAAGAGGTTGTTCTATGTGTACAACAAGAAAGCCTAGCAATAGGAATCTTGGGTTGTACACGCTACTACTGGTACCATCAAGGCCATGGGAGCGTGTCTCCATGGACTTTGTTGGAGGTCTACCTGTGTCAAGAAAACGCCATGATTATCTTTATGTAGTTGTGGATAGATTCAGTAAAATGTGTATACTTATGCGATGTAAGAAAACCAATACTGCTGAACAAACTACTGAACTTTATTTTCAACATGTATGGATTCATTATGTATTTAACTTCTATTTTTAGTGACATGGATTCCAGGTTCATTGGGAATTTTTGGTCCAATATTTGGAGTATAATGGACAAAAAGTTGAAAAAGAGTATTTCTTTTCATCCACAAACTGATGGCCAAACCGAGGTGATGAACAAAACTGTTGTGCATCTATTGAGAGGATATTGCAGCAAACATCCTAGGTTGTGGGATGAGCAACTGCATTACATTCAGCACGCTTACAACCGAGCAAATCACTCTTCTACAAATACATCACCTTTTGATGTATGCTTTGGGTATTTGCCAAAATCTCCATTAGACTTCATATTTGAGAAGGACGTTTCCATTGATGGGCATAGTGACATTGACAAGGCTCGAAAGTTCATTGAGAAAATTTGGATTATACATCAACAAGTTCAATAAAAACTTGATAAAAGTCAAAGAAAATAAAAGGAGAGGCATGACAAACATAGAGTTGATCATAAGTTTCAAGAAGGAGATGAGGTATGGTTACAAATAAGAAAAGAAAGGATGCAAGGAGAAGGTAAAAAACTCAAATCTATTCGCTATGGTCCATTCAAGATCATAAAGCAAGTTGGTAATAATGCATTTCAACTTGAATTGCCTTCATATATGCAAATGTATTCAGTTGTTAATATTGAAAACTTACATTCGTATGAGCCACCTTTGATCGATGATCAAGGAAGTGATGTCCTGCTGCCTTCTTGTGAATATTTCTCGCCAGAATTTCGGGATGAGCTCAACGAAGATATAATTCTTGACAAGAAGACAAGAGCATCCGAGAGGAGAAGTGTTGACTACCTTCGAGTTGGACTCAAAAGAAGTAAGCCAAGCAAGGAAAAGTGGATGGAAGTTGGAAAGGTAAGGGAGTTATACCCTCATCTACTAAATATTTAATTAAGTCTGTTGGGGTCCAAAAGCTTCCCAAAGGGGAGCTGTGATCAGGAGTTCATAAATTTTTCTCAAAATTGAAAGTTATAAGATTGGGTTGAAACCATAATTTTTGTGTAGATCTCATCTTCCTGATTCTGGCACCGTGAACGGTTCGAAAAACCAATGTCGTCTGAGGGAGATATCACGTTCTGATTGATTTCCCAAATATATAAATTTTACGATAGGTTTGATTGGGATGCCCAAACAGCATGAGGGAGTATAGTCAGCAAGAAAGGAATATTCCTTAGAATATTCCTTTTCTCAGAGCCAGTTAGAGGATGACAAGTGGAACGTTGTGGTTTGTTGAGGGGTTGTACGTTATATTGGAGGAACCAATGGGAGGGTGACACGTGGTCAGCCCTGAGACCGCCACGTGTCCCCTGAGCGGTATGGTAAAATTTAGGCAGAGGTACGTAGGGTTCAACCCCACAACCTCTGGCCTGTGCGCACAGCTCTCCACCAACCAGGCTACAATGGCTCTTAACTTCTATAGTTCAACTTTGTTATTTAAAGTTTAGAAAGGCAGCAAATGGGGTTTGGGATCACTGACGGTCCAAGTTTTATGGTCACATTACATTGAAACCGCAGCATCAAACTTAAACTCTGACAACATTATTCTGAAACCATCTCATGTTTTACCCTTATCACATTGTGGGTTTTGTGCTATGGTTACTCCGACAGTTTATCGTATCCACAGACCCCGAAAACATTTAACACACTTGCACGCCTTGTCACATTGGACATTCCCACGTGATTTAAACTCTGATGGTTACGTTACCATGGATCTAACGTTGGGTTCAAACAAATTACCATAGTTGTCAGCCTTGAGTTCCGCTCAGCGTTAAATACAACTGTGGGGATTTTGTAGTTAGCATGTGACCACCCCCTACTCCTAACAGTTAAAATTTAATGTTATTTTCTAGAACTGGCGGAGAAATAACAGCGCCCCAAAAGTTTCGGAAATTTCCAAATGTAACTGCAGTTAAGTGCAGTTCACCAAAATTAGTGGAGGTTTTTAGGAGTTATTTGGAAAATGACTTGGAGGGTCAATTTTCGCCCAAATGGAGTGAATGAAGAGTCTATCTAGACTAATTAGAGAATTATGGAGCCATTGGTGTAGAGAAAACAACCATTAGAGGCCTGGAAACACATGTATTTGCAAAATTTTGAGCATAATGAAAGATGGACATGCCATTGGGAGCTGGACGAGTAGATGTGGCCTAGGAGGGGTGAACTTCTTCATCATGCCTGCTGTGTAAATGTTATGTGTAGTTTTATTTCTCTGTTATACACCTTTTTTTAGTGTTATTTGCTCTTATTTCATGCTTCTAGTTCTCTAAAATCACTTACAATTCATGGTTAAAATCCTCAATACTTAAGCAAACTATGGAGACAAGTATGCACATATTTTATCACTGAAAAGACACTTAGCACATAAAACTAATAAATTCCTTTCAGATCAGTCTGAGGGCCCAGCACTTGAGAGTATATGGTTGAATGACCCACCTGAGATGGTTGAGGTACAATGGTTTGAGTCTGTAAGAGGGTAAGGATGTATTAACAAGCAGAGTTTATGTGGGTGAAAAAGGTTTACCCAAGTTGATACGAGTGTACAATCGTTTGTGGTTGGATTGGTAGAGTGGGCTGCCACTGACAAACATTCATTCTGACATTAGGATGACCAAATAATGACAGAGTACTATCAATATGGGTGACCATATGCTTCCCCTTAGCATGAGGAGTATAATAAGATGAAAAATATTGCTCTCCAAATGCAGGGAGTCCAGTTGAAATTGTACTTGATGGAATATACCTAGATGGACCATCTTGATATTGCCATGACGATGTATATAAAGGATCAAGTCATTCATTTTCACTATAGATTTACCACTCAGAATACCAAACGATGACATTGGTGAAGTCCATGGGTTTGAGGATGCACCATAGAAGGTTCCAAATAAATATCAGTAACTAGGTGGGACGAAAGGGCCACCATATATATATGACTCTCGTGAAGTTGTGAACATCGATGGGGTAGAAAGACCAGGTGTTGTTGCAACTGGAATAGATGGTTCAGCCGAAGATGTTGGCTCAGGCATGGTTATTCGACCAAATGTATACCCTACTAGATCTACAAGAACTCGAATAGACACAGGATCAACAAAAGAAGAGGAAGGTGATTGAGGAAAAGACTCGTACAGGTAAAGCTCCACCCCAAAATGAGTTGGAGTTAAAGGTGTTTCATCTTGTCATATTTCTTCGATCGAAATTAAACCAAGAGGAAGGATTTCATCGTCAGGCCCAAAGTATATTTCAGGAGGTTGACTGCACAATATGGGACACTCAATGGCTACAATAGAATGTGGAGCAACTGATACAGGCACAACTTCTAGTCCTTCGACTTCATGATTCATATTTTCTGGCAAAAATGTGACAGGATCTGGATCAACTTCTAGTTGAACAATGCCGGGTTCGAGAGGTATGGTCTCATTGATTGGATGGATCGTGACTACGGGTAGATGTGAGGACTTCGTCTCAACAATAGTAGATGAACAAGGATTTGTAGAAACAAATTGAGCCAACTCTAGTATATGTGAGGATGATGTCACACCATAGGTACTAATAGTACTAGTTTCGGTAGAGTGATGTCGCCTTCACTGACCAGAATTGGATTTTGGTGGTAAAGTTGGTTTCAATGCTATTCTATGCGAACGACAGGGAAAAGTATGTTCTTATTCCATGATGACAGATTTATTTTATTACCAAAAAAAATAAACAAAATAAAAGGGTAATTCTAGGAAAAAGGCTTACGAAGTAATTGTGAACTGCAGAATACCTCCTAGCGAACCGATAAGTACAAGCAAGCAATCTCCCCGAATGTTGTGTTTGATGTATCAGAAGTTACAAGACGGTAAACTCGGTTCACTATGGATGGATAGAAACCTAAAGTTGTCCTCCCAAATATACTCAAAGGTACGTGGAGGCCCAAGTTTGTATTAGCGTTGTATAATGAGAAACCGCACAGTGAGAGCACCCCCTTATACTTTTCATACGAGAATACTGCCCTACATACCCGAAGGTACGTGGATGAGCTCTGATATACTTATGTACGTGGAGTGACGTATCACACTTGAAATGTATCGTAGACAATTTAACGACAGTTTCTATGTTTAACGACATCGGAACACGTCTCTAGCCTATACCTTCTAAATGTTATTGTTATGGTTCCAATGCATTATTAGGTAAATTAATGTAAATTTTAAGTTTATCTTGTTTAGAAAGTTTGTCTTTGAGGTTCACCACGTGATGTGATGGAAATTCCTAAAAATGCAAACTAAAATGATAAGAAAACTTTTCAATTTTAGCTTTTTCGATGAAAATCCTAGCTACTAAGGGAAAGAGCAATCATTTTTAGAGCAAAAAACAAAGAGCACAAACTAAAATGCATCTTTCCTAACTTGTTCCTATGCAACACACACAATTCACTATATGCACATGCATGTTTTTCTTTTCAGCTCCCTTAACGTGAATGCAAGAAAGGAAACAAATCAACAAAAACAAGTGTTTTCTTCTTTGAGAAACAAGGAATTTAACAACAATTTATCTTTTAGGAAAAATGAAGAATGGAACTACAATTTTTCCTACATGAATGAAGAATTTAATGGAAATTTCCTTTAAGAAAACAAATGGATCTAATGCGGAAATAAAATACTTTTAATTTAATTTGCCAATGATAAAGAAAAACACTAAAGAGAAATTGAACAAATTTACTTTTCAAAGGAGGAAGAATCAGGTAAGTTCACTACTCTCTAAGAGGTATCGGACCGTTGAGAATACAACAAAAAAATGGCTGGGAATGATAGCAATTACAAATTTTAATAAAATTTGGTTGGCTAAGGGCGCAACATAGTCTTTAAGGGGAGACAGTGCACCCCTGAGTGGGAGACAGTGCACTACAGTGCAATGTGTCTTGACCAACGATGCGTTGGGCACATTTTTGATTGAAATTGCAAGCTACATAACACAATTCTAATGCAATTATTTCATTCAAAACTATAATAATTGAAAGTAGATGCTACTGATGAGGATTAACAGAGCCAAAAACACCAGGAATGAAAGGATACTCCCCAGTGGAGTTTCCAATTTGTTACGTGGAATTGTGATCTACAGATCAATCAAATTCCCTAAGTGTGGTGCTAGGCACTTAGAACAACAGCTGTAATATTCCTAACTGGAAATAGTAGCAATACAGCTCATAAAATGAAAGTAGCAGCAAATATTTAACACATGAAACCATGAGACCAATATGGATCCATTTTATTGATCATATATGCAGCAAATAAGTACAAAACAATGAGGCACGAATCTTGGAATGTGATCACACAAGCCTCCAATACATAAACACTCTCAAAAGTGAGGTGTTGCTGCTATAAAAAATGTCAGAGATGCTGCTACAGCGCAGTCTAATATGAAATAACTATTGCTATGACTATATAATGATACAATGGGATTGAATTAAGCCTCAAACATAATCTACATAAAGAATAAGGCTATACAACACTTTTCCAAGAATACCCAAAAAGGGTTTCCGGAAATACACTCCAATATAAATGGTGATCTATAGCCCTAGGACACAAGAGTCACTACAACTAAAGTCCATGAAATAGAAGGCTGAAATAATATGGATCTGATGTAGATCTCCTCCAAGGGTATCCTCCAATGAAAGGTTGAACCCTTCACCTAGAAGAAAACACTCCAAAAGAGCCAATAGATCCTCCTATGAAACTACCCTCCAAAATAACGCAATTCCAGACTGAAACTGTGTTTTCACTGGATGTAATAGCTTGGCCTGATGCCAAAGTTCTGAAATATTCTCAAGGACCTTCCTTGTTGATATCCTAATGGAAGGAATCTTTCCTCCACTGCAAAACTAGCTCAGAAATAGCCCAATTCAATCCTCCAATGTTGCCCCGCTGCAAAACAACACAAATCTAAATAGATATTGCATTGTACCTGAAGAAGTAGCTAGCCAGAATGTTGGAATGAGGAATATGCAACCCAAAGAATATGGGTGAGATTCCCGCTCAAGAACACTCTGTGCTAAACAACACTACAATCTTAGCTAAACAGCTGAAGAGAGCAAATAGTCTTATAGACCATAAGAAAAATAATATCCAAAACTAATTCCGAAGGTTGCCTTACCCTTCCTTATAAACTTAGTGAGTTTCCTCACCTTGGGCCCCATCCATTAGTGCCACTACCTCCATTCAAGGTGTCTCCAACCAAAACTGTGTTGTCCCTCACTAAATGTCCACTCCTCCATAATAGCATTATTGACTTGGTCAAAGTTGACGTATTCAACATGCTCCATCCCCTGTTCACACTCAAAGGTGTTTTATTTAGCTATTTAGATGGTCTCCTTTCACACTTGAAGTGTTTTAATTGTTGCTTAGGAGATTTATGGGCCTCCCTACCCACTTATTCACCTTCCTAGTGGCAAAAAAATCTATAATATTCCATTTAGCTAAAAGCTAAATTTTTGGAATATTACAGTCCTCCCCTCCAAAATGTTGCTTGTCCTCAAGAAACTGTAGGGGTTGAACAAAATTCTCCCCTCCTCCTCTTTTGGCCTCCTCATCAATTAGTCTCCACCACTGCTTCAAATATTCTACAACATTTCTGTCTCCCAATGGTTCCTCCCAAATGTGCAAGTTGGCCTTTGGTGGATAAACCAAATGGCTCTCATCATGAGAAAATGGAAGGTCTATATGGAAACCTTCTTGTTGTCCAATGGCCACTTCAAGGTAGGAGTGTTGACAAGCATAGAGGATCTCATTCCCAATGAGAGACTCCAATCTCCATGCTACCATCCAAATGAAATGAATCACCTTCCAGCATGGTAATTCATACGAAAGTTCCTCCCAAATTTTCATGAGAGGAATCTCCCAAGTGCTCCAAACAATCATATGGCTCACCTCATAAAGAAAAAAGTGATCTACTGTAGTGGCCATATCATCTCCCATACTCCCCTTGAAGCATGAAGCATAAAAAGAGTGGGAAATTTCATTCCCAATGGACACATCCAACCAATGTGCCTTCCCTCCAATCATGTTCCCAACAAATATAAGAACATCATCAACATATGGGATCACAATCAAAGTCATGCTAGCTGCCATGTGTAGTAATGGGGAAGGGAAATTGTCCCTCAAGTGCAACCAGTGCAGTTTTTCTCCTAACTTCCATAGAATATGATGTAACAAGTGTTTCCCCTGCCACTTGTTTGCTGCCCCATTCTTCTCATATGCTTGGGGAAGGTGTATGATGTTTGGTGTCAATGAAGCACACCATGAAGAATACATCATCTCCCAAAAATATTCTACGGAGTGGCCAACATCATCACTGCTCAAGGCCCCAAGTAGCCCATGAAGCCAATAAAAAAGAGTGCCCCCTCTTGGAGCAATGCCTTGCACATGAGTGGTAAGAAAATGCAAGTATATTGTAAGTATGTCATGATGCTCAGAAAAATACAATCCTTACCATACACTTGGTTCAAGCTAGTGAGGTAGCTCATGGATGAGCTCCCTCTCACACCCAATGAGTAAGGAGGTGGCAATGATAACTCTTACCAAGAGCTAGGTCTTTCCTCAACCTCCAAACAATCTATGCAATTCTTCATATGATAGTGCATCTCCTCTTTGAAGTCTTCCCACATGAATCCCTCCAAGATAGTTTGGTATGCTCTAATGAAACAAGTGTAATTGGAGAGCAAGACCTCATAAGATGCATGTAGTAGTTTATCCTTGAGCTTTGAGGCTGTAGTCAAGAAGATCCTACCCTAATAAAATACGACCCCATCTCTCACTGTATATCTCCCATCTAAAAACTGGCCATCAAGTATCCTGCATGTAAGGAGATCCTTGGAGTATTCCACCAATAGCTGGGATCTCCAATAAGGATCTAAGCTCCCTAATGACAGCATTGCTGATTTATACTGTGTATCCCTTGTCATGTGGTTTCCCTCTTCTTTGACATCTCCTATGCCAAATTCAAGCATCGGTATGTTGCTAACATGTTCTTGTTGCCCCTCCTGTAGCTGCTCCTGCTCAAGTGAAGGTTGAAGCTTTTGGAGGCTCGTCTTCCATAGGAAGCTATCACCTATCCAAAATCTCCTAAGTCTAGCCAATGCATGCATGAGTGGCCACCATCCTCTACCAATTGGGGAATATTCCTTCCTATGTGGAAGTATCCTCCAGTTCTCCAGTGCCATGGATTGGTCTCCTTGCACCATGATGGTTCCATCCTCCATCCCAGAAACATCTTCTCCCAGCGCAGAATAGCTGATGAGAGTGGGTAATGATGATATTGGGAGAATGTCTCACTCCTCCTTGAGCCTACCCAAGACTCTCTACATTGTGCCACATCCTCCCAAGGTTCTCACCCCTCCTAGATCAATGAGTGGTGCAACATGTTGTGAGATGTCTCTCATCTCCTGATCTGGTGGCCTCCCAGGTGGAATTCCCCCATGTAATGAGACATCAAAATCTGAAGTAGACTGTATAGGTGAGTGGACTGATTTGTCCCTCCTTTCACTGCACAAACCAGTCTCCTTCTTCTGTATATGAACCTCCTGAAATAAAAAATGGTGTATGCTCCACATCCTTTGATGTTGATCCACCTTTTCTTCTCCTCCTTTTATCAAGGTCTTACTGCCCATCACTACTGTCACATGCTGCTCCTTAGGAACTTTTTGCAAAGATGCAAAAGATATTCTAATTGAAGCAATAGCTTCATGCCCATCTCCATGTGGTGATGGTTCTCCTCCTGAAGTGACAACAATGTTACTTCCTCTCTGCTCTTCCTCCTCATCAATATTTGAAAATACCACATCAACAATGAGAGACCCTAGATCTTGGTCCTCCCTTGAAGGAGGAATCTCTATGTTTTCCTTTTGAGAAGAAAACTCTTCCTGCAATGGAAATATTTCCCTTGGCAAGGTATCATACAAGTTTCTTTCCCCCTTAATAGAAATCTGGAGTGGAGTTGGTAAAATAGATCTTTCCAACTCATGCAAAGGTTTTGAATGTTTAGGTTTGGCTAGCTCAATCAAAGATGTTTCAAATTATTTTTCATCAAATATCTTCACTAATCCCTTAGTGAATCCTGCATAACGAGCTATATTTGCAAGATTAAATGAAGAATATTCATAAAACCACCAAGTATAAGCCTTACCTTCAATATGCAGTGTTGCCATCCTAAGGGCTTTCCTTTCTGTAACTTGATGTAGCTGCAAGTATGAGTCTAGCTACTCTATCCAATTCTT
The DNA here is from genome assembly GCA_034641835.2 of Pinus albicaulis. Lineage (NCBI taxonomy): Eukaryota > Viridiplantae > Streptophyta > Pinopsida > Pinales > Pinaceae > Pinus > Pinus albicaulis. The sequence goes on from MU968528.1 coordinate 106,241, forward strand.
GGTTGTGCATTTAGATGACCCATCAAATTTTGGTAGAAAGAATCTACCTCTTCTGCTTGTGTTGTGATTGTTGGGCCTTCTATTCTTCTTGAGTTGGCTAAACCCTTGGAAGTTCAAGTGCTCCTTCAATCTCCAAGATTGAGATTCATACTCCTGAAGATAGTCACTCAAAGTCTCCTCCTTTGGTGCATCTTCTTCCTCCATCTCTCTTGTTGTGAATATGGGAATAAAATTACGTTGTGGATCAGATTGTGTGGTTGAATGCTCACACCCATCATGTAAAAATATAGGGATTGCTTCATATTAAAACCCCCTTGGAGATTTCCTACACCTCTCCCCTCTTATCTTCTTGATATCTTCATTGATTCTCTGCATAGTTTGAAAAAGAAGCTTTGAGAGCTCCTCTTCCTTCCTTCCTCCAAATACTGGATTTTTTTCTTTGTCCCTTCTATACATCTTCTCTTCATGTGATAAGCTTCTCTTTATGGTGACATATTGGCTGAATGCACAGGTTAAGCCAAGATTATGCACTAATACCACTGTAATATTCCAAACTAGAAATAGCAGCAATACAACTCATAAAATGAAAGCAGCAGCAAATATTTAACACATGAAACCATGAGGCCAGTATGGAGCCATTTTATTGATCATATATAGATCAAATAAGTACAAAACAATGAGGCACAAATCATAGAATGTGTTCACACAAGCCTCCAATACATAAACACTCTCAAAAGTGAGGTGTTGCTGCTATACAAAATGCTGGAGATGCTGCTACAGCACAATATAATATGAAATAAATACTGCTAGGACTATATAATGATACAATGGGAATGAAGTAAGCCTCAAATATAATCTACATAAATAATAAAGTTATACAACACTTTTCCAAGAATACCCAGAAAGGGTTTCCAGAAATACACTCCAATATAAATGGTGATCTACAGCCCTAGGACTGAAGAGTCACTGCAACTGAAGTCCATGAAATAGAAGGCTGAAATAATATGTATCTGATGTAGATCTCCTCTAAGGTATCCTCCAATGAAAGGTTGAACCCTTCACCTAGAAGAAAACACTCCAAAAGAGCCAATAGATCCTCCTCTGAAACTGCCCTCCAAAATAACGCAATTCCAGACTGAAATTGTGTTGTCACTGGATGTAATAGCTTGGCCTGATGCCAAAGATCTAAAATATGCTCAAGGACCTTCCTTGTTGATCTCCTAATGTAAGGAATCTTTCCTCCACTGCAAAACTAGCTTAGAAATAGCCCAATTCAATCCTCCAATGTTGCCCCCCTGCAAAACAACACAAATATAAAAAGAAACTATGTTATGCCTGAAGAGGTAGCTGGCCAGAATGCCGGAATGAGGAATACGCAGCCCAAAGAACCGCTCCTAAGTGGGCACTCGAAGCCCCCAAAGGATATGGGTTAGATTCCCGCTCGGGAACACTCTATGCTAAACAGCACTGCAATCTTAGCTAAACAGCTGAAGAGAGAAAATAGTCATACAGACCATAAACAAAATAATATCCAAAACTAATTTCGAAGGCTGCCTTACCCTTCCTTATAAACTTGGTGAGCTTCCTCACCTTGGACCCCATCCATTAGTGCCACTACCTCCATGCAAGGTGTCTCCAACCAAAACTGCATTGTCCCTCATTAAATGTCCACTCCTCCATAACATCGTTGTTGATTTGGTCAAAGTTGACCTATTCAACATGCTCCATCCCCTGTTCACACTCAAAGGTGATTTATTTAGTTGTTTAGATGGTCTCTTTTCACACTTGAAGTGTTTTTATTGTTGCTAAGGAGATTTATGGGCCTCCCTACCCACTTATTCACCTACCTAGTGGAAAAACAATCTATAATATTCCATTTATATGAAAGCTAAATTTTTGGAATATTACAGTCCTCCACTCCAAAATGTTGCTTGTCCTCAAGCAACTGTAAGGGTTGAATTCCGCTCCCAGGTGACCAATGCACTCTTGAATGTTGGGAAATGCATTATGGTGCACCCTTGAATGGAGGATGTTGCATATGCAACGCAGTTAGTCCCTTTAGAGGCAACGTTTGTGAGCTCATAAGTGATATAACATATACTTCAAACCTTGGAAATATCAAAATAGAAGCCATGAATGAATTGTTCTTCTCTTAAGGCATATAGCCACTGAAATGTAATGGGATGATAGACCCTATTTCATTAGTCATGGGGATGATGCCCAAATTGACCTATAACACTCACCCATAATAGATCTCATATCATATCTAACGATCATGCTCACGCTCACACTCACCCATAAAATATCTCATATCGCATATCACACTCACACTCACACTCACCTAAATTTCACCCATCCACCCTAAACTAGTCTCTACAGCGCCTGTCAACGCAAAAATGATAATAAGTAACATATATCAATATTAACCATCTTTTAAAAAAATAATATATGTTTCCAACAACTTCTATATATTATTAAACTATACTATGTATTAAAATTAAAATCACTAACTTATTTGTATGAAATCGAAATTTTCAACATTAAAACTATATTTTTATAGGTTTAAGACATTCGCGAATGAATGATGATATTATGATTGATATTTTAACACGCACGAGACTATGCATGGAACCAGTTTGCAGTTTGGCACAATTATTGTCATGTGAATGCGTGCATATGTCTCAAAAGACTCAGGCATTGCAGTTGGGTTTACATTTTTTCCAATTATGTTTATTGGGGATGGTTTTGTTTTTTAATTATGTTTGTTGTATTGATAAAAGTAATAGTTTAAAAGAATTCATATGGGAGACTTGGGCACATCTACCACGCAGGGACTAGAAAACCTGTAGTGCTAAGCTCTCGGATAAGATATTTAATACTAGATTAACTGTTAATACCATGGCTTGGACTTTTACGAAATTGGACTTTTACGAAATTTAAAATAAAAAAACAAGAGAAAGATGTCTCCCAAGGAATTTGAATATGAAATATGGTTCTACTCGTTTACTCGATTACACACTGGGTTTATATTTGATTGCAGCCAAAATTGTTCGTAGGATACTGAAATCACATTCACGGGTTTAATTTGACGGGTTCCTTACTCATTATATGGTATTTTATAATGGTGGTTTTATTTTTAAATATTGGGTTTCACATGATTTTTAATATTTATTTTTACTATTTTTATTTAACTTATGTAAATTATATTTATAATTACTTATATATGAAAAGAAGAAAGTGGTGTATTTTTCAAAATTATTTTATAGTGAAGGAAATTGAATTGTGAAGAGATTAGATTTGGAAGATAATTCTTCCATGTTCATTTTAGAATTGGTTGAATTAGTTGTAGATTTGTAACTGAATGTTAAGAGAACTAGAGCTAAGTTTCTCACCTGATCCTCGAATTCTAGGTATATTATTAGATAGAAGTTACTAAAAGACAAAACAGAACACTATGAAGTATTTTGTTTTAAGTTAATAGTGAAAGTTTTTGATAAATGGTTTAAGAACAGACAGGTTATGACTTTTGGAATTGTAATGTTCTCAAGGTTTTTGTATTAGTGCTATATACATACGAAAAGAAAAAAAAAAGAAAAAAAAACCTCCCTATTCATATTAATTAGATCTACTTTCATTAATATAATTATAATTGTAATATGTGGAATAATATAATTTTTATATGTCCAATCTAATTTTCTGATTTTCTACTTGATATCAGAGCCTAGAAAAATGAGAGAATTCTGAATATAAAATCTTTACAATATACATATAGTAGACGTAGATATTGTTTTTGTATTTTCTACGTTTTGTTGAGTTTGATGTATGTTTAGTTGTTGTTGCAACATTGAGTGTTGTTCTATGAAGGATCGTTGGCTCGTTGGCTTGGAGGCATGTGGATTCAAATTGCGAACTGACGACTTAATTCAAATGTGGTTCAATATTTTCGATATACAAAATTTACAAACTCACTTCAACCACATTCATTGCAGACCATGGATTATGGTGACATGGTTTTCTGCTCAGGTTAGAAGGTCACTGTAAAAGGACGTTATACGCTAGATGAGGTTATCGAGCGGTCGAGTCAATAGTTTGAGTCGGTGGTAGGTGCGGGCCTACCACTGTGAAGATTGTGGTACCAATATTTCATTACCAGTGTGATCCGCTCCGGGCACTCCAAGAGTTATTACTGTCCGGTGAATTTCTACGACAGAGAAATCTTGATGGAAGCTATAATTGGATTAATCCGCGGAATTTGGGAGAATTCGAGGGGGGTCGAACTCATTGAATACACTTTGTTTCTTTTCTTTATTGTTTCAATATGCAAGTCTCTGCAAATCTTGGTGTGTCTGTGGTAATCCTCTCCCCTATCAGTCTAAGGACTCATCTCTCTCTTAGTCGCCTGACGATCTGGTCATTGGATCTATGCTCAAATATCTTTCAGATCATGGGTCTCCCTTCATGGCCAACATCTAGAAAGTGAAAGTGTGCCAGATCATACTTCAGACCACCATAGATGAACTCTGGTCACTGCATATGGAAGGCTCTGGTTTTGCGTGAAAAGGAGTCATTGTGAACCATGATGTCCCATTTTCCGAGTGCCATTGTTTACAAATATTCTGAGTTCAAATTATGTTCATGATTTAGGGGAGCTACATAGTAAATTAGTAGTTCTTTTAGTTTTTCAATGCGAAGAGAACTTATGGTTAGTTTGATTGTGTGAATATGTTATATGTTGATGGATCTTATTGTGTTTTGGGCTTTAAGAGTGTTGTTTATATGTTAAAATATGAGATCCTTGTGTATGAAATAGGTCAAGCTGTTTGATCAATTTTTTAACACATTTAGTATTCAGACAGTATGTCTATCAACTCATGGATAGCTGAAAGAGAAATATACGACATATGGTGATTGGTCCATAGGATCGTTCATTAATTGACAGCTCTTATTGTGGAAACCCCGATGAGCGAAGTTGTCAATATTGTTGATCTTGCAAAGTTCATCATTGATAGTTAGAAGTTGGTGTACTTTAAACATGTTGAAATGTAAGCTCGAAGATGTGGAGACTTGTTAACAGATCTGCGTTTAGTAGATATTCCCACGGTGAATGGGAAATTTACTTGGAATAACAGACGTGGTGAACGTCATGAAGTAGCATCACGGTTGGACCACTTTATTGCCTCAAAAGCTCTGGTAAGTCTAGATATCTATTATGAGGCAGCTATTTTACCTATGCTTGGATCAGACCATTGGCCGATTAGAATAGAAATAGATGTAAAAGAAGCTCCTAAAAACAGACCTTTTCGGTTTGAATTATTTTGGTTAAGAGATCCAAGATTTCTGGGAAATGTTAAAAATTGGTGGAATTCTAATCAGATTATTGGAAGAAATAAGATGCACTCCTTTCAATTAAGATTAAAGCAATTAAAATTAGAAATAAAACGATGGAATAGAGTAGAATTTGGAAATATTCAATAGGCTCATATTAGGTTGAAAGAAAAAATGCAAGATATTCAACAAAGAATAATCCTTCATGGTAGAACAGAAGCACTAGTAGTTGAAGAAGGTAACACACTCAGCCTGCAAGAAGAACGTAGGAAACAAGAAGAGATTTTATGGAAAAAGAAATCAAGGATTCAATGGCTAAAAGAAGGTGAGAGAAATACCAATTTTTTTCATAAGACAATGATACAGAGAAGGCAGCACAATAGAATATTTTCATTGAAAGATAAAAATGGTAATAGATTTCTTAAACATGAGGAAATGGAAAAGGAGTTGGTTGATCATTTCAAAAAATTCCTTACAGAATCTAATCATAATAGACAAGAAGCGATTGATAAAATAACTGCTCATATTCCGATAGTGGTTACCAGAGAACAAAATTTAGCTTTACTATGGGAAATCAGTCTGCAAGAAGTTGAGGAAGTAGTCATGAACATGCCCCGAAATAAAGCTCCCGGACCAGATGGATTTACTAGTGAATTTTTTAAAGCCTCCTGGAGTTTTATGAGTCATGATATTTTAGAAGTAGTTAAGGAATCAAGGAGAAATAGGACTGTGTACCCAGCCCTCAATGCAACTTTCTTAACTCTTATACCTAAACAGGAAAATTTGAATACCCCTGTTGGATTTAGGCCTATTGCTCTTTGTAATGTCATTTATAAAATTCTCTCAACAATTATGGTGAATAGACTTAAACCTCCTTTGCCAATGCTGATTGCCCCGAAGAAAACTGGCTTTGTTAAAGGCAGACAAATCTTAGACAGAATTGTGACTGCCCAGGAAGAAATTCATTCCTTAAAAACCCTGAAAAGGAACAGAATGCTAATCAAATTAGACCTTTCTAAAGCTTATGATTGCATTAACTGGCATTACTTGATAGAGGTTCTGCAAGTGTTTGGGTTTGATGATAGATTGTTACAATGGTTGCGGTCTTTTATTTCTTCTCCAAATTTCTCCATTTTACTTAATGGTATCTCGGCTCAACCTTTCAATATTTCTCGAGGCCTTTGTCAAGGAGATCCTTTATCTTCATTTCTATTCATTATAGCTATTGAAGGACTGGGCAGATTAATCAAGGCTCATCTTGCTGAAGGAAAATTGCAGGGTTTAAATTTGTGGGGACCTGATCTTCCCCTGACACACCAGCAGTTCGTTGATGATATTATGTTATTTTGTCAGGTTTCAGTGAAAGAAAGCAAAGCTATTCTACAGATCCTGGAAATCTTTATGGAATCATAAGTACACAAATAAATAATGTAAATCAAATGTTTATTTCTTTAACTCCAATATTGCAACTCAAAAATTCTTAGCCATAACTCTTGGGTTTAAAATAGGTTCTTTTCCTATGAAATATTTGGGAATGATTTTAAATACTTATCCAGTAAGAATTGCAGATTGGAAGGATCTCATTATAAAAGTGGAGAAAAGAATACATAATTGAGCATTTTGCACACTAAATGCTCCTAGCAGAATTATTATGCTAAAATCAGTGCTTCAATCCCTCCCTCTTTACCAATTTTCAGGAAGATCTTCTCCTAAGGGTATATGTAATCAAATGGTTAGTCTCTTCAAGAATTTTTTATGGCAAGGCGCGCAAGCTAATAGGAAATGGGCTCTCTTAACATGGGATAAACTTATCAAACCAAAATCTGCAAGTGGATTGGGACTGCGAGATCCCTTGGTTTTAAATAATGTTATGGGTGCTAAACTATGGTGGATATGGATTCAAGGAGGACATGATCTATGGAAGAGTATATGGGAAACCAAATATGATATGCCGCATTCAGTTATAGGTAGATTGAAAGTGGATATAGTACCAAAAGGTTCTTCAATTTGGAATCTAGTGTTGGAAATACTGAGGGGGGGGGGGGTGAATCAGTATTCCTTTCAATTGAGCATTAGTTAATCTTCAATTATTATCAGTGTTTGTACAATGATAGCAGCAAACAAGAGGAACACAAATGCACACAATTTTTAAGGTGGAAAACTCAATTCGACAAAAACCACCCAATGCTTTTCTAATAATTTTTTAATATTCAACTCTAATTGAAAATAAAGCTCCAACTTCCTAGAATCTAGAAAAACATTCTTCTCCAGCTCCCACTGGATGGACGCTCCAACGCCCGAGATTCTTCAGTAGTTAACTGAACGGATGCCCCAACACCCAATGAGCTACAACTCACTCTAGCACCACCCTACCACCCTAGAGAAGAATAAAAGAAGAATGGACTCCCGTACCAGGGAAAATGGTCCACTTTACAATGATATAGAATGATGTAGAAGAAGAAGATATACTAGACCATAACCCCAAATTTGACACAACCACCTAATGATGATCCTAGACCTCCCAATACTGCCTCCTCAACCCTTGGCAGATAGACACTAGTACAATTTGTACAATAATGTATTTACAATGACTAAGTACAATGATACATTTACAATGATTGTATGCAGTGCTGCCCACTTGAAGACTTCATATGATGAACTTCTTACTGCTGTTATGCACCTTGGTTGCTGCTCTTGTCATGCTACCCTCTGCTGCACCTTTCTTTGCTTTTCTGCCGTAGAAAGTCTGGTCCTTTGCAACCCTTGACAACACATGATCTAGCTTTTCCTTGCCTTCTAGGAGCTCGATATTGAATTTGGTGTATCTCTGTTATTTCAGATCCTCAATATCTGATTTTTCGTCCTGTAGTAGTCCTCTGAGTCTTCTTTCCAATGCCACAGGTCTGACCCAATTTGGATTCTTCAAGAGATATTTACACCCAATTTCTCACACTTCCCTAATTATGGACTATTTCAGTAGAGCACACTTGTACGGCGTACCACATGTCACTGTTTCTTCATTTGCCTTTGAAATTGATAGATCAAAAACTAAATACTGTGCAATATCTACCATTTCTTACAGAATTCCAATCTGATACTCAGAGAGAGAGTTATGACGATTTTACCAAGGTCACTTCTTTGAGATGAATTTCAGGAGCCTACACAAACCTTTACTTCCACAGATCATATCTCCACAAATATTGTGCAACTTGATCTGAATGTTTTACTGCAACTTCCTCAGGATTTCGGCTTCACCTCATAGAAATTTCAGCTTCTGAGCCTTCATAGAAAAAAAGTTAGAGCTGAAATTCCACGATGACCTGTTTCAGATGGTCAAATCCCATGCATAAGGAGGAAACGAAGATCACAATATATATGAATGCTTAAGTTGAGAGGGGCTTCAACAAGTGAACGTGCTTAAAAAAATATTAATTATGATTTTTCAATGACCCATGCCACAACCCCATGGGGTTTTAGCCCACTAACTGGGGTACAAACTTCAAACATGAATATCTCTCAAACCGTGAAGAATTACATGGCATGCCATATATCAACGGAAACATCTCGACAATTTGAAACCATCAAAATCATTATTGACCCAGAATATATTAATTTTGTAGGTAATAATTCCCATGCAATATTGGGTTAGCCATTGGTGTTTCTTGGGTCGACATCAATGACAACAGATGATCAACAATCTCCCCCTTTGGCATTGATGGCAACACAAGTACTCCCACTGCGATCATGACACCTCTTCCTACAACATTCTCTCCCCCTTTGACATCAATGGAAAAGGGTAACTCCCCCTAAAACACAACCATCCTGTGGAAGTATACACACTTCCACTCGCGCTGACACACAACCGTCCTGCAGACTTGTACACACTTCCACTCCCCCTTTATATTCTGAAAAAGGAAAATATAATGAGAACTTGGGAGAATCCCAAGCTTCTGGCGAAGATTTTCCAATGATGGCGAATATTTAATATGTGATTCTTTTGGTGCTGCTTGGAATCTTGCTACTTGTCCAACTTCTTGCATAACATCTGGTCAAGAGGCTATTACATATAGAAGACTACTAATCATAGATCTGTACAACCTTTGATCCGCATCCTTAGATGAGTCATCTATGCTCAATTTTCAACCAAGTAAAGACATCTCGAAATCACTTTGCACCTTTGTAGAAAAATTCTTACTTAGTCGATCATCATTGCTACCAATTATTGTATCATCCTCTTTAGCTATTAGACATGCTTTAGTTGCTTCATCCAGAACATATATGTCATTTGGAGCTTGACTTGCTATAGCCACAATTTCACCATACACACCTTTCCTGATTTCACATTTCGTGGAGTTGAATAGTATTGTGTGTCCTTGATCACACATTTGTCCAACACTGAGCAGATTGTGATTCATGTTTTCAACCAGTAGAACATTATTAGCTAGAGAATATTTGCTTCCGAGAGTGACAGTACCTGATCCTATAACATTTGAAGATCCATCATTTCCAAAGGACATGGTTCCATCCTTCTTCTCTTTCAGAGATACAAATTTATTTCTATCTCCAGTCATATGCATTGAGCAACCGCTATCAACATACCACACATATTTGTTCTTTTGAGCCTTGAGAGCGAGAGCACAATTATCATTCTTCTTCTTCTTCCATGTTCGTTCATTCTGTGGCTTCGAAGATTCTTCTGGAGGATTTTCAAGTCTGCAATCTTTGGCTATGTGTCCAAAGTTTCAACATTTGTAACATTCAATATTATTTCTTAAATGTTCAAATCTATTGATGTTTCGCTGAGCCCTGGGAGTTTCATATTTGACAGATCTCCTGGAATTGTATTCATTCCTAGGGTACGTGCGACATTCTACAGCTTTATGACCAAATTTTCCACATGAATAACAGTAGCCATAAAAAATATTGTGGTACCTGGATGGAAATTTTCGTCGAGGAATTGTCTTCCAAGGCTGTTCTTGTGAATCTTATCCAATGAAGTCTACATGCATGTAAGATCTCATAGGTTCATTTTATTTTGTTGTATAAGGTCCTACTTCTTCTTCTTTGTAGCCAATGCCAGTTTTGTCATTGTAAGATCGTTGATTGTTGATGAGTTCTTCCAATGCCCTTGAGTTGTTGGCATAGTTTTGGATAGTTTTTCCTTTCTTCACTTCCTCACGCAGTGAGACTACTTTGACTTCTAATTATTCCCTTTCTTGGTTGCTTTCTTCCAAATTCTTTTGAAGTGACTCTTCAATGCATTTGTGTTCTTCGACTTCAATTTTGAGACCTTGAACTTGTTCTTCAAGAGTTTTGCAACAGATCTTCTCTGCCTTGAGATCTTTTATAAGCTTGATTGCTTCCTCATAAAATTTGTCTATGGTCCATCCTTCTTCTTCGTTGTTTGATACCTCTTGCTTATTGTGCTTGGCCATAAACAATACTCTCTCATTGGCTTCTTCTTCACTATCATTGTCTTCATTGGATGATGAGCTATCTTCTTTAGAGAGAAAGTTCCTTCTGGATCCTTGCTTGTTGAATTTCTTAAAGCATTTCTTTCTTTTTGAGTTTCCATTACTTTTGTTTGGACATTTTGCTGCAAAATGCCCAAACTCATTACAGCTGAAACATATCAATGGAAGCTTACCTTTAAATTGTCCCTTACCAATTTGTAGTTTTCTCGTGAAGTAAGCATATTCTTCATCTGAAAGACCTTCTTCATCGTCTCCCTTTTCTTCACACTTGCACGTGCATGTATTTTCAATTGAAGGTTGTTTATCCTTATTGGTTTTCTTAGATGCAACGAACACAGTTTCTAGATGTGAAGTACCCTCTTCTTCATCAAGTCTCATTTCATATGCTATGAGAACTCCATGTAATTCCTCTTTGCTGAGTTTGTCCATATTTTCACTGTATTCTAGGACCGATACCTTTGGGTTGAATCTCCCTGGTAATGTTCTAAGAATCTTCCGTATAATAGTCTTCTCGTCAACTGGCTCTCCCAATCCTTCCATAGTATTGGTTATTTCATCAACGTATTGAAAGTATGCATCAATGTTGCAATCTTCTTTCATTCTGAGTTGCTCAAATTTTTCTCTATAGATTTGAAGCTTTGCTTCTTTGACATTTGAGTCACCTGCATATATATTCTCAAGCTTGTCCCATACATTTTTGGCAGTTTTACAACCCAACACCTTATGATAAGCAGATTCAATAAGTCCACCGATAATAATATTCTTTGCTTTTGCATCATTTACCAAATTCTTCTTACCTTGTTCATCCGCGGTTGATGTAAATCCATTTTGAACAGTGTCCCATACTTCGTAACCTTGCGCCAAGAGATAGACCTCCATTCTTCCTTTCCAAAGTGCATAATTATTTTCATTGAATAGAGGCACACCATTCTTGGTATGCTCCATGACCTCCTTCCAGCTGTTAAACTGCTATTGAAGGAACCTGCTCTGATTCCAATTGTTGGAAATACTGAGAGGGGGGTGGTGAATCAGTATTCCTTTCAATTGAGCATTAGTTAATCTTCAATTATTATCAGTGTTTTTACAATGATAGCAGCAAACAAGAGGAACACAAATGCACACAATTTTTAAGGTGGAAACCCACTCCGGGACAAAAACCACCTAATGCTTTTCTAATAATTATTTTCAACTCCAATTGAAAATAAAGCTCCAACTTCCTAGAATCTAGAAAAGAATTCTTCTCCAGCTCACACTGGATGGACGATCCAACGCCCGATATTCTTCAGTAGTTAACTGAACGGATGCCCCAACACCCAATGAGCTACAACTCACCCTATGTTTCGGGAAATAACTCCCTAGAGGTTTGTTGGGTCAAAACCTCCACAGATCAGGGCATGCTACTCAAGAAGGACTCACACAACCACACCTGTATGCTAAAAACTAGATAACATCGATAGTATAACTCACCTGTAATCCTACGTTTGATGTAGATCCCGTGGGGTCCAAACCCCCAACAACCCTCCTTCCTCTTCAACCTGAAAACCAAGAAGAAACATGCACAGAAATATAGTTGTACAACATATATCTATCCTAAATGTTAGTGAAATCCATGTGAAACATCATATAAACAATAATAAATGCTTAAATAATAATCTTTTCACATATGCAAGCAGATATTAACACGTGAATTCAGGAACAAGATGGTTTTTCTTCATTACGAACAGCATGTACAGTAATAAAAAGTGGAGAGATCACCTGAATCCTTCCACGATCTTCGAACAGACCATCGTCCAGATCCGTCCCGCCCTTGCCTCGCTAGGATACTTTCAAGACTTGCGCACACGAGATGACATATAAACTGATGAACATCTCCAGGAAACAAGGCTTTCCTGTAAAAATCTGGGAAAGTGCAGGAGGCACGGGAAATCAGACTTGAATTTGGATTCCAACAGAGTATATTGTCTATAAATTTCTCCCTCCCTTAGGCCATGCACATGAGGGGCTTTTATACTCCCTCAAAGTAGTTTCAATCAGTTGGAAACAGTTGGCCACGTGCTGGGGTAGTTGAACTACTGGAGTAACCATCAACCCAGCCCGAAAATAGGGAATTTTTATATATGTTTTTAATGATTTTAATGGCATATGCGGAAACGTTTGTATGGACTCGCGTATACACGCGAAAAATTTTGGGCATACCCGCGTATGGGATTTTTAACACTGTTTTTTATGAATTTTTTTCAAGTCTATGGGAATGGGTGCCCAAGGCCAAAGAGACAACCATGAATCACATGAGGGTGAAAAATGATGCTATAACACCCTAGCACCACCCTACCACCCTAGAGAAGAATAAAAAATGAATGGACTCCCGTACCAGGGAAAATGGTCCACTTTACAATGATATAGAATGATGTAGAAGAATAATATATACTAGACCATAACCCCAACTTTGACACAACCACCTAATGATGATCCTAGACCTCCCAATACTGGCTCCTCAACCCTTGGTGACAGAATGTGTACCCAGGCCAACAATGTATTTACAATGACTAAGTACAATGATACCTTTACAATGATTGTATGCAATGCTGCCCACTTGAAGACTTCATATGATGAACTTCTTTCTGCTGTTATGCACCTTGGTTACTTCTCTTGTCATTCTACCCTCTGTTGCACCTTGTTTTTCTTTTATAACGTAGAAAGTATGGTCCTTTGCAATCCTTGACAACACATGATTTAGGTTTTTCTTGCCTTCTGGAGCTTGATATTGAATCTGGTGTATCTCTGTTATTTCAGATCCTCAATATCTGATTTTCGGTCCTGTAGTATTCCTCTGAGTCTTCTTTCCAATGCCACAAGTCTGACCCAATTTGGATTCTTCAAGAGAGATTTATACCCAATTTCTCACACTACCCTAATTATGGACTATTTTAGTAGAGCACAATTGTACGATGTATCACGTGTCACTGTTTCTTCATTTTACTCTGAAATTGATAGATAAAAACTAAAGACTGTGTAATATCTACCACTTTTTATGAAATTCCAATCCGATACTCAGAGAGAGAGTTATGATGATTTTACCAAGGTCACTTCTTTGAGATGAATTTCAAGAGCCTACAAAAACACTTACTTCCACAGATCATATCTCCAAAAATATTGTGCAACTTGATCTGAAATTTTTACTGAAACTTCCTCAGGATTTCAGCTTCGCCTCATAAAAATTTCAGCTTCTAAGCCTTCGTAAACAAAAATTTAGAGCGAAAATTCCACGATGACCTGTTTCAGATGGTCAAATCCCATGCATAAGGAGGAAATGAAGATCACAATATATATGAATACTTAATTTGAGAGGGGCTTCAACAAGTGAATGTGGGAGGGATTTTAGGAGATTAAAAAATATTAATTATGACTTTTCAATGACCCATGCCCCAACCCCATGGGATTTTAGCCCACTAACTGGGGTACAAACTTCAAACATGAATATCTCTCAAACCGTGAAGAATTACATGGCGTGCCATATATCAATGGAAACATCTCGACAATTAGAAACCATAAAAGGAATTATTGACCCATAATATATTAATTTGGTAGGTCAAAATTCTCATGCAATATTGGGTTAGCCACTGGTGCTGCTTGGGTTGACATCAAAGACAAACACTGATCAACATCTAGCAGCAATGAATAGGCACCTAATTAGATCCCATATTTTCTGGGAAGTGAGGGAAGGAAGAACGACACTCTTTTGGAAAGATTCATGGCAAAAAAGAGAGAAATTGTTCAGTAGACTTGATTTAGGAGAAATTTTTCTTTTTACCAATACTCTAAACTACAAACAAATTAACAATTATTGGAGTCAACAACAGAATATTCAGTGGAGAAAATGGAAGGAGAAAATCCATTGGCCAGAAGCTCCGAAAATGCAACAATGGGCTAACTTGGAAAAAGAACTCAAATCCAAGAAAATGTGCCAAGAAAATGGTTCCAATATTCTCTGATGGGGTTATCAGACAAAAGGAATGTTCACTATCAAGGATATCATATTCAATCAAAAAATGCTCTTAATAATTAACGAATTATATGGAAGAAAATTTGGGTATCGAAACATTGGCCAAAAGTAGAATATTTTCTATGGTTGGTAGGTCATCGTAAAATTCTGACATGGGAAAATTTGCAGAAGCAAGGAATGTATGTGCCATCCAGATGTTATCTGAAACAATAGAACATCTTCTCAATAGTTGCTCCACCATAGAGACTCTGTGGAGACATTTAGAACAACTATTAAAAAAAACAAATAGAGATAATCAGAATATAAATGAAACCATTAGAAATTGGTGTAGAGGAGGATTTAAATGTGAAGTGCTGAATAGAGCCTGGAGATTATCAATTGGGTTTCTCCTCTGGAGCATATGGAAAGAAAGGAACCATAGGATCTTCAGAGATGAAGAAAGAACCATGAATCAAATCTGGCTGAAATTAATAGAGAATATCTGTGAAACTATCTTAGTGGAAAGTTGTTCTGATGAAGATTGGCATGCTGAAGGTTTTGAAGCTCAAATGCTTGCCAATTTAAATTTAAAACCCCAAATGTTATAAAAAAATATTTGGAAATATAAACCTCCATCTCAAACTATAGAAGAAAAGTGGAGGGCCCCCCAAAATGGATTCATTAAACTCAATTATGATGGTGCTTGAAAAGGTAATCTGGGTCAAGCAGGAGCTAGAGGGATATTCCATAACTCTCTAGGGGAAGCCTGTCGTGTTTATGCATCATATTTGGGCTTTGCAACCAATAATGAGGCAAAACTAATGGTAGTAAAACAAGGGTTACTCATTTCCATAAGAGAAAACTATCAATGACTCATTGTAGGAGACTCTGCAATGGTTACAACTGTTTTCTGCAAATTACAACAAGGTTCGACTTGGGAGAAAATAAGTAAAAGTTGGAGAACAGTGACTCTAATTCAGGAAATAAGCATGCTGATTAGAGAAATATAGTATCTGATACCAAGACACATTCGCCGAAAAGGAAATGAGGCGACAAATTATTTACCAAATTGGGGCTGTAAAAATTCTAAACGGAATTTGGATGCAAGACCAAGTGATCGAATCTGGAACATTGAGTTACATTCCCTTCAGCTTATTATACAAAAGTATCTCAGAGAAAATGAAGAACCCCGATTGGGGTGGTGGAATGAGAGGATTTCAGTGCCATCTGTAAGGCATGTCAGAGGATAATTACAGCAAGTTAATGGTAAGAGGTGTGGCTCAGCTCACACGCTGCATACCCACCATCCCAATGAAATTTCATTATTACATCACCTGTCTTGACAGATTGGCTCTGTCTTGGTGGCAAGGTAGGAGGGTTATATCCTTTTCCTGTTGTGGTTGTAAGTCTATTCCTCTTCAAAGTGGAGAAAGGGTCTATAAAATGCCAAGGAAGCTGACGAGAAAGGATGGGATGCGCTTCTCAACAGGGTATGTTCTAGTTTCTCTCATTATGGCTTGTAATTTAGTTATGGCTATGCAATTCAAGATGATGTCTTCTGATATTATGTCAGGTGGTTTCGACCAAGCTGATTTCTTAGGTTCTCTACTGTGTTTTTAAGGCTTGCATGTCATGATATAAGGAATACACTTTCATTTCAAGCCTTGTTTTTGTAGTCCTGATTTCCATCTGGTTGTCTGTCTGGGGTTTCATTTATCTCTGAAGATGCATTCTACTTATAGTAATCATGCTTACATTCAAAATACGATTTTATGTATGGTTGGAACTATTTTTTGGGACCTCGTTCAATTTAAGGGTTGTAACATAGTTTGCTTCTATTCTCATTGTCGCATCCTCAAAATGTTGCTAGTAAGGAACCCTGTTGAGTCGCCTTCTTATAATTATAATTCTGGTCTGGGATTTATGTTTATTTGCAATATTGTTGAACCAAATAGTTTCTGGGTTGGTCATATTGTTGTTGAGAAGCCCGGTGGGAATAGTCATTTACTTGGTCAATTTCTCAATTGCAAGATTTCCGATTCTGTCTTCTTCCAGGGAAATAGTCACGATCTGAGAAATCTGGTTCTGTTAAAACTTACCAAGAGTCTGCATGTAAATGAGTCTAGCCCTGCTTACTTTAATTTTGTAAAAACTCAGTTGTATTCCAAAGCACCATTAATAGTTTCACCAAGCCTGCTCAGTCTCATTTAGCCATTTGTTTGTCTGTGAATGGTGTATCTTCTTTGTCTCATATTTTACGAAGGAATCAAGAAGGGAAGGTCTGGCACCAAGATTTTAAGTTTTATCTATCCGCTACTGTTCCATATACAGGGTTTGTTTCAATTCAAAGCAGGAACAGGGATATTCAGGTTACAATGAAAAAAGGAAAGGGAAGAAAAATTCACTCAAACCAAGTTGCAGAAACAAGCAAAAGAGGAAGGAAAACTAATCAACAGACCCTTGAAATTTTATCAAAAAGCTATGAAACTAGAATTCCGATAGATATTCGGAAAACAATACAGCGATGGGAGAGAGACACTGATGATGAAGAGGATGATATCCAGGAAAGAATAGACTTCCTCTCAGACCCAGGTAGTACACGAGGGAGAGTCTCTCTCTTTCAAAAATCTGTTGAAACATACTGGAAGATCAAATGTGTGCTTGCAAAAGCACTGATGAGTACACAGGAAAAACAACTAAATTCTTCCCTACTTTTTGAGCTCCAGCAGATGAAACAAGACATGAGGGAAATGACAAAGGTTCAGATCCAAACCAATGCGAGATTAGTATGGATGGAGCAACAACTGCAAAACTTGTAGCAAGCAGAGATGTCAGGGTCAACTACAAAAGACCATGCACTGGTTGATTCATCAGATGGTTAACTCTCTTTTTAAAGATTTTTTGTATGTGTTTTGACACTATTAGGCTTACTCTCTATTTTATATGCAGTTTTTATGGACATAGTAAAGGATTAATAGCAATTATTAGAAGAAAGAAACAATACCAATTTTGGTTGGCTTATAACTCTCTGAGGTGGCCAACAGACCTGGTTTCCTTCGGGCAGGTTTAGGCTACCAAACATTGCATATTTTGTATAGCAACTTGCTCTTTACAAAATAGAAAATACATAGGTCCTACAAAATTTACAAAAAAACGAAAGAGTGGAGTCCAGAATACTGCAGAGTGGGGTAGATTTGTTGATGAAGACCACTTAGATAGAGATCAATTTTATTGTTATAATATGTATTGTAATTGTGCATGTAAAAATTAAGGGAGAGACTTGGAAGATAATTCTTCCATGCTCAATTTAGAATTGGTTGCAGATTTATAGGTGCATGTTGAAATAATATCTCAACCTCCCTATTGATATTTGGAATTGGTTGGATATACTTCCAACTATATATGTATGATTATAGTGTGTGGAATAATATGGTTTTTATGTGTGCAATATGATTTTCTACTATTAGGGTAAAAACCAACATGTGATTGCCAACAATAAGTTTCCAAGGTTTCATTTTTGTTTTTTTTTTAAGAGAAAAAAACAACTTCTTGCTCATGATATGAACAAAGACAAAAAATATAAATAAAAAAATATAAATAAATAAAAAATAAAAATAATTAATTAAATAATAATTAAATAATAATAGTAATAATAATAAATAAATCAATCAATATCAGGGGGAAAACCACCCTATCAAAGAACAAGAAAACAATAGAGAAACCCAGAGCTTGTCAAGTAAAAACATAGACTCTCGGGATGCATTGATCCATATTTATGCAAGAACACAATGAAATACATAAATACACATCAAAGCAAAGATGCAACAGAAATAAAACTTCATTTCATTAATAACAAATAAATGAAATGTGCTTACAAAAAGAATGGAAATAAACTATCTAGGGAGTTGTTAGCTTATCTCTGAGAATATATGTGGTGGCTACAGGCCTCTAAAATGTGTTACAATGAGGCTCGAAGGCCTATTTATTGTTGAGAAACAATGGAAAACCCTAAACATCCAAAAACCTAACCCTGGGAGATGAAGCACCAAAACTATGGGCCTCGTTTGGGTAAATTGGTACATCAACTTCCCGGGGACGTAACTTTGACATATGATCTTCATTTGACACACTTAATACCTCGTTATAAATATCTATCCAAGGACTACCACTTTTTAGAATGTCCATGTTCCTCTCGGTTTTCCCAAAAAACGTTGTTTAGGGCCTCAAAATGGATCTGTAAGTTTAGGCCCTGAAAAACTGCTAAAAATAGTAAGTTATGTTGAAACTAAAAAACTAAAAGAACTGATAGTGGGGGTCCAAATAGAATAGGTGGGTGGCTAAAAATATCCACCTCAATCATTCCTCCCCCCTTAGGAAGAAACGGTCCCCATTGCGTTGAGTTCCTCCATGGGATTAGGCAAATTTTGCTGAACTTGGTATTGGATTTGTCAAAGATGTCATGGACTTGTAGGTGGAATTGACGGATGCATTCAATCAATTTGGTTTATTTATTAGCCTCAGACAGTACATGTGTGGATTATGTCTGTGTGGTTGCATGAGGTATGGCAATATCAGGTGGCGGCACACAAGGGTCAGATCAGTGGAGTGCTTGACCTGACAGTGTAGAGGAACCTCCGTAGGTGAGGAAAAAATGTCCTCGGATTCCTCCATGACTCTGTCCATATACTATTGTCGTGTAGGGGAGCCCTATTTCGAGGTTGTGGCCACAATATTATTCTTTCCCTATGGGCGAACTGTAATGAAAATAAATTTCCTTGTTTGAGAAACAATCTTATTGCATTGTTTTAAAGTAGTCAAAGAGATGGTAGGAGGCGGTACTACCTCCAGTAACCTGTACAATTTATTTCCCAAAGTAATAACAACAGAACGAGGCCTAGACTCATACACAGCATGTGGCTTCCATAAGTATGGCTGGCCCAATAATACATCAGACACATCAACATGAGTAACATCACACAGTACCTCATCTGTGAATGGCTTGATGTCGTATGGAAGGTGGCACTGCTAATGGACACGAAAATCTCTTCCTTCATGAAGCCACCCAATGGTATACAGTTGCAGGTGTGCTATGGTCAATAGGTCAAGTCGATTCACGACCTCTGATGAAATGAGGTTCTTTTGGCTTCTGCTATCGACAAGGAATTGTAGTGGAGAACCCTTCACCCACATCTGTGAATTGAAGAGGCGCAACCCCTCCTCTAGATCCTCGGGATCCTTCCCCTGGAGCTTGGTGGTGGCAACAATGGCACTAGGATATGCATCAATGATCTGCTTCCCTTTGTCATTGCCCTTGTTTGGTTCTGACACAGGATCATAACATTCATCTAGTTCATGTTCCTTTAGTTCGGCAACCAACGACTCTTTGGCTTGACACTCATTTGTGATATGAGTGGGGCTATTATGAAATTCACACCACTTCCCCATGTCCTTATTTGGATTTGTGATGTTGTTCTGAGTTGCCCCAATTTATATTTTCCCCTTGTTCTACGGTTCGGGGGCGTCTTTCCCTGGCTTCAAATTCGTGGATCCAAAGTCTCACTTCTTCTGCTTAAATCTATGCTCGATCTTGGCGGCATAGCGATATCTTGTGCCAAGCGAGGTAATGTCGAGGAACTCCATTTCCTCCTGAATTTATATTTGCAAATAGTTGCAGTACTTGAGCACCAAATGTCTCTCTAAATCTTTAATACCTAACTTTGTGTGTAGGGTATGGAACAGATTCGTCAGTTCGTGCACATCTTGATCCATTTGCTGCCACAGTGTGATGATCCAGGTGGCTCCAAAGACACACACAAGACAAAGAGGGCTATTGAAAGCTCCAAAAATCAATATGATTAAAACATGGCAAACTTAGTTTCAAGTTGAATATCTCGTCGTATTGATCGCAACGGTCTGAATGGTTTGTCAAACTGAGTTCATATGTGAAAGTTAGAGCTGGTCAAAGTTATGGGGTTGACTAGGTGATGTGGCAGGTTTAGGAGGATGCAATTTTCCAGTATAACAGTGGCCGGATTCCAGCCAGATTCCAGGAAAAATTTTTGGACACTTAATTTGTCCAATAACCCCTATGGTTCAATAATTTCTATACCTTTTGTTAGAAAACAAATTAAATATTTAAAAAGGGTGGTGGGGCCAACAATCCTGCTACCTAACCGAACCATATAAAAATAATAATAAAAATTATTATTGTTAAAGGGTCGGTAGGCCATCACCCCCACCGAACCCCACAGCACCACCGAAGTCATAACAAAATATATATAAAAGGTTGGGGGCGGGTGGTCAACCCTGCCACCCCCGTAGACCCGCACCATATATAAACACAACCGCTACAAGATGGGTTGGGTCAGGGCTATGGGTTGCGGACCCCGCCCACCCAACATGGCATAACAAAACCAAAACCTGCCATTATGGAGGGATTGGGATTTGACCTCCCGACCTCCCTTCAAAAAACCTCCAAATTTTACCACTGCGCCAAGAGACTCCCTTGGGTAACTCTGCCCAACTTTTATTATTTAAATCCAGTTATTCAGTGCACCAAGGAGAGGAGAGCATGGATTTCGAGACAAGTATTAATTAATTTCAGGTGGACCCTAAACCAGTATGCAGGGGTAGTGGAACCGTGATTGAGCCTTATTTCCAAAGGGGCCAAAATTTCCTAGTGTCCAAATTGGACAAATTTTATATGGATTTTATATCTCTTGGAAACACGAGTTTGATGGCGGTGTCATTTTCTGCAATATAAGTCTCAAATTTTCGGCCATTTTCCATAATGGAATGATGGTGTTGGGTTTTAGCATGTGGACAGTAGATTTCTTGCCATTCGACGCTACGTTTTTGATGGTGCATTCAGATACAACGATTGAGCAACCTATTCTTCAACCAACATCAGAGTTGAGGTATATGAAGTGTTTTTTCCATGTACTTCATTGATTATTGTTGTAGGATGTTTTATGTTGTCGATTCCTGCTTGATGTATGATGCGGAATATTTATGCGTATTTGATGTGGTATGTACTTATCGTGGATGGTGATTTATTTTGTGAGATCCCTTTGTTGCCTTGATGATGGGTTACTCTTTGTCACCATGTTTGGGGTTGTCATGCTGATTGGAGGTTTGTTTATGAGTGAGAGTTCCTTATAGGGAACGTCTCGTGGAGAGACTTTGCCACTCATGTTGAGGGCACATTTCCTTGTATGACAATTAACTTAGCATTCATTTACATTATCACCAATTACACCACTGAATGAAGCAGCCAACACCATAGAGACACCTAGGCCCAGAGACGTAGTCCACAGTGGACAAACTCTGTGATTAAAAGTATCGTGTTTTTGTTGTGGGATTATTGACATGTTCTCCTCTTGATTATATATAAATATGTGTTCATTAATGATTTCATAAAATGTAATTATAATACATCAAACAAAGTAAAATGACTTGGTTAAAAGGGTATCAAAATTTTACACAGATCAAGTGGTATTAGAGCGGGGTTCTTGCTGATGTGAACTGCAAGCGTGAACCAATGAACGTGAAATAATGGAGGATGTCAAAGACATGTACGCGACCATGCTGAGGATGTCCGAAAGGGTGTACATGTTGTATGAAGCATATGAAAAAAAAGCAGTAGATAATGATGAGTTGAAAACACTTATACAAGAGGAGAAGGAGTACAAGAAGTGATTGCAACTTCAATTGCAAGCCACGACAGAGGCATTTGGAGAATTGAAGCACAATGATGAAAGTCTTCAAGCAGATCATGAGGCATTTAAAACATTCCTACAGGAAGAGAAGGAGGAGAAGCAATCATTGCAGCTTCATCTACAAGCCACGACAGAGGCCATGGAGGAATTGAAGCATAACGAAGGCTCACAGAAGCCCTCTTCACCTGTTTCCAAATAGACATATGAGGTAAACAGTTGTGAGCATTCTTCAGTTTCATATTCACATGATATTATTTCTTTTGGAAATGTGGAGATCCCCATTATAGGAACTAGCATGAGACTCCTTACCAAGATGGGTTACAAAGGAGGAGGACTTGGCATTCATGGCTAAGGCATGACTCATCTATTGGAGGTTGTGCAGAGACCTTGATATGCAGGTTTGGGATACACTAAAGGAGAATGCTCAAAGGTGTCAGAAGCTCCCATGACATTGATGAAATTTTCGAGGAAAAAGAATGATGGGAACACTTCCCCATCATCTTATGACAACACATATTGTAGAGAGAGGGCTGAGGCAAGATCTCATCGCCATAATGAGATCAAAGGAAAACATACATTGTTGAACTCGTCAGGGGAAAATATTGACGAGAACACTTCACCATCGTTCCATGGAAGTGCATGTCGCAGTAGAAGAGCTGACACAATCTCTCATCACCATGATTGCACCAAAGACCACCAGGAAAGGTATAACAAGTCTCCATATTTACAAGTTCATTTTGATTATAAGCCTTGTTGCTAATCATGAAAATAAATCATGGCATAGAAAAACTTGTTGTTTTTGTGGTTTACATAACCATGTCATTGTTGAGTGTTGGAAAAGAATGGTAGCACAAAGGAGAATGAGGCATGGAAAGCCTTCCCCACAGAAGGGAAAGAAATTGGTTAAGCAAGTCTGAAGGGAGAAAACGTTTTGCAACAATTGCAACCAAAGTGATCATCAAAGATCCACGTGTTCGAGGCTCCATCCAGAGCAGCACCTTAAGGATGAAGTGTCAGTGCATGAACCAGTTAGAACAATTGGTCGACAAATTAATCCACTACATTCATGGTGGTCCTCTTTATTATGAAAAATATGGTTTTCCTAGATGTTTTAGTGTGTCATGGCCATGTTTTGTAAATCATGTGTTTCATTTTTAACTATAAAAGTGATGATGTGTTTTTCCATCACTTGCAATGTGACAATGATGTTTTTGGCCTTGTATTAATAGCTGGGGTATTATTGATTCCATTTTGATCTAAGCTTGACTACCGAGTATGTGTTATAAACTTGTAGCAAGTATGGAATGCTTGGGTCATAGTTGGTCACTTTTGAGCCTGTAATTTGCAAAATATTGTACTATAGGTTTACAGAGGATTAAGTGTTGGTTCATCGTTTATGGCTCTGAAGGAAAAAGGTGAAGGAGAAGGAAGGGTGACCTTTTTTAGGACACTTGTGGTGCAGACATTGTAAACAACAGTTGTAGATTGTTGTTGATGCTTTTGGAGGACGAAAAGCTCCTCAATAGGGAGGAATGATCTAGGGGGCTCAAGAGACACACACAGGACAAAGAGGGCTTATGAAAGCTCAGAAAATCAAAGTGACGAAAACGTGGCAAACTAAGTTTCAAGTTAAATATCTCGTCGTCCTAATCACAATGGTGTGAATGGTTCGTCAAACCGAGTTCGTATGTGAAAGTTAGAGTTGGTCAAATTTCTGGGGTTAACTAGGTGACATGGCAGGTTAAGGAGGACGCAATCTTGCAGTATTCTTGTGGCCGGATATAAGCCAGATTCTGGGAAAAAATTTTGGACACTTAATTTTTCCAATAACCCCTTCGGTTCGATAATTTCTCTACTATTTGCTATAAAACAAATTAAATAATTAGAAAGGGTGGCAGGAACACCAATCCTGCCACTCGATCGAACCATATAAAAATAATAATAATAAATTATTATTGTTAAAGGGTCGGCAGGCCATGACCCCTACCGGATTCCATGGCACCACCGAAGCTATAACAAAATATATATAAATATTGGGCGTGGGTGGTCAACCCGCACATCCCCGTAGACCCACACCATATATAAACACAACCGCTACAAGATGGATTGGGTCAAGGCCATGGGTTGTGGACCCTGCCCACCCAACATGGCATAAAAAAACCAAAATGAACCTTTATGGAGGGGTTGGTATTTGACCCCCTGACCTCCCTCCAACTAACCTCCAAATTTTACCACTACGCCAACTGACTCCCTTGGGTAACTCCACCCAACTTTTATTATTTAAACCCAGTTATTCAGTGTGCCCAGGAGAGGAGAGCGCATATTTCGAGAAAAGTATTAATTAATTGTAGGTGGAACCCTGAACCAATATGCAAGGGCAGTGGAACCATGACTAAGCCTCATTTCCAGAGGGGCCAAAATTTCCCAGTGTCCAAATCGGACAAATTTGATATGAATTTTATACCTCTCAATGACACTAGTCTGATGACAGTGTCAGTTTCTACAACAGAATTCTCGATTTTTCGGCCATTTTCCAGAATGGAATGACGGTGTTGGGTTTTAGCCTGCGGACAGTTGATTTCTTGCCATTTGACGCCATGTTTTTTATGGTGCATTCAAATCGAGTGATTGAGCAGCCTATTCTTCATCCAACATCAGAGTTGAGGTATATGAAGTGTTGTTGCCATGTACTTCATTGATAATTGTTGTAGGATGTTTAATGTTCTCGATTCCTTCTTGATGTATGACGCATAATCATTATGCGTATTTTAAGTGATATGTATGTATCATATATGGTGATTTATGTTGTGAGATCCCTTTGTTGCCTTGATGGCATGATACTCTTTGTCACCATGTGTGAGGTTGTCATGTTGATAGGAGGTTTGTTTATGAGTGAGAGTTCCTTGTAGGGAATGTCTCGTGGAGAGACTTTTCCACTCATGTCGAGGGCAGATTTCCTTGTATGACAAGTAAACTACGTCCATGTACATTATCACCATTTATAACACTAAATGAAGCAGCTAACTTCATTGAGACACTGAGGCCCTGAGACGCAATCCACACTAGACGAACTCCGTTATTAAATGTCTTGTATTTTTGTTGTGTGATTGTTGACATGTTTTCCTCTTGATTATATCTCCATATTTTTTCATTAATGCTTTGATAAAATGTAATTCTAATACATCAAACGAAGAAAAAGGTATTGTTTAAAGGGGTACCAAAATTTTACCCGGAAAAGTGGTCCATTGGATGTACTTGTCCTCATCACTCCTCAAAAGGTAATATTGTTCCTTGATGTCACATCAAAATGAATTCCAAGTGGGTGTGGCGGAGAAAAAATATGGTTCCCTCCCGTCCTTTTGCTCACAGTAGGTTTCCCACCAATCTTCATGGGGGGCAGATTTGAGGAGTGCAAAAATAATCTTTTCTCGGTCGGAGAAATCATGGATAGAGAAATACCCTTCCAGCAAATTCAACCATATATCTAGAGTGCCTACATCTATCTGGCCTTCAAATACAAGAATTTCAAATTTGACATGTACCATGAAAGGAGAGGTGGCTCCAGAGTGGCTGTTGGATGTAGGTGTGTCGTTGGTGGGCAGTCGTTGAAGGATCTGGGAAACGTTATCCATCATCGCGTTGCTTTGTTTCTTGAGGGCCTCCTCAAAAAATATTTTGATAGGATCTCCTGGTCCCTCGTCTATCTTTTCTTTTGCCATGGGAAGTCATCGAGGTTTGCAAGGATTATCTTGTAAGGGTTCAACGAGATCGAGCCCTAAATCCTTATACACTGACCTTGTTGGGGACATGCAAATAAAAACAGAGAAAGAGTAGACCGCTTTGTTACCACTAATACAGATTTATGTAGGAACACAATGAAATACAAAAATACACATAAAAGTAGAGATGCAGCAGAAATAAAAATTCATCTCATTAATAACAAATAACTGAAATATGCTTACAAACATAATGGAAATAAACTATCTAGGGAGCTTGGAATATTCCAAAATTAGCATGCAGCTAATTGGAATATTTATTTTTGTTATTTGCACATAGCAGATGAATGAATGGCTAAGGACGCCCATGCATAATACAAATATGAATAAAATCCCTCATAATGTGAAAAGGGATCATCACAAGAGCTGGATTTCACACCCTCATGTGTGAAAGAGGACATTTGCATGTGGACAAGGGCAAGTTTGACCAAGTCAACAATGCTGGGATAGGAGGTGGAGATCATATTGGGAGACAACGCGGAGATAGTGGGAGGAAGATTCCCTGGTGGAGGAAACCCTAATGAGTGGGACCCATGGAGAGAGGGCTTCCATTTGAATAAAATGAGGGCAAGGCAGCCATATGAACTCATGTTATTGATTATTGATTTTATGGTCTCGTTAGACTATTTTGCATCCTCTTGTTGTTTAACGGAGTTGTTGTGCTGCTTAGCACAAGTCATTCCTGTTTAGGAATTACTTCTCCTTTCAAGAGAGGCCTCTTGAGGGATCTTGTGCTTCATTTTTCTACATCCAGGCTCAAGGCCAAGCCACCTCCTTCAGCTACAACATTATTTCTGTTGAAGTATAACATTGTGTTGCAGGGTGTTGTAGTGGAGGTATCACAACACCACTTCCGGAGCTTATTTTTCATAGGAGGAAGCCTTCTTTCCTTTGGAGGATCAGTTGGGAACACTTTTGGATGATTTCACTATCTTTGGCATCATTCCGACCATTTTCCATCATCTACAATGATGTCCCTCTCCTTGATTGTGTTATTTTCAGTGAGCATTTGAAGTGAGGGTTTGCAGATTGTTTGGAGGGTAAGATCTTCAGTGTTAGGATCAGCATTTCACTTGGAAGATCCATTGGAGGTGGTCTATTTATCTAATGTAGCATCTTTAGCCATCTCTATCCAATTCTTGAGTTGTAGATGCTACTCAAACCTAGGACTACAACTTTGGCATTTTTTCCATTTTTCATATTTCAACCAATCCGTCCAGGATTGTCTTGAAATTGTGTTTGGGAGCTTATATCTTCTCTACCAATGTTGTATGAGCCATATATTTGCATTTTTTTGTTATTTCACATCTCCATGTAGTAGTGTACCATCTATGACTGCGTTGTACATGTTCATAAACATTATGCAATATAGCAACATCTCTCTTTTGGCATATGTATTCATGGGAGGCTCATTTTCCTTGATTATTTGAGTTATGCACACTTCTATTGTACTCAATTTCTTCTGATATGTATAATAAAATGGCTCCATGGTTTCCATACATTTTGGTATGATGTTATTCACTACTACTTTCAATTATGTGTTCATGTATTGTTGCATTCCCATTTTGGGATATTACAGTGGTATCAGAGCATAATCATGGATCAGCTTGTGGATCTCAGCCAATATTCTATTTATAAGACAAAAAGAAGAAAAGATGAATAGAAAGAAGACTCCATTCTTTGGACGAAGAAATGAGGAGAAACTTCCAAATTTTCTGTCTCAAACTTTACAGAGCATTCATGAAGATCTTAAGAAGATGAGGAAGGAGATGTGTAGATAATCTCCAAGACGGTTTGAATATGAGACAAAATCTAGATTTTCACATGATGAGTGTGAGCATTCAGCCACACACTATGATGCACAGTGTAATCATATGCCTAGATTTTCCATGAGAGAGATGGAAGAAGAAGGAATGACTAGGAGGGGAACTCTTAGTAATTTTCTGCAAGAGTATGAATCTGAAACTCAGAAGTTTAGAGATCCTATCACTTTTCCAGAGTTTTGCAAGATCAAGGTGAAGAGAATCAAGAAGCATGATATGGATAGATTTCTTCTATTTACTTTTGATGGTTCACCTACATGTTTAGCCAGAGCTTGGGTGGAGGAGCTAGACTTCTATTTATAGCAGCACCAAATTTCTAAAGAATCAAGATGAAGCT
This sequence comes from Pinus albicaulis, assembly GCA_034641835.2. Lineage (NCBI taxonomy): Eukaryota > Viridiplantae > Streptophyta > Pinopsida > Pinales > Pinaceae > Pinus > Pinus albicaulis. Next base: position 134,676 of record MU968528.1, read on the forward strand.
ATCAAAGTTGCAGCACTAAATTTTGGAGTTAAGTCCTATGCATGGTGGATATTTGAGTATTTTTCTTTTAAGAATGAAAATAATTCTTCTTATGCTAGGTTCACTAAGACATTAGTGGAAAGTTTCATGGAAAAAATTTTGAAGCACATGCGGTGGAGCTAAAAAAACCTAAGCAAACAAAAACCTTGCATGTAATTGAGGAAACCATAAACTCAACTCCACTTCAGAAAACCATTGAGGAGGCTGATATCTTGCATCATACCTTGCTAAAGGCAAGATCTCTATCTTTTATTCTTGAGCAAGGGGGTATGGAGATCCCTTTTTCAAAAGAGGATCCAGTCATTGGGAGGTTGCCCATACATATTGATGAGGATGAGGGAAAAAACGTTGTCATGTGTAGAGTTTATCTAGCACCTCATGCAAAGGGAGAGGGGGCTTTGGCTCCAACTAGAGGGATTCTTGTATCATTGCAAGGAATTCCCTAGGATCTCACATATGGAGATCAAGCCACAACTCATGTGCCATTGATGATAGGATGTGAAACTATGGAGATAAAAGGAGGAGATAGGGAGGATGACAAGCATCATGTGATGAGGAGCACACACCCCTATCTATTTAAGGAGGTCGATGAACCAAAGAGCGAGACTGGATTGCGCAATGAGGGTAGGGAAAACTCTGTCCATTCATATATGCAGTCTACTCTTGATCTTGATGTCTCATTGTATGGAGGCATTTCATTGGGGAGACCACTAGATCAACAGAAGAGGATGGATGCTTCACATTTTGAGGCACCATTAATTTATTTCAGAAGAGTGGAGACCTTGGAAGATCTTGGTACAACGCTGAGAGTCTTGGGTAGACTCAAGGAGGAGAGAGGCATACTCTCAACATCATCATTACCCACTCTCATTTCAAATTATGTGATGTGGCAAAAGCAACAGGGGAAGGATATCAGCCTTCCAACTTGCATCTTTGGCATGGGAGATGTCAAAGAAGAGGACAACCATATGACAGATGATCTTCATGATAGTTCATCAACACTGTCACTAAGGAGGGTAGATCCATATTGGAATTCCCAGCCATTGGTGGATTATTCCAAGGATATTTTTTCTTGCATGATATTGGATGACCAGTTGTATGAGGAGGGATATTCAGTCAGTGATGGGATCATCTACTATCATGGTAGGATCTTCTTATCTGGAGCTTCCAAGCTCAAGGAGAATTTTCTACTAACATCTCATGAGGATTTTCTCTTCAGCCACACTTATTCTATGAGAGCATACCACACCATCATGGAGTGGTAAATTTCGGAAGGCTTTGAAGAAGAGATATATCAGCATATGAGGAGATCCATGAATCATGTAGAGATGGAGGAGATACATAACTCTTTGGGGGATTTATCACAGCCACCTCTTTTCTCTTTGAGGATGAGAGGGGACTCATCTATGACCCACTCCATTTGCATGAGAAAAACATATGGTAAGGGTATTTTTTGTTTGCATAATGATTTGTATAATGTATATGTGCAACCCTTAACCATATATATGCAGGGAAGGAGCATTCTTCCTTCTAGACTTCATGGTCTACTTGAGGCTATAAGTAGTCTTGGTGATGGCCGCTCACTAGGAGGACTTGGGGAGATTGTATATTTTGCAGAGCATGCTCACTTTGCACCATACACCACACACTTTCTCCAAAATTGTGAGGAGGTTGGGGCAGCAAGCAAGTGGTGGGGATGCCACCCATCATTTCATTTTTTGTTGCAGTTGAGAGTCAAACTGCATTGGCTACATTTGAGGGACCATTGTACTTCTCCCTTGTTTCATATGGAAGCTAGCATGATTCTCATTATATTTCCTTATTTTGTTGTTGTTCTTATTTTATTGGGAGCATGATTGGGGGAGTGACACATTGGTTGGATGTGTCCTTTCGGGAAGACGATTCCCACACTATTTGCATTACATGTTCTAATGGGATCATGAGAGATGATATGGCCACCGAAGCAAAAAAATTGTTTCTTAATGAGGTGGGCCATGGGATTGATTGGATGCCATATGATGGTGATTTCCAACTCATCATATATGGAATGGTTTGGGACAACATGATTCATAATGTTGGAGAGAAGATCCTTAGAGATCCAGTCTTCATCTTGCCACTTGAGGGCAACATTACTGCAGCCCAAGATCAAAAAAAATTCCACACTTATCATAAGTGGAGAGAAGGACAACATGGGGTAGGCTACTTTTTCTACCATATTTAGATTTTCAGCCCACCCACATTGCAGGAGCCAAAGGTGGAAGAGGATTTTCAGGAGTTGCCATGTTGGGAGGTAACTCATTTTGTATGGATGATTGCTTGGGGATGGAGGATCCACATGGGAATGATAGTTCCCAACACTTTTCAGATTCCATTCCTCAAGGGGACCTCTAGACAACACCTTATTTCCTTCTTGAGTACTCTACTTGTTTGTGATGATAGCTATTTAGCTAACTTGCATGCTTGGGAGGGGCAATATGGAGATTTATTGATGAGACAACACATCATTCTTTGGAGGAGAATATCACATGTGGATGCTACAATAGGAGGAGGGGAAACTTCTCAGTTCTATCTTTGCAGTTGCTTGAGGACAAGCAACATTTGGGAGGGGAGGACTGTAATATTCCAAAGTTAGCATGCAACTAATTGGAATATTGATTTTTGTTATTTGCACATAGGAGATGAAAAACTGGGTAAGGAGGCCCATAAATAATACAAATATGGATAAAATCCCTCATAATGTGAAAAGGAATCATCATAAGAGCTTGATTTCACACCCTCATGTGTGAAAGAGGACATTTTCATGTGGACAAGGTCAAGTTTGACCAAGTCAACAACACTGGGATAGGAGGTGGTGATCATCTTGGGAGACAGCCCATAGATAGTGGGAGTAATATTCCTTGGTGGAGGAAACCATAATGAGTGGGACCCATGGAGAGATGGCTTCCATTTGTATAAAATGAGGGCAATGCAGCCATATGAAATCATGTTATTGATTATTGATTTTATGGTCTGGCTAGACTATTTTGGATTCTCTTGTTGTTTAGCAGAGTTGTTGTGCTACTTAGCACAAGGAATTCTTGTTTAGGAATTCCTTCTCCTTTCAAGAGAGGCCTCTTGAGGGATCTTGTGCTTCATTTCTCCACATCCAGGCTCAAGGCCAAGCCATCTCCTTTAGCTATAGCATTATTTCTGTTGAAGTATAACATTGTTTTGCAGGGTGTTGCAGTGGAGATTTCAAAACACCACTTTTGGAGCTTATTTTTCAGAGAAGGAAGCCTTATTTCCTTTGGAGGATCAGTGAGGAAGAATTTGGGCTGATTTTTCTATCTTTGGCATCATTCCAACCATTTTACATCATCTAAAGTGTAGCCCCTCTCCTTGATTGCGTTATTTTCAGTGAGCATTTGCAGTGAGGGTTTGCAGATTGTTTGGAGGGTGAGATCTTCAGTGTTAGGATCATCCTTTCACTTGGAAGATCCATTGGAGGAGGTATATTTATTTGATGCAGCATAATCAGCAATCTCCATCTAGTTCTTGAGTTGTAGCTACTACTTAGTCCTAGGACTGCAACTCCGACATTTTTTCCATTTTTCATATTTCAGCCAATCCTTCCAGGATTGTCTTGAAATTGTTTTTGGGAGCTTAGATCTTCTCTCCCAATGTTGTGTGAGCCATTTATATGTAGATTTGTGTTATTTCGCAACTCCATGTAGCAGTGTACCATCTATGACTGCGCTGTACATGTTCATAAACATTCTGAAATATAGCAGCATCTCTCTTTTCGCATATGTATTCATGGGAGGCTCATTTGCCTTGATTATTTGAGTTATGCACACTTCTATTGTACTAATTTTCTGCTGATATGTATAATGAAATGGCTTGATTGTTTCCATACATTTTGGTATGATGTTATTCACTTCTACTTTCAATTTTGTGTTCATGTATTGCTACATTCCCATTTTGGGATATTACAGTGGTATCAGAGCATAATCTTGGCTCAGCCTGTGGATCTCAGCCAATATGCTATCTAGAAGATGAGAAGAAGAAAATATGAACAGAAATAAGACTCCATTCTTTGGAGGAAGAAAGAAGGAGAAACTTCCAAAGTTTCTGTCTCAAACTTTGTAGAGCATTCATGAAGATCTTAAGAAGATGAGGAAGGAGATGTGTAGAGAATATCTAGGAGGGTTTGAATCTGAAACAAACTCTATATTTTCACATAATGAGTGTGAACATGTAGCCACACACTGTGATGCACAACGCAGTCATATGCCCAGATTTTCCATGAGAGAGATGGAAGAAGAAGGAATGACTAGGAGGGGAACTCTTAGTAATTTTCTACAAGAGTATGAATCTGAAACTCAGAAGTTTAGAGATCCTATCACTTTTCCAGAGTTTTGCAAGATCAAGGTGAAGAGAATCAAGAAGCATGATATGGATAGATTTCTTCTATCTACTTTTTATGGTTCACCTACATGTTCAGCCAGAGCTTGGGTGGAGGAGCTAGACTTCTATTTACCGCAGCACCAAATGTTTGAACATGAAGCCATCAAAGTTGCAACACTACATTTCGAAGGTAAGGGCTATGCATGGTTGATATTTGAGTCTTTTTCTTTGAATAAAGCGAATACTTCTTCTTATTCTAGGTTCACTAAGACATTAGTGGAAAGATTTGATGGAAAATTTTCTGAAACACATGTGGTGGAGCTAAACAAACCTAAGCAAACAAAAACCTTGCATCTAATTGAGGAAACCATAAACTCAACTCCACTTCAGAAAAACATTGAGGAGGCTGATATATTGCATCATACCTTGCTAGAGGCAAGACCTCTATCTTATATTCGTGAGCAAGGGGGTATGGAGATCCCTTTTTCAAAACAGGATCCAGTCATTGGGAGGTTGCCCATACATATTGATGAGGATGAGGGTAACAGCATTGTCATGACTAGAGTTTATCTAGCACCTCATGCAGAGGAAGAGGGGGCTCTTGCTCCAACTAGAGGGATTCTTGTATCATTTCAAGGATTTCCCCAGGATCTCACATGTGGAGAGCAAGGTACAACTCATGTTCCATTGACGATAGGATGTGAAACTATGAATATAAAAAAAGGAGATAGGGAGGATGACCAGCATGATGTGATGAGGAGCACACACCCCTATCTATTTTAGGAGGTTGACACACCTAAGAGGGATACTGGATTGTGCATTGAGGGCAGGTAAAACTCTTTCCATTCATATATGCAGTCTACTCTTGATCTTGATGTCTCATTGTATGGAGGCATTTCACCGGGGAGACCACCAGATCAACAGAAGAGGATGGATGCTTCACATTTTGAGGCACCACTAATTGATTTCAGAAGAGTGGAGACCCTGGGAGAGCTTGGTACAGCACTGGGAGTCTTGGGTAGACTCAAGGAGGAGAGAGGCATACTCTCAAGATCATCATTACCCACTCTCGTTTCAGATTTTGTGTTGTGGCAGAAGTAGCAGGGGAAGGATATCAACCTTCCAACTTGCATCTTTGGCATTCGAGATTTCAAAGAAGAGGAAAACCATATGACAGATGATATTCATGATAGTTAATCAATGCTGTCATTATGGAGGGTATATCCATATTGGAATTCCTAGATATTGGTGGAGTATTCCAAGGATCGTTTTTCTTGCATGATATTGGATGACTAGTTGCATGAGGAGGGATATTCAGTCAGTGATGGGATCATCTACTATCATTGTAGGATATTCTTATCTGGAGCTTCCAAGCTCAAGGAGAAGTTGCTACTAACAGCTCATGAGGATTTCCTCTTCAACCACACTTATTCTATGAGGGCATACCACACAATCATGGAGGGGCACATTTGGGAAGGCTTTGAAGAGGAGATATATCAACATATCAGGAGATGCATGAATCATTTGGAGATGGAGGAGATACATAACTCTTTGGGGGAGTTATCACATCCACCTCTTTTATATTTTAGGATGAGAGGGGACTCAACTATGAGCCACTCCATTTGCATGAGCAAAAAATATGGTAAGGGTATTTTTTGTTTGCATAATGATTTGTATAATGTATATGTGCAACCCTTAACCATATATCTGCATGGAAGGAGCATTATTCCTTCTAGACTTCATGGTCTACTTGAGGTCATAAGTAGTCTTGGTGATGGCCACTCGCTAGGAGGACTTGGGGAGATTTTATATTTTGCAGAGCGTGTTCACTTTGCACCATAAACCATACACTTTCTCCAAAGTTGTGAGGAGGTTGGGGCAACAAGCAAGTGGTGGGGAGGCCATCCATCATTTAATTTTTTGTTGCAGTTGAGAGTCAAAGTATGTTGGCTACATTTGAGGGACCATTTTCCTTCTCCATTGTTTCATATGGCAGCTAGCATGATTCTCATTGTAGTTCCTTATGTTTCTATTGTTCTTATTTTTATTGGGAGCATGATTGGGGGAGTGACACATTGGTTGGATGTGTCCTTTGGGGAAGTGGATTCCCACACTATTTGCATTACATGTTCTAATGGGAGCATGAGATATGATATGGCCATCGAAGCAAAGCACTTGTTTCTTTATGAGGTGGGCCATGGGATTGATTAGATGCCATATGATGGTGATTTCCAACTCATCATATATGGAATGGTTTGGGCCTGCATGATTCATAACGTTGGAGAGGAGATCCTTGTAGATCCAGTCTTCATATTTCCAATTGAGGGCAACATTACTATAGCCCAAGATCAGAAAAAAATCTACACTTATCATAATTGGAGAGAAGGACAACATGGGGTAGGCTACTTTGTCTACCATATTTAGATTTTCAACCCACTTACATTGCAGGAGCCAAAGGTGGAAGAGTATTTTCAGGAGTTGCAATGTTGGGAGGTAACTCATTTTGTATGGATGATTGCTTGGGGATGGAGGATCCGCATGGGAATGATAGTTCCCAACACTTTTTAGATTCCATTCCTCAAGGGGACCTCTGGGCAGCACCTTATTTCCTTCTTGAGTACTCTACTTGTTTGTGATGATACCTATTTAGCCAACTTGCATGCTTGGGAGGGGAAATATGGAGATTTATTGATGAGAAAACATCTCATTATTTGGAGGAGCATATCACATGTGGATGATACAGTATGAGGAGGGGAAAATTCTCACTTCTATCCTTGCAATTTCTCAAGGAAAAGCAACATTTGGGAGGGGAGGACTGTAATATTCCAAAATTAGCATGCAGCAAATTGGAATATTGATTTTTGTTATTTGCACATAGGAGATGAATAAATGTGTAAGGAGGCCCATGCATAATAAAAATATTAATAAAATCCCTCATCATGTGAAAATGGATCATCATAAGAGCTGGATTTTACACCCTCATGTGTGAAAGAGGGCATTTGCATGTGGACAAGGTCAAGTTTGACCAAGTCAACAATGTTGGGATTGGAGGCGGAGATCATCTTGGGAGACAATGCAGAGATAGTGGGAGGAAGATTCCTTGGTGCAGGAAACACTAATGAGTGGGACCCATGGAGAGAGGGCTTCCATTTGTATAAAAGGAAGGAAAGGCAGCCATATGAACTCATGTTATTGATTATTGATTTTATGGTCTGGTTAGACTATTTTTCATTCTCTTGCTGTTTAGCAGAGTTGCTGTGATTTTTAGCACAAGGCATTCCTGTTTAGGAATTCCTTCTCCTTTCAAGAGAGGCCTCTTGAGGGATCTTGTGCTTCATTTATCCACATCCAGGCTCAAGGCCAAGCCACCTCCTTCAGCTACAGTGTTATTTCAGTTGAAGTATAACGTTGTGTTGCAAGGTGTTGCAGTGGAGGTTTCACAACACCACTTCCAGAGCTTATTTTTCAAAGGAGGAAGCCTTCCTTCATTTGGACGTTCAGTGAGGAAGAATTTGGGCTGATTTCACTATATTTGGCATCATGCCAACCATTTTCCATCATTTACAGTGCAGTCCCTCTCCTTGACTGCATTATTTTCAGTGAGCATTTGTAGTGAGCGTTTGTAGATTGTTTGGAGGGTGACATATTCAGTGTTAGGATCAAACTTTCACTTGGAAGATCCATTGGAGGAGGTCTATTTATCTTATGTAGCATCTTCAACCATCTCCATCCATTTTTTGAGTTGCATATACTACTCAATCCTAGGACTGTAACTCCGTCATTTTTGCCATTTTCATATTTCAGCCAATCCTTCCAGGATTGTTTTGAAATTGTGTTTGGGAGCTTAGATCTTCTCTCCCAATTTTTTATGAGCCATATATTTGCATATTTGTGTTATTTCACATCTCCATGTAGTATTGTACCATCTATGACTGTGATGTACATGTTCATAAACATTCTTCAATATAGCACCATCTCTCTTTTGGCATATGTATTCATGGGAGGCTCCTTTACCTTGATTATTTGAGTTATGCACACTTCTATTGTACTCATTTATTGCTGATATGTATAATAAAATGGCTCCATGGTTTCCATACATTTTGGTATGATGTTATTCACTGCTACTTTCAATTTTGTGTTCATGTATAGCTGCATTCCCATTTTGCGATATTATAGTGGTATCAGAGCATAATCTTGGCTCAGCCTATGGATCTCAGCCAATATGCTATCTAGAAGACAAGAAGAAGAAAAGATGAATAGAAAGAAGACTCCATTCTTTGGAGGAAGAAAGGAGGAGAAACTTCCAAAGTTTCTATCTCAAACTTTGCAGAGCATTCATGAAGATCTTAAGAAGATGAGGAAGGAGATGTGTAGAGAATATCCAAGAGGGTTTGAATCTGAAACAAACTCTAGATTTTCACATAATGATTTTGAGAATGCAGCCACAAACTATGATGCACAGTGTAGTCATATGCCCAGATTTTCCATGAGAGAGATGAAGAAGAAGGAATTACTAGGAGGGGAACTCTTAGTAATTTTCTGCAAGACTATGAATATCAAACTCAGAATTTTAGAGATCATATCACTTTTCTAGAGTTTTGCAAGATCAAGGTGAATATAAGCAAGAAGCATGATATTGATATATTTCTTCTATCTAATTTTGATGGTTCACCTACATGTTCAGCCAAAGCTTGGGTGGAGGAGCTAGACTTCTATTTACAGCAGCACCAAATTTCTGAAGATGAAGCCATCAAAGTTGCATAACTACATTTTGGAGGTAAGGCCTATGCATGGTGGATATTTGAGTATTTTTCTTTTAAGAATACAAATACTTCTTCTTATTCTAGGTTCACTAAGACATTAGTGGAAAGATTTGGTGGAAAATTTTCTGAAACACATGTGGTGGAGCTAAACAAACCTAAGCAAACAAAAACCTTGCATGTAATGGAGGAAACCATAAAATCAACTCCACTTCAAAAAACCATTGAGGAGGCTGATATCTTGCATCATACCTTGCTATAGGCAAGACCTCTATCTTATATTCTTGAGCAAGGAGGTATGGAGATACCTTCTTCAAAAGAGGATCTAGTCATTGGGAGGTTGCCCATACATATTGATGAGGATGAGGGCAACAATTCTGTCATGTCTAGAGTTTATCTAGCACCTCATGTAGAGGAAGAGGGAGCTCTTGCTCCAACTAGAGTGATTCTTGTATCATTGCAAGGAATTCCCCAGGATCTCACATGTGGAGATCAAGGCACAACTCATGTGTCATTGATGATAGGATATGAAACTATGGAGATAAAAGGAGGAGATAGGGAGGATGACCAACATCGTGTGATGAGGAGCACATACTCCTATCTATTTTAGGAGGTTGATGCACCTAAGAGGGAGACTAGATTGCGTAGTGAGGTTAGGGAAAAATCTGTCCATTCATATATGCATTCTACTCTTGTTCTTGATGTCTCATTGTATGGAGGCATTTCACTGGGGAGACCACCAGATCAACAGAAGAGGATGGATGCTTCACATTTTGAGGCACCACTCATTGATTTCAGAAGAGTGGAGACCTTGGGAGAGCTTCATATAAGGCTAGGAGTCTTGGGTAGACTCAAGGAGGAGAGAGGCATACTCTCAACATCATCATTACCCACTCTCATTTTAGATTTTGCGTTGTGGCAGAAGCAGCAGGGGAAGGATATTAGTCTTCCAACTTGCATCTTTGGCATGGGAGATGTCAAAGAAGAGAACAACCATATGAAAAATGATCTTCATGATAGTTCATTAGTGTTGTCACTATGAAGGGTAGATCCATATTAGAATTCCCAGCTATTGGTGGAGTATTCCAAGGATCCTTTTGCTTGCATGATATTGGATGACCAATTGCATGAGGAGGTATATTCAGTGAGTGATGGGATCATCTACTATCATGGTAGGATCTTCTTATCTGGAGCTTTCAAGCTCAAGGAGAAGTTTCAACTAACAGCTCATGAGGATTTTCTCTTCAGCCACACTTATTCTATGAGAGCATACCACACCATCATGGAGGGGTACATTTGGGAAGGCTTTGAACAGGAGATATATCAGCATATGAGGAGATGCATGAATCATGTAGAGATGGACGAGATATGTAACTCTTTGGGGGAGTTATCACAGCCACCTCTTTTCTCTTTGAGGATGAGAGGTGAATCATCTATGAGCCACTCCATTTGCATGAGCAAAACATATGGTAAGGGTATTGTTTGTTTGCATAATGATTTTTATAATGTATATGTGCAACCCTTAACCATATATGTGCAGGGAAGGACCATGCTTCCTTGTATAATTCATGGTCTACTTGAGGCCATAAGCAGTCTTAGTGATGGCCACTCCCTAGGAGGACTTGGGGAGATTGTATATTTTGCAGAGCATGCTCACTTTGCACCATACACCACACACTTTCTCCAAAATTGTCAGGAGGTTGGGGCAGCAAGAAAGTGGTGGGGAGGCTACCCATCATTTCATTTTTTTTTGCAGTTGAGAGTCAAACTACGTTGGCTACATTTGAGGGACCATTGTCCTTCACCCTTGTTTCATATGGCAACTAGCATGATTCTCATTGTATTTCCTTATGTTTCTATTGTTCTTATTTTTATTGGGAGCATGATTGGGGGAGTGACACATTGGTTGGATGTGTCCTTTGGGGAAGAGGATTCCCACACTATTTGCATTACATGTTCTAATGGGATCATGAGAGATGATATGGCCACCGAAGCAAAAAAATTGTTTCTTAATGAGGTGGGCCATGGGATTGATTGGATGCCATATGATGGTGATTTCCAACTCATCATATATGGAATGGTTTGGGACAACATGATTCATAATGTTGGAGAGAAGATCCTTAGAGATCCAGTCTTCATCTTGCCACTTGAGGGCAACATTACTGCAGCCCAAGATCAAAAAAAATTCCACACTTATCATAAGTGGAGAGAAGGACAACATGGGGTAGGCTACTTTTTCTACCATATTTAGATTTTCAGCCCACCCACATTGCAGGAGCCAAAGGTGGAAGAGGATTTTCAGGAGTTGCCATGTTGGGAGGTAACTCATTTTGTATGGATGATTGCTTGGGATGTGAGGATCCACATGGGAATGATAGTTCCCAACACTTTTCAGATTCCATTCCTCAAGGGGACCCTGTATTAACACCTTATTTTCCTTCGAGGCCTACTTGTTTGTGATGATAGCTATTTAGCTAACTTGCATGCTTGGGAGGGGCAATATGGAGATTTATTGATGAGACAACACATCATTCTTTGGAGGAGAATATCACATGTGGATGCTACAATAGGAGGAGGGGAAACTTCTCAGTTCTATCTTTGCAGTTGCTTGAGGACAAGCAACATTTGGGAGGGGAGGACTGTAATATTCCAAAGTTAGCATGCAACTAATTGGAATATTGATTTTTGTTATTTGCACATAGGAGATGAAAAACTGGGTAAGGAGGCCCATAAATAATACAAATATGGATAAAATCCCTCATAATGTGAAAAGGAATCATCATAAGAGCTTGATTTCACACCCTCATGTGTGAAAGAGGACATTTTCATGTGGACAAGGTCAAGTTTGACCAAGTCAACAACACTGGGATAGGAGGTGGAGATCATCTTGGGAGACAACAGAGAGATACTGGGAGGAATATTCCTTGGTGGAGGAAACCCTAATGAGTGGGACCCATGGAGAGAGGGCTTCCATTTGTATAAAAGGAGGGCAAGGCAGCCATATGAACTCATGTTATTTATTATTGATTTTATGGTCTGGTTAGACTATTTTTCATTCTCTTATTGTTTAGCAGAGTTGTTGTGTTGCTTAGCACAAGGAATTCCTATTTAGGAATTCATTCTCCTTTCAAGAAAGGCCTCTTGAGGGATCTTGTGCTTCATTTCTCCACATCTAGGCTCAAATCCAAGCCACCTCCTTGACCAAGAATGTTATTTCTGCTGAAGTATAACGTTGTGTTGCAGGGTGTTGCAGTGGAGGTTTCACAACACCACTTCCGGAGCTTATTTTTCAGAGGAGGAAGCCTTCTTTCCTTTGGAGGATCAGTGAGGAAGAATTTGGGCTGATTTCACTATCTTTGGCATCAGGCCAACCATTTTCCATCATCTACTGTGCAATCCCTCTCCTTGATTGTGTTATTTTCAGTGAGCATTTGTAGTGAGGGTTTGCAGATTGTTTAGAGGGTGAGATATTCAGTGTTAGGATCAGCCTTTCACTTGGAAGATCCATTGGAGGAGGTATATTTATATGATGCAACATCTTCAGCCATCTCCATCCAATTCTTGAGTTGCAGCTACTACTCAGTCCTAGGACTACAACTCCGACATTTTTTCCATTTTTCATATTTCAGCTAGTCCTTCCAGGATTGTCTTGAAATTGTGTTTGGGAGCTTAGATATTCTCTCCCAGTGTTGTATGAGCCATATATTTGCATATTTTTGTTATTTCACATCTCCATGTAGCAGTGTACCATTTATGACTGTGTTGTACATGTTCATAAACATTCTGCAATATAGCAGCACCTCTCTTTTGGCATATGTATTCATGGGAGGATCATTTGCCTTGATTATTTGAGTTATGCACACTTCTATTAAACTAATTTTTTACTGATATGTATAATAAAATGGCTCCATGGTTTCCATACATTTTGGTATGATTTTATTCACTGCTACTTTCAATTTTGTGTTCATGTATTGTTGAATTCCCATTTTGGTATATTACAGAGATGATAGCTTATCTCTGAGAACAGATGTGGCCGCTACAGGCTTCTGAACTATGTTAAAATGAGCCTCGAAGGCCTATTTATTGTTGAGAAACAATCGAAAACCCTAAACATCCAAAAACCTAGCCCTAGGAGATGAAGCACCAAAAATATGGGCCCCGTTTGGGTAAATTAGTACATTAACTTCTCGGGGACATAACTTTGGCATATGATCTCGGTTTGACGCATTCAATAAATATTTAGAAAGATATATCAGAAGAATACAAATTTTGACGTGAGAAATATCAAATAAAATTTCATGTTGCTTCCGATTTTCCCAAAAAACTTCGTTTAGGGCCTAAAAATGGCTCCGGAAGTTCAGGACCCAAAAAACTGCTAAAAATAGTAAGTTGTGTTGAAAATGAGAAATGGAAAGAACCGATGGTGGGGGTCCAAATGGAATATGTGGGTGGCCACCAATATTCATCTCGCTCATTCCTGCCCCCTTAAGAAGCAATGGTCCCCATTGTGTTGATTTCCTTCATGGGATGAGGCAAATTCTGTTGAACTTGGTATTGGATTTGTCGAAGATGTCATGGACTTTCAAGTGGACGTGCTAGATGCATTCATTAAATTTGGTTTTTTTATTAGCCTCAAACAGTACATGTGTGGATTTTGTCTGTGTGGTTGCATGAGGTATGGAAATATCAGGCAGCGGCACGCCAGGGGTTAGATCAATGGAATGTTTGACTTGACAGTGTAGAGGAACCTCTGTGGGTGAGGAGAAAATGTCCTTGTATTCCTCCACGACTTTCTCCATATACTGTTGTAGTGCAGGGGATACCTTTTTCGAGGTTGTGGCCAAAATATTCTTCTTTCCCTGTGGGAAAATTGTAATAAAAATAAATTTCCTGGTTTGAGAAACAATCTTATTGCATTGTTTTGTAGTATTCAGAGAGATGGCAGGAGGTGGTACTACCTCTAGTATCCTATACAATTTATTTACCAAAGTAATAACGAAAACATGAGGCCCAGACTCATAAAAATCATGTCACTTCCACAAGTATGGTTGGCCCAATAATACATCAGACACATCAACAGCAGCAACATCACATAGTACCTCATCCGTGAATCGCTTGATGTTGTACGAAAGGTGACACTGGCAGTGGATGTGTAGATCTCTTCCTTCATGAAGCCACTCAATGGTATGGGGTTATGGGTGTGCCATGGTTGGTAGGATGAGCTGCTTCATGACCTCTGCTAATATGAGTTCTTTTGGATTTCGTTATCAACAAGGAATTGCAGTGGAGAACTCTTCACTCACATCTGCAAATGGAGGAGGCACTCCCCCTCCTGTGGATCCTCGGGATCCTCCCTCTGGAGCTTGGTGGTGGCAACAATGTCGCTTTGATCCGCATCAATGATTTTCTTCCCTTTGTAATTTCCATTGTCTGATTCTGACTCAGGATCATAACATTTAGTTGATTCAGGTGCCTTTAGTTTGGCCACCAACGACAGTTTGGCCCGACACTCGTTTGTACTATTTGTGGGGATGTTATGAAATTCACACCACTTCCCTGTGTCCTTATTTAGATTTTTGGTGTTGTTTTGATTTGCCCTACTTTGGCTTTTCCCCTTGTTCTGTGGTTTAGGGTGCCTTTCCGTGGTTTGGATTTGTGGATCCAAAGTCTCGCTTCTTCTGCTTAAATTTATGCTCGATCTTTGTGGCATAGAAATATGTTGTTCCAAGCAAGGTAATGTCAACGAAATTCATTTCCTCCTTAATGTATCTGTAAAAACAGCTGTGGAACATGAGCATCAAACGTATCTATGAATCTTTAATACCCAACTTTGTGCACAGGGTATAGAAAATATTCGTCAGTTTGTGAACATTTTGATCCCTTTGATACCACAATGTGGTCCATTGGATGTAATTGTCCTCATAACTCCCACAGGGTAATATTGTTCCTTGATGTCATCTCAGAATGAATTCCAAGTGGGTGTGGCTAAGAACAGAGAGGGTTCCCTCCTATCCTTTTGCTCGCAGTAGGTTTCCCACCAGTCTTTGACATGGGTGGTGGCTTTGAGGAGTGTAAAAATAATATTTTATCGGTCGGAGAAATCAAGGACTGAGAAATACCCTTCCAAAAAATTCAACCATCTATCTACAGCGTCTGCATATATCTATAATTAAAACACAGGAATGTCAAATTTGACTTGTACCTTGAAAGGAGAGGCAGCTCCAGAGTGGCTCCTGGATGTATATGCGCTGCCGGTGGGCCGCCATTGAAGGATGTGGACAAAGTTATCCATCATCATGTTCCTCTGTTTCTCGAGGGCCTCCTCAAGAAATAATTTGGTAGGACCTCCTTCTACCTCATCTCTCTTTTCTTCCGCCATGGCAATTCATCGGGGTTTGCGAGTCTGATCTTGCAAGGGTTCAACCAGATCGAACTGTAACTCCTTATACCCTGACCTCGTTGGGGACATGAAAAGAAAAAAAGAGAAAGAGAAGACTGCTTTGATACCACTGATCCATATTTATGAAGGAACACAATGAAATACATAAATACACATAAAATCATAGATGAATCAGAAACAAAACTTCATTTCATTAAAAACAAATGACTGAAATATTCTTATAGACATAACGGAAATAAACTAGCTAGGGCGCTATTAGCTTATCTCTGAGAAGAGATGTGGAAGCTACAGGCCTCTAAACTATTTTATAATGAGGCTCGAAGGCCTATTTATTGTTGATAAACAATGGAAAACCCTAAACATCCAAAAACCTAACCCTAGGAGATGAAGTGCCAAATATCTGGGCCCCGTTTGGGTAAATTGGTACATCAACTTCTCGGGACGTAACTTTGGCATATGATCTCTATTTGACATGCTCAATACCTCATTAGAAATATATTTCTGAGTACTACCAATTTTGATGTGATAAACATCAAAGAAACTTCCATGTTGCTCCCGGTTTTCCCAAAAAACATCGTTTAGGGCCTCAAAATGGCTTCGGAATTTCAGGACCCGAATAACTGCCAACAATAGTAACTTGTGCTGAAACTGAAAAACTAAAACAACCAATGGTAAGGATCCAAATGGAATAGGTAGGTGGTCACGAATATTCACCTGTATCATTCCTTCCCCCTTAGGAAGCAATGGTCCCCATTGCGTTGAGTTCCTCCATGGGATGAGGCAAATTCTACTTGTTGGATGGATAAATCGTTCTTACGGACGAGACAAATCTCCCTAGTATCCTACGATAACTAGCAACAAACAAACATATGTAAAATACTTTCTCTAGATTATATTTGATCTAGAATGATCTATAATGAAGGATTTAGGAATTACCTGTAGTCCAGCACTGATCGTAGTCTTCTTTCCTATCGCTTTGAATATGTCTCCTTTTGGGATCTTCAATCAAAAACATGAAAGAATCAGAAGCACCTGCATAATATAGAATAATTCATAAACCATAAATCTATCTTGATGATCAGGGAATTCAAGAAACAAGCCATTTAAATAAACAACTCATTGAGAAAATAGGATCCATTTGTATTATCTTTGATGAAAGAAGGAGCCTTACAACCATGTTCGCCTTTGTAATGTTCCAAAATTTTCATGAAGATAATTGGAACATTAATTTTTGTTTATTTCACCTAGGAGGAGAATAAATGGGTAAGGAGGCCCATGCATATTGATATCCTCAATAAAATCCCTCATATTATGAAAGGGGATCATCATTGGAGCTAGTTTTCACACCCTCATGTATGAACAGGGTTATTTGCAAGTGGACAAGGTCAAGTTTGACCAAGTCAACAACGATGCCATAGGAGGGGTTGCTTACCTAGGAAGCAAGTGTAATGTGAATGAGGAAGAGGATATTTGGTGGAGGAAACCCTAATGGATGGGGCCCATGGAGAAATAGCTTTCGTTAGTTTAAAAGGAGGGCAAGGCAACCATTGTTTCTCATGTTTTGTATTATTCATTTCATGTCTATTCAGACATTGTGCATTCTCTTGATGTTTAGCAAGAATTGCCAGGGAATTCCTGTTTAGGATTTCCTCACCTTTTTGAGAGGCCTCTTGAAGGTTTGTTCTTCATTATCCATGTCTCTTGGCTCAAGGCCATAGCTTCTCCTTTCAGATACTACATTATTTCTGCTCAAGTATAACACAGTGTTGCTGGGGTGTTGCAGTGGAGGACACCATATATCATTTCCTTGGCTCATCTGTCAGAGGAGGGAGCTTCTATTCCTCTGGGAGGTTAGTGAGGGAGATATAGGAGCATATTTCAGATCATTGGCATCAAGCCAAACATTTCTCTTCACCAACAGTGCAGTCCCTTCTCTATACTACGTTATTTCTGAGTGTATTTGCAATGGGGTCTTTCTCCACATGTTCGGAGGGTGAGATATTAGGTGAGAGGATCAGCCTTTCATTCTAGAGATCCATTGGAGGCGATATTTTCATTGATTGCAGCATCTTCAGTCTTCTCCATTTGTTTCGAGTTCTTGAGTTGCTGCAGCTACCCAACAACTCCTGCATTTCTATAGAAATTCCATTTTGCTTGTATTTCAGCCAATCCCTCTGAGGATTGTGTATTGTATGTTTTTGGGGGTTGAGATATTTCTCCCCCTTCTTATTTGAGCTATCCATTCTCATATCTATATATTATTGACATTTTTCATCAATTCTCCTTCAAGGATTGCGCACTCATAAACAGGGCTTCTCTTATATAGCAGTATTTCTCCATTTCCATGTATATATTTCATTGGGGCTACATTTCCTAGCTTGAGAGATCATTTCCTCAAGATCTTGTATACATTTTTTTCTGCTATAATTGAATGTAATGCTTATGTGGATCTTCCGAAATTTTGGTTTTAATGCATTCACTACTATTGTCCAACTCATGTTTATGTATTGCTGATATCCACATGGGTAATATCCTGAGATATTCCCAATAGTGTAGAAATTCTAGATTTGGGACACTACAGTGGTATCAAAGCATGATCTCTGGCTCAGCCTATGAGTCTCAGCCAAAGAAGATAAATATGACGAAGAATATGATTTTACTCATCTATTTTCAGATCCAGAGGAGACCTCTCCAAGGAGGTCAAGAAGATTGAAGAAAGGAAAGAGGAAGGACCATGCACTTTCTACTCTCACAGAGAAGAAGACTAGAAGCATGAAGAACACTTGGAATTTGAAATTCTAAGTGAGTACCTTGCTGAATACCAAGCCAAACCTAGAGCCTTCCAAAAGACTCTAGCTTTTCCACAGTTTATTCAGCAGAAAGAAGAAAGAAGACCCCACAGCTATGGGATGATGAGAGGCAATAGATTTCTATTGTCCACATTTGATGGATCACTCACATGTGTAGCAGAGGTTTGGGTGAAGAAGCTAGAGGCTTTCTTCCTACTACATCCTGTAGTAGACAGAGAGGCCGTAGAAGTTGCAGCGCTGCACCTTGAAGGTGAAGCAAAGATTTGGTGGATCAACCATCTAAGCCATGCAAGGGTTTCATCTCTTGCTGAGTTTTCTCAAAGTATTATTAGGAGATTTGGAAAAATGAGGGAGGATCCCTCACCACCAGTTGATGAGGCATGTACCAGCACTGTGGAGACCATGGAGGAGCAGCCTTCACCTTCAACAGTTTGGGAGGCCAACACTTATGAGGAAGAAACTCTTACAACCTTGCAAGGAGCTTCCACACTTCACCGAGGTATGATTGAAATTCCATCTCTTGTCATTTCAGCAAACATTTTAGATGGGTCTATATCATTGCATGGAGTTGACATATAAAAACAGAATAGCACTACGCTATACAAGAGCAGTGATGCAAAGGAGATAAAGCATTCTTTATGGGAGGGAGTAGTAAGGAAGAGTAGACATCTAGAGATAAGAAAATCTTTCTCCTCTCTAGATGACACTCTCTCAATGAGCATACCACTGCTCAAAGAGATAATTCTACTGGCAGTAGATCCAAGGCCTCTATGGTTTTGGAAGGACATGCATGAGGGGGAGATCTCCCGGAGAGGTTTTAGTAGAGGTGCACTCGCACGCATCATGGAGTGTAAGATTCTTCCTCAGTTCAAGGAGGTACTTCCCTTCTCATTGGAACAGATAGTAGATGGAGGACATCTCCAGATGGACAAAATCTCTCATGACTATGTTGGACAGTCCTTGAGACATGCACATCATGATGGGAGGCTTTTGCCTACCACCTATTTGGATCCTCATAGGGTCAAATTGATCCTTGGGAAGATGGCATTTCAAGATCCCATGAAATGCAGAAATATGAATTGGGATGATGGTAGCCCTCATGGGAGGAGTGCCAGGATGAAGAGTGGAAGGAGGAATCCACAATTGGTTGAGTGGATGTGGATGGTGAGTAAGAAGCTAGTGAGCTACTTGCATATTTATGATACCGGGCAGTAGGAGGCTTGGCTGCACTGGTTACTCTTGAAGGATTTTGGCCATCACTTGGCATACACTCTTTCCAAGGGTATGAGGAGAGAGAGGATGTGTTAGGATGCTGGCATCATGGAGCAGAAAAGAGTATGGGTGCATAGTGATGATTCAACATTCATATCATACACTATGTCTTCATCACATATCTTGTATGATGAGAGCATGAGGAAGAAACAAAAACATTTGTTGTTGGGGTTATTATTTGGAGAGCAAGGGTATATTTTCTCTCATTCATTGTATGATGTTGCAAGAGTAGGAAATGGCACTACCATGGTGCAAAGGAGACACTCCTTGACCTTTGATGATCAGGAATTACTTCCACCTTGGGATATATTCCATATTTGCAGCAACATTATTGGAGGGTTGCCCATATATGTTGAGGAAGCTGAGGGCAACAACGTTGTTCCATCTAGAGATTATCTAGTGCCTTATGTAGAGGGAGGAGGAGCTTTTACTCCAGGTAGAGGGATTCTTGCATCTTTTCAAGGAATTCCCCAGGATCTCATGTATGGATATCAAGGCACAATTCATGTTCCATTGTTGAGGAGGTGTGGAACCATGGAGACACAAGGAGAATATAGGGAGGATGACCATAATGATGAGATGAGGAGCACACATCCCTGCCTATTGTATGAGGTTGATGCACCTGAGAAGGTGATTGGATTGTGCAGTGGAAGCATGGACATATTTTTTCATTCATTTATCCAGTCATCTCTTGATGATGATGTCTCATGGCACGGAGACATTTTTCCATGGAGCTCCAGATTCCCAGGATCATTTTACTTGCATGAAATTGGCAGATCAGCATATGAGGATATGCATAGATCATGTTCAGATGGAGGAGTTAGTACAACCACCTCTTTTCCTTTTGAGGATGGGAGGAGAATCACTTTTGAGACACTCCATTTGTATGAGAAAAAAATATGGTAAGAGTATTGTTGATTTGCATGGTAACTTGTCTATATATATGCATCTCTTAACCATATATGTGCAGGGATTTTCTCAAAGGAAGGATATTTTTTCTTCTAGATTTGATGGTCTACATAAGGCCATTATGGATGATCACTCCCTAAGGGGATACGGGGATGATATTTCTTGGGGATAACATACTCACAGCGCACATTACATCTTTTACCTTCTCCAGGAGATTGAGCAGCAAGCAGATCGTGGGGAGGCCACCCATCATTTCATTTTCTATGGTAGTTGAGAGTCAAACTGCACTAGCTACATTTGAGGGACCATTGTCCTTCTCCCTTACTTCACATGGCAGCCATCATGATTCTCCTTGTGGTTCCCTTGGTTGATATTGATAGAGCCTTCCTTGGGAGCATGGTTTGAGGAGAGACACATTGGGTGAATGTGTTCTTGGAGGGAGAAAACTCCCACACACTTTGCACTACATGTTCTAGAGGGAGCATGGGAGATGGTATGGCCACTACAGCAGCTCATTTGTTACCTTATGAGGTGAACCATATGAGGAATGTGATTCCATATGATTATGACTTCCAACTCATCACATATGAGATGATTTGGGCCAACATGTTTCATAACGTTGGAGGAGAGATCCTTAGAGGTCTAATCTCCATATTGCCATTTGAGGGCAATTTCATTGCAGCCCAGGATAAACATACACTCTACACTTATCCTAAGTGGAGAGGAGGACAGTGTGGGGTAGGCTATTTTTTCTACCAAGATTAGATTTTCAGCCCACCTACATTGCTGGAGCCAGAGGTGGAAGATGAATTTCAGGAGTTGCCATGTTGGGGGGTAACTCATTTTGCATGGCTCATAGCTTGGGGATGGAGGATCCATATAGGAGAGATAGTTCCCATCAGATTTCAGATCCCATTTCTTAAGGGAACCTCTAGACATCACTTTGTTATCCTCTTGAGTATTTCACCTTTACATGATGATGGCTTCATATCTAACTTGCATGCTGAGGAGGGACATTGTGGAGACTTGATTGATGAGATAGCATCACTTTCCTTGGAGGAGATCATCATAAAAGGATGCTACAGGGAGAGGAGAAAAGAATTCAATCTATCCTTGCACTTGCTTAAGGACAAGCAATCTTTGAGAGGGGAGGACTGTAATGTTCCAAAATTTTCATGAAGATAATTGGAACATTAATTTTTGTTTATTTCACCTAGGAGGAGAATAAATGGGTAAGGAGGCCCATGCATATTGGTATCCTCAATAAAATCCCTCATAGTATGAAAGGGGATCATCATTGGAGCTGCTTTTCACACCCTCATGTATGAACAGGGTTATTTGCAAGTGGTCAAGGTCAAAATTGACCAATTCAACAGCGCTGCCATAGGAGGACTAGCTTACTTAGGAAGCCAGCACAGTGTGAATGAGGAAGAGGATATTTGGTGGAGGAAACCCTAATGGATGGGGCCCATGGAGAAAGATTTTTCATTATTTTAAAATGAGGGCAAGGCAACCATTATTTCTCATATTTTGTATTATTCATTTCATGTCTATTTAGACATTGTGCATTGTTTTTCTGTTTAGCAAGAATTGCCGGGGAATTCCTATTTAGGATTTCCTCACCTTCTTGAGAGGTCTCTTGAAGGTTTGTTATTCATTCTCCATATCTCTTGGCTCAATTCCAAAGCTTCTCCTTTCAGATATTGCATTATTTTTTCTCAAGTATAACACAGTGTTGCTGGGGTGTTGCAGTGGAGGACACCATATATCATTTCCTTGGCTCATCTGTCAGAGGAGGGAGCTTCTATTCCTCTAGGAGGTTAGTGAGGGAGATACAGGAGCATATTGTAGATCATTGGCATCAGGCCAAACATTTCTCTTCACCAACAGCACAATCCCTTCTCTAGACTGCGTTATTTCTCAGTGTATTTGCAGTGGGGACTTGTTGTACATGTTCGGAGGGTGAGATCTTAGGTGAGAGGATCAGCCTTTCATTCTAGAGATCAATTGGAGGAGATCTTGTCATTGATTGTAGCATCTTCAGTCTTCTCTATTTTTTTCCATTTCTTGAGTTGCTGCAGCTACCCAGCAACTTCAGCATTTCTGCAGAAATGCCATTTTTCTTGTATTTCAGCCAATCCCTCTGAGGATTGTGTATTGTATGTTTTTGGGGGTTGAGATCTTTCTCCCCCTTTTTATTTAATCTATCCATTGTCATATCTATATATTATTGACATTTTCTAGCAGTTCTCCTTCAAGGATTGCGCAGTCATAGCCAGGGCTTCTCTTGTATAGAAGTATTTCTCCATTTCCATGTATATGTTTCATTGGGGCTACATTGCCTAGCTTGAGAGATCATTTCCTCAAGATCTTGTATACATTTGTTTATGCTATAATCTAATGTAAATTTTATGTGGATCTTCTGGCATTTTTGTTTTAATGCATTCATTGCTATTTTCCAACTCATGTTTATATATTTTTTATCTCCACATTGGTAATATCTTGAGATATTCCCAATAGTGTAGAAATTCCATATTTGGGACATTACAGCCTTGATGTCGTATAGGCCCTTTTAGGGTCTGGAATAGGTATTTCCTCTACTTTAACAATCCTTTTCACTCTCTCAACTAACATACACATGAGTGTGTAATCATTCCCATATGGTAATCAGTTAAGAGAGTCTGAGTCTATCTAGAAATTCTCCTCAAAAAATCTCAAAGCCTAACTCCCCTTGAGGCTGAACTATGGCCTCAATTTATAGTGAAAGAGAAGAGGTTGTAGCTCCAAATAAGAGGGGATAGAATCCTCTTTCAAGGGAATAAGTTCCACATACCAAGGGGTAGGCTCCTCTAATGGAGGGATGAATGTACATGAAAGGAGCGAACTTTCCACCGAATAATTTCTTCCAGAAGCTTCCAGATTCAACTAGCTGGGCTTCCAAATTTTACTTCCGCCTTCACTTTAACTTTTACAGGAGTCCGCACCTTTAATGAAGAAAAAGTGTGGCTGGTTATGCATGTTCTAGAGTAAATATATGCGGCACCACAAGTAATACTAAGAGAAAGTGTGGTACAAGTACTTTTATGACTTTTATAAGCTTTTCTCTCAATTTCAAAGCTTGGTTTTAGGAACTTGATGTTTGTAGACTTCTAAGGGAGTACTATATGAGTAATGATGAACCCATACAGACATTAAAATGTCATGGTGAAATTTTTAGTTTAAGAAATTGCCCCATAAAGTGAAAATTCTGAGACCATTCGAAGAGTGATGTGCTTTATCGTTTCGAGGATTAGCTTGTGGACACCCCAGTCGGAATCCTGTAAAAAAATTCAATGCAAAACATACATACATACATACATACATACATACATACATACATACATACATACATACATATATATATATATATATATATATATATATATATATCATCACTGAGGTAGGAATTCCCATACTCAGAACAAACACTAACTAAAACTTGTTCTGATGTAGAAATGATCTTACTATCACATCAATAATGTAGACACAGTATGGACGCAACCATATTTTTATGAATAGTCCACTGCATAATGAATAATAAAACTCCTCGCAACCTGGATGGTGGAAACTAGATCCAGGGTCTTGATTTCCGCTACCCGAACTAGTACGATTCTATCCATGCGATTGATTGTGTCGAAGTCGAACATGGTAGAAACCACTTGATTACCAGTCAATGATGTGAATTGTTAACAAGTGTGAGAGAAACCACCAATAATGACAATGGATCTCAAAGTACTCAGTACAATCCATGGAATGTGAATAAATTATCTGAAGTCGAACATTTCACGGAATTGTTTGATCGAAGGTCAATGATGCAACCTGTCGTCGAAGGCGAGAAACTTTCCATTAAGGCTTGCTGATTCCAAGGTACTGAAGGATTCTAGATAAACTTCCTAGATGATGAGCTATCGTCAATAGAAAGTGATCTGTTGTAGAAAAGTCCACGACACGAAACCATTAGATAAAGTTTTGTAGAAATATTTTGCAAGGACTGACTCAGGGATGGTCAACACAAATGGAGACAAATGTTTGCAATGAATGGTTTATTTGAACTATCCTCTTGAACACATAACGACACTACAGATGGTTTGGTAACAATTGACCTAAAGCTAAAACCCAGAAATCGGCTGAAGAATTTTAATGTGGTTTGATTAACTGATAGGCAAAGTATTTTCCCAACCCAGGTAGAAGTGTGACAAAAGTGTCATGTTCAAGAGTGGTAGACTGCTTTTTAAAACAAAGTGTGACAAATGGATTCATTTTCTCTCTTTTTCCCCCAAAATTTCTAGCAAGTACCTCTTTATTTCTGACAAGCTTGAGGAGGATAAAATTTGCTTGTTATATAAGCTCATCCTTCGGATGAGTCCAACTTAGTTTAAAAATCGAACCCTAAGAAGGAGTGGTTCATTCCTGTTTGTATTCGACAGGTCCTTTACTGTTAAATTTTAACGAGTATAGTATAGGAGAAACTCGGTGTTTTTCATTTTTAGGGAGTCAGAAGAAAATTTTAAGGAAACTCCATGGGTGTAATTTTTCGTAATTTTAGTCTCCCAGGCCCAAAAAAGGATAAAACAATACAGGAGAGAACTCTATTGACCATGATTAGTCAACATATACCTTTTTCATAAATAGTCCATTTCAGTCCGGAAAAGAAGTAAACTTATACTAAAGGGACGACTGTTCATTTCCTTTAACAAGTTCAAATAGTCAAGTACTCGGTAATATTTTCATCTTTAGAGAGTCTGAAAAGGGCTTAAAAGAGAACTCCAAGGATTCGCTTTTTCGTAATTTTTAAGAGTCCGAAAAAGTGATAAAAGTGTACTCAGTAGTTTTTCTTTTTTCTGTAAGTTTTAACGAGTTCGAAAAAGTGATAAAAATGTACTCATTCGCTTTTTCATAATTTTTACCGAGTGCAAAAAAGTGATAAAAAGTATACTCCTTTGTCAAAATGACCATGTCACCCAAAAAATCCTGTATTCTGCACAAAAACTCAAAAAATTAAACATAAATGTTTATGATTAATAAAAATAATTCGGAAAACAACTTTTCAAAGTGGAAAATAAACAAAATTATATTTTATTTATTCAAAAAATCTTATAAAAAGGAGTTTTTCTAAATCATTTTTACCATTTGATTTCAGAGTGAAAATTGAGAGCTTTTGGTAAAAAACCGTTCCAGAGGAGATTGCGGAAGATTCGTCCGTCAGAATCGAAAACCATCAGTTCCAAGTAATCCATCATCTTTCTCTTCATTTTTGTCTATTTAATTTCTTAATTTAGGGCTTAGATTAATTTTTAAGGAGGAAAATAGGTTGAAAAATTCACTCACGGGGCTCCGCAAGTAAAACACACAATACCTGCAGACCCCGACAATTTTGCAAAGGGAAAATTGTCAGGGTCCCGTACTTTATGCATAAGACACGTGCGGATCCACGCACTGTTTCTATGCTAAAAGTGCAGAGGTGCCGTAAGAAAAATAAAATGAATAAATCTCCCAAATTAAACCAAATTTTCCCATTCAAATTATTTTTTATTTTTCAATTTGTCCATTGCGGGATATTTACCATGTTTGAGTGGAAAGAACGTCAGCATGAAGAATTTGGTGATGCGGTCATGTTACATCCGCCTACATTACGTATTTTGAGAGAGTGTGGTTTGTACAAATTTTGGGCCATTCAAGGTATGAGGGCGGCCATTCAAGGTATGAGGGCTCAAGTGGATTTGCTTACCTGGATAGTCAACAAATGGGATGTTCAGGAGAAATGCTTTATCATTGGAGGCCACCGGCTCGAGATTGAGCTGGAAGACATATACTTACTCACTGGTTTATCAAAGAGGGGCAAGCCACTCTCTTTATTTGGGGCTAGGGCAGGT
Organism: Pinus albicaulis; assembly: GCA_034641835.2. Classification (NCBI taxonomy): domain Eukaryota; kingdom Viridiplantae; phylum Streptophyta; class Pinopsida; order Pinales; family Pinaceae; genus Pinus; species Pinus albicaulis. The sequence continues at coordinate 161,164 of MU968528.1, forward strand.
GGCCAGTCTGTCGCTAGCATTCAGGAAGAATTTTGCAATGAAGAAGCAGACCCCAAGGATACATGCATTATCATAAAAACCATTATTCGTCCTAAGCTTAAAGTAGTTGCATTTAGGGTAACCAAGTTGTGTGGGAGCACAGCTCCACATGTCTCTACAAGATCCCAAATGAAAACTACCATTGACTTCTTTAGAGGCACCATTTTCAATTGGTGTGAGGCAGTCTTGGCCAATGTCAAAGTCCAACTGACTAGAGAAAAAAATGAGAAGTTGAAAAACTTCGGATATGGAGCGATCATGGTCACATTTTCTCTAGAGAGGATTCCTTTACTGGCCCCACAACTTATTTCAGTTGATCATGGTAGAGTTAAAGAGCCTCGAATGGTTCGATGGTTGCATTGATGGCCCTTCACAGTGAAGGCATCGAGGTCGTTCATTTTACTCCATCCTATTTTCATTGGTTGGAGAATCAAATATTTGTGATAGAAGATTTCCCTTATGCTAGGATAGATTTCCGTGGCAATAGAGAGATGTCTCTTCCTTCAGGGACACAGTGGGATGAGTCAGGTAAAAAATCATTTTAACATGTTCTAAATTCTAATTTTTATTTTGTTTTTAAAATCGTCCAAAACCGATGAGAAAAAATTTCAAATGTAGATGTGGGTCCACATCGACCAGCCACTCTCCATCCTTTTGACAGGAAGCCAGCTGTAGCAGCACCACCACCACAAGATCAGATAGCAGAGGTCCTTACCGACTTGGAAAGCCATTTTGAGCGGTTGACTTTAGATATTCCAGAGACTACCATAGATGACATTCCACTCCACTTACAGAGATATGTTATTAGGGTTCCGGGACCATTCAAGAGATTTCTGAGCAAGGTGCCACAAGCTATAGTGTTTTATCGTGATCATCACCACGGATAGTGGATGATTGATATTATAGACTTATATCATTTTTTGTATCACCTTTTTCCGATCATAAAGAGTTTTGAACCTATGATCAAGGACGATGTAATATTTTTGAAAACACTACTCTTATGCTATCATATCACTACTATTTCCAGTTATCTATCTTAACATGTTATCAAATATTATTTTTATCTACTGATTTAATTATTGAAAATGTCTGTTTATAACACTAGAAGCTACTACATCAGCTAATGTGTTTAAATTTCTCGGAATGTTTTGATGCTCAATATAATCAAATTCTCGTTCCAAGAGACGAACTTTCAAAAATAATCTTAACAACACTAGGTTTTTAATTGCATATACTCTATTCAATTTTAATACATCGAGTTCAGAATATAACCTAGAAATCAAACTTCGAATTCCAAATGAAATGGATTCAGACAATAACCCAATAACTGCGCTATACTCTACAATATTGTTCATCGTTTGACCGAGGCTTACCCCATGCATAGATACTAACTCATCAGTGGGTGAATAAATAACCCAAGCTCTAGAAGAAATGTTATGTGTACTACGACAAGCACCATCAGCAAAACCAATGTATGTTTGAAGGGATGTCGACATCTGCAAAATCAAGAGTGATCTAGATAAGTAGGGATAGTGGTAAAATCACACTTACACTAGGAATTCTCTTCTAATCTACAACACACCAGCTTATGAAAATAACTAATATACAGGAAAGATCTCCACACAAGAATCAAGCATAATATCTCTTCAGATAAAGCCCATTTCTGGGTTTACCTAAAGAGACCCCGTCAAAGGCAATCAGTTCATAGGCCCCTTTTGCAAGTTGTCACTTGAAAATATAAGGACCATGCCACATGGATTCAAATTTCCCAACCCCTAGCTTTTCGTTAGCTTGATCATAAACCAAGACTAGCTCTCCTTCTGAAAAAATACAAGGTGTAACACTTCTATCATACTAATGCAGCGGTGTGTCGATTCATTTCGCATGAGTTTCGATAGCTAATGTAGCGGTGCGCCGATTCTCATCTAATTTATCTAAGTACAAAAAGCATTTCTCCTCTTCAGAAGTGGGTGGTAGTAACTCTATGGCTAGTTGGAGTGACGGTATCTCGCATTCAATCGGCAATACCACTTCAAAACTTTAGACCAGTTGAAAAGGGGTAAACCCTGTCAATGTTTTTTCTGAGGTTCGATACGCCCAAAGTGCTGAAAAAAGCATGGTATGCCAATTCGATTTATGAATTTCGATGATTTGTTTGATCATGGTGACTAAAAATTTATTGATAGCTTCAACCAGACCATTGGCCTGTAGGTAATATGGTGTAGAACTATCATGGCACAGGCCAAGTTGACCTATCAGTTTGGTCATCATGATGTTTTGAAAATGATTCCCATGGTGAGTAATTATTGCTTGGGGTACATCAAAATGAGAAATCACATGATTGAACACGAAATTAGCTACAATTTTTCCATATGCTACAAATTTAGGCATCACGTCGGCCCATTTGGTAAAATAATCTACTGCGAGAATAATATACCCATGCCCCTCGTCCGAGTGAGGGTTACATGTAATGAAGTCAATGCCCCATTTTTCAAAAGTACCGACAGTAATTATAGGGTGAAGAAGAGTGGGTGGTGCACGCATCTTGCAATCAAATATTTGACAGTTGTGGCATTTTCGAATAGTAGAAGTACAATATTTAAATAAGGATGGCCAAAAATAGCCAGCGTGAAATATATTTTGGGCTATGGCATACCTAGACATATGACCGCCACATGCTCCAGAGTGATAGTCATTTAAAACCTTTACAGCTTTGTCAAGAGTTAGACAACGTCAAAAAACAGAGTCTGCACCACGACGATATAGTGTGTCACCAACAATATGATATTGTTGAGACTGGAAATGGATTTTTCGTCATTGTGACCATGAAATTTCGAGCCGAAAATTTTGGGTTTGGAGATAAATGATGATATATCCATACCAAGGATCGATGGTACTGATAAGAAACAAAGATTCATCCGCGATCGGATGTTCTACCACAGTTTCTGTATCAGTACTTGGAAAGTCACACATAAGTTCAGCGAATACCAATAATTTATTTGATTTGGATTTTTCAAATTCCAAATCAAACTCCTACAGGATAATAATCCATTTGCATTATTTTCCCCCTAGCAGTTGTTTGGTCAAAATATACATCATAGGGTTACAATCAGAAATCAATGTCATTCTGCGTAACAGTATGTAATGATGAAATCGTTGGACAACTTGAACTGTTGCCGAGGCCAATTTCTCCACATGTGAGTACTTGATTTCAGTCGGATGCAGATTGCGACTGAGATAATAAATCACATGTTCGTTGTGGAATTCATCTTCCTGAACTAAGACAATGCCAATCGTATAATTGTAGGCTGCTAGGTATAAAAATTAATCCTGGTTGTAATTTGGAGGATGCAATAATGGTGCATAGGTCAACGCGTGTTTAAGAGCATCAAAAGATCGATCAGCGATCTCGTCCCAAAATAAAGGAATATTCTTCTTTAACAACCTGGTAAAACCTTTGGTTAACTCAGCATAGTTAGGAATGAACCGACGTAAAAAGTTCGTTTTCCCTTTCAAAATTTGGAGTTGGCAAAGCGTAGAAGGAGGAGGTAAATTGATGATAGCCTCAACCTTCGATGGGTCAAAATGAATGCCTTCTTTTGAGACAACAAATCCCAACAATCTTCAAGATTCAACACAAAAGACACTTTTGTGAGGATTCAGGTGAATCCTATAATGCCTACATCTCATAAATATAGCTCATAGATGAGTAAGATGATCTACTCTGCATGATGAATGAGCAGGTAAATCATCGAGATAGGGTTGCACAATGTGTTTAATGTCATGAAATGCATAAGAAATTTCCCTCTGAAAATTTGCGCCAACGTTCTTAAGTCCAAAAGGTAGTTTGCAGTAAGCAAAAGTCCCCCATGTGTTAGGAATCCGTATTTTTCAAGATTGGCAAGAACAAACACTGCAGAGCCTACATCATAACCACTTTGGAATCCTAGGATCTAGCCCTCCTGGATTCAGAGAGGGATCTCTCTATATAAGTGTTTTCAAAGATATTATCTTTAAGGTTTATGATATGATATTAGGCTAGTTATGAAGTACAAGGGTTTTGTTTGTTTTGGTTGGGTAGAATATCATCAAAATGAAGGAAGTATTTTGAAGGGTAAAGGTGTGAGCAGGTTGAAAGAATGGTTCAGCTGATAGGATAAGTAAGAAACATCATCAATCCATTGGGCTATGGAGCCACAAAAGTTTTTAATTACACAACAAGTTTCAAGAGTGGTCTATGGGGCAAGTCATCTATGTCAAAATATCTCTTTAAGTTGATTTATGGTATGGAACATTAAAGTGTGGTGAAAGAAGCAAACATATAAGAAAACAAAGGGTAGCGTAAGATCAAGTACGTACTTTTAACCTAGCCTACTTTCAACATACTCAAAGGAAAACAAATAATAGCTTAAGATCAAGTAAGGACTTTTAACCTAGCCTGCTTTCAACATATTCTCAAAGGAAAACATTCAAGATGAACATAAAAAGTAGCCTAAGATTAGGTAAGGACTTTGAACCTATCTTGCTTTTGACATACTCTTAAGGGAAACTTTCAAAACAATTGTTGGAGAAAACACTAGGGGACAGGGCTAACCGTAGACTTCCCTAGTTTAAATTTACTTAGCATGCAAGTGAAAACATCATTCAAGAACAATATCTCAAGTTTTACTCAGCAAGACATGGGATTACCAACATTCCTTGATTGGTTACACTCTATTGAAATCATTTCCAAATACACAATTAGCAGACAACATAAAGGATAAATTTTTATCACTGAGATTTAGGATACTTTCAGAAGTAAATCCTAATCTATATTTGTTGTTCTTTATCAGAGAATAGTGGACAGTATGAAAACATAAGTAAAATGATAATTACAGTAAGAAAAATATCACCATTGACATAGACTAGGATCCCATAAATCAGCTTGTATATTTGATGTTCAAACCAGTTACAATCTTCAAGTCCAGTAGGTCTTTACAACTTCAAACTTTTCACCACAGCCTATCTTTCTTCAATTACAAAACAGAGCTTCAACATCCTCAATAGCTATTTACACTTGATAAATATTAAGAACCCAATAATAATATTGTCTTCTAGAGAAGTATTTATAGAAGAATGAGGAGGTGGAGTGAAAAGGAAGGGCCATTTCATCAATTAATACAGAGTAAATTCCTCTCAACCTTTGGGAGGCCAAATGGAGAATTTATCTGATGTTTTTAACTTTTTTAATTGAATTCTGCATTAGGTTTTATCTACTTTAGTCACTTTTGTTGACTTTGGAAGCTTTTGGTAGGCCGGAAATTAATTTTGAGCTGTCTTTGGAAAATATCTCTAATTGTGCATTCAATCTGTATTCTTTTGAGTAAAATGAACTTGTAGGTGGCATTTTGAGGATTAATTGCCTCACTGATGTGGCATTCGGAGGCTCTCTTTGTTGATCTACCTGCTTTAGTGGCTTTAAACACTAATAAGGCCTTGATTCTTGCTTTAAGGCCTTATTTAATCATCTTCGGGCTTTTAACCTTTTCTGTTGACTGTTTTATCTCTGTAAATCATTGATTAAGTCTTTTTAATCCTCAGTCTTTTGAATTTAACCTTTAATTTTAATCTTCACTATCTTTTCCCTTTTGCTGTGTACAAGTGGCTCTAGCACACTAGAGGGTTTGATCTGATAAATCAATGTTTTATGAAATATTGATTAAAAACCAGGATTTACGCCCCTGAAAGCTTGTTTTCTACATCGATTAAGCTTTGAGGATTGTGATCCCCGATCCAGTACCATTGTTTCTTGGCTATAAGATTGTTTTTCTTGAATAACCTGCCTTTTTAAAACCTGCAACAAACCACAAAAAATGTTATAAAAACCTGCGAGGGAGGGTTTTGACTGCTTAGGAGGCTGGCGGAGGTGGAGAAGAAGTGAGGCAGAGGAAACAGCATGCAAGAGGAGATTATTTGAAAAAAAACTACAAAAACGAGATTTAAAACTGAGTTTGGCGCGAAAACTGTGGACTAGCAGTTTTGCAAAAACCGTCGGTGTTTTTTGCGCGGCATCCAGGTGGTAAATGGTTTTTTGCATATTGAACGAGATATAATCAAAAGGTGACGCGTGGCTTCCACGAAACCAGTGGTTTCACGTGAATTTTGGTGTTTAAACCCTGACGACAAAATCTACATGAAATTGAATGTAGGCCGTTGGATTTGGGGGGGAGATCCAATGGCTACGGGGGAGCGCGGCAGCTAGAAAGGTGCTCGGGCGAGGGTTTTAGTGGGAGCCAAGTGGCAGCTAGAGATTGGACGAGCATTTGAATAATGGAGGGTGGGTCTAGAGTTTGACGTCAGCTCCTTTGTTTGGTAGTGAGATGATCGATCAACGATGGGAAAGGCTTGGGTGAATGCGAGCCGTCGGATGAGATGAATCGATGGTGGAGATGAATGGATAGGTGTGGTCAGTTGATAAAAGGATGGGAGGAGAGGTGCGATGACCGTTGATCTCTATATATCTACGGTGGGGATCGTTTTGTGGAGTGGTAAGGTGGGGAGAAAAAGGAACGAAGGAATGTGGTTTAAGGAAAAAAGGAGAAGGGGGGGATGAATCAGTGCCATTGGATCATATAGATATACCGCCATGATTTAGGCGGGGGTTTTACAAATGTGGCGGAAATAATATAAAGGAGAAGGAATTTTTACAATGGGAGTGGGGAAAATAAAAGGTGAGGGAAGGGGGCTAGGTGTAAAGTAGAAGTGCGGTCCTGTGGAAAAGTAGGGGACCAGGGGTGGAGGAGAAAGGAGCTAAGCAAAAAAAAAGGAAATCGCTTCAGTGGTGGAAACATGTGTAGGAACACAAGGTTTTTTGAAATTACAATGGATGATGAGAGGGGCTAAGAGCAGGTGACGGGGTATGGTCCCGTGGAGGATCAAGTGACCGGAAACCAGGAAAAAAGGGCTAATCGCATCAGCGGAAAAAGGGAGCGATGTCATGAAAATGTGATAGCACCGATGCGATAGCGTGCTGCCGATGAGATGGCATGTTGTCGATGCGATGGGGGCTAGTGCCTAGTCATGGGTGTTAGGTTTTATGTTGGGGAAGTGAAAAGGAGCTTAAGCCAAGGGGGCTTAAAACCCAAAAAGGAGCGGAACAACTTTTTAAAGGTTTTTAATGGGTTTTTATGGTTTTTTAGTGTTCGAGGTAAGGAAAAAAGGTTTTTTAAAACCAAATAAAAATAGTTAAATGGTTTTAAAGGTAATGTTTAAGGAAAATAAGGGTAAATGGAGGAAAGGGGGTTTTTAGAAGGAAAATAAGTGATATGGGGGTAGTTTGTGAAGATGAAATGGGGGGAATGAAATGATGGAAATGGGGCCTTTTAGGAAATAGTTTTCTTTGGAAACAACAGGCTTTTGAAGGTTTTGAAGTGAAAATATCAAGGAAATCGACATTTTTGGACAGGGACCACAAAGAGGCTTCAAGAAGTCATAAATTTTGCATGAAATTTTTTTCTTGAAGACTAAAGACATGTTTTAGCCGTCATTTGCTATGACAAAAATTTGCTAATGGCTAATAGTGGCTCCACTTGGGGATGGCAGCTCCTTGGAGGTGTCAAGAACTTTAGAAATTGATCTCTGGGATGCAGACCTGTGCCTTTATCCATCGACAAACTTTTCTTCCTTGATCATGCTGCTTAAAAAGATGATCAATTCTTTATATTAGAAAACAAATTTCTCCCAAACATTTTACCTACACAGCCTACTTCCTAACATTTTTTCTTCATAAGTTTCACTTGGACTTCCAAACCTTTTGACATCAACATTTTATTCTTTTATTGAAAGCAGGAAACTGATCTAAATATACCCTTATTTCTTCCATGAGTCCATATTAAACAGTTGAACTCATAAATTTTCTACCTAAGCTACTATCTGCCAGGATTAAGCTGTCTGACAGATATTTATTCTCTACAGTCTAAAACAAAAATTTAAAACATAGTCAATATCAGGATTAAACTGTCTGATTTGCTATGATGTCTATGGCTGTATGTACAAGATGCACATAGACTTTATTTGTAGAAAATTAAAACAAAATTGTGAAGGCTTGAGATCTGAAAATTATGAATATGCTTCCTTTTTTCTTTCAGTTCTGGTTTTGATCTTTTTAGAGCTATTACTTTTCTATTCTTTCTTAGTTTAGATTTTAAGCATGTTTGAACCAGTTCTTTTTCTTCTCTGTGGCTCAAGTTTTGGTCTGATTAGAGCCACTCTTTCTATCATCAAACTTACAGGTTCAGGATTTAAGCATGTTTGAACCTCTGTTTTTCTATCCTAATGTAGTCTACTGACAAGCCAAGATTAAATTGTTTGGATAATATGATTCACTAACCTATCAGCAACAAATTTAAATATATCTAGTCATGATTAGGCTGTATGACTAAATAGCATTGTTTTTTTGGGAGTGGCATTTAATTCTGCACACTTTCAGATTTTCTTTTCTTTTTGGTATGGGGCTATACCTTTCTTGTTTTATTTCTCCCCTCTTTTCTCTTTTTCTATTGTTTTTATATTTTTCTTTCAATTTTTATTTTCCAAGAAAAAAAGAAAATACTAACTAAGTGCTCAAAGGTTGAGCTTATTTTCTTTCCTATCTAACCTAATCTAACTTGGAATATTTACATGTTTGGCTGACAAATTCTCTTTTCCAATACATCCAGTCAATCAGATGATTCCATGACTGGTCTTTGCTCATCTCTAAGCATGTTATATAGACAAAAGGGCCACTCCCATCTCACCTTTTTCCTAGCAGCAGTGCTAAAAAAATTTCTTGCTTTTGGTAATACACTGCTCCTAACAATCTCTATCCCTTCTTCAAATGTCTTCAGGAAATCAACATAGGGATCTTGAAATAAATCCTGGTTATGAATATTTAGAAGATAGGTTTCAACCAAGATTACCTTTTCCTCCACTAGATCAAGATTAAGATTCTTTTGAGAAAGAACTTCTTCCTCATCTTCATTATTATCTGAACTGGAGGACTCATCATATATTGCAACATTGTCCTCTTATATTCCTCGTATGTTCTGATTCAGTGGACTGTACTATGTGAAGAGGTCATTATATTCTTGAGCAGGGATCTCTTTGATTACCTCAACCCTTTTAGGAAGAGGTTCCTTATATTCATCACGCTCAAGAAATTCTTCATTGTTTTCCTCCTCAACCTTTGTGCTGGAAGACTGTTGATTCCCAATCATGTGAAAATTATTTCTGATGGATTGGAGTGGATGATTGTTGCTTTCAACCTGATGATAAGGAAGTTCATGACACCAATCAATTTTTGGTTTCCCTGCATGATTAGTTTCTGTTTGAAGCTCATCATCATCATCAGACAGATAAAAAATTGGACAATCATTAGTATAAACAATTTCACCAATCAAGCATATTGGGTTATCAGTAGGTCTTTCTTTATTCTAATCTACAAGTTTATTTTCTGGTTCAAGACAACAAGGTTTGGTAGGTACATGAGCAGGAGTGTTTTGTTCAAGTGAAGTTTTGAGGGTTGGCTATTTGTTTAATATTTTATCAATTTCTTCTTCTATCAAAAGAGGGATTTATTTTTCAGCATGGACAGAAGAACAATAGTCCTCTTTCTCTTGTGTTAACTGGTTTTGAGGCTAGATGTCTTCTTGAGCCTCTTCTAGGGGATCTTCGCTTGTGCTTGTAGGGAAACCTTGAGCATTTTCTATTGTTTCCTAATCTTCTTTTGTTTCAAAAAATTCCTCATGATTATTATGATACTCAGTTTGAATACAAGGTTCATGAGTTGTTTCTTCTATATTATCAAAAGGCCACTCTTTTTGTGCAATTTGAAATGAGTTATAAGATAGAGGGAGAGTCCCTATATGTGCTAGTTCTCCTTCCATTTCAAATTCTGCATTTTCTAAGTGGCTACTTGTTTCCTCAAAGCACTGCTCACTTTTAGTATTTGCATTTTGTTCGTAAAGATCTCTTAACAATAAAACACAAGTTTTAGGTAGCCAATCAGAAATTTCTTGACAACCTTCCTCGTCATCTTCTATAAAGTCTTGATTATCATACATGTCTTGCTCATTCTCTAGGTCTTGTATTGGTTAAGTTTTTTCTTGATCTGGAAAAAACATGGACTGCTCTAAATCATCAATATTTAAATTAGCCTCACCTAGAAGGGATGATGAATCATTATTTATGCTGGCAGGGATATCTTGAGGAGTGTCCTTTTTTCCTTGATTAATTTCTTCCTCAATTGATTCATCTAGGTTTTTATGATAGTTTTCTTGGGTGTGAAATTCATGGGTGGCTGCTATGAGATCTTCAGGCTGCCAATTTCTCAAATCTTCATGAATTCCTGCAAGGTATTATATGATGCCCTCAGATTGATTACAACAACTTCCCTCTAATGATAGATAAGGGGTTTTTTGCTTATAATGATCATAAAATACTATGTGGAGGTCTCTTAGAGAAAACAAACTACCAGTCCTCAACCATTCATACCAGTCCCTTGATTTTCCTTCCAATGTCAACATGAACATTTTCATAAGGCAGTCTTCATGCCATTCCACCTTTAACCTCCATACATGTATATGAAATTTGATGAGATGTAACAAAGGGTCATCAAACTCTTCACCTTGAGAAACAAGCATTTTTTCATCCCAATTCACCTGGGGCATCTTATGTGGGAACCCAGGGATATGCTCTCTACTCATTGGATCATATCTTCGTTGTATCCTTGGAATCATGTTTTTAAATTAGACAAGAGGTCACTATATCTATTCAAATAGTTTAGAGTCTTCTACCAGTGGAGTCATTTGGTCTTTTGGGAGTTGTGGAGTCGCCAGGTGAAGGATTTTTACTTGTTTTCAAGGTTTGATTGTTGTTCACCATCAACAATCAATAGTAACTAGTCTTGGTGACACTTGATTCATTGAAAAATAGGGGTTCGTTGAGTTGTAAAGTTATCTATTACTCAATAAATCTCCCCAGTGGAGTCGCCACTATGTTAGGACTTCGTAGTTTGCAAGATTGGCAAGAACAAACGCTGCAGAGCCTACATCAGAACCACCATTTGGAATCCTAGGATCTAGCCCTCCTAGATTCAGAGAGGGATCTCTCTATATAAGTGTTTTCAAAGATATTATCTTTAAGGTTTATGATATGATATTAGGCTATTTATGAAGTACAAGGGATTTGTTTGTTTTGGTTGGGTAGAATATCATCAAAATGAAGGAAGTCTTTTTAAGGGTAAAGGTTTGAGCAGGTTGAAAGAATGGTTCAGCTGATAGGATAAGTAAGAAACAACATCAATCCATTGGGCTATGGAGTCACAAAAGGATTTAATTGCACAACAAGTTTCAAGAGTGGTCTATGGGGAAAGTCATCTATGTCAAAATATCTCTTTAAGTTGTTTTATGGTATGGAACATTAAAGTGTGGCGAAAGAAGAAAACATATAAGAAAACAAAGGGCAGCTTAAGATCAAGGACTTTTAACCCAGCCTACTTTCAGCATACTCAAAGGAAAACAGAGAACAACTTAAGATCAAGTAAGGACTTTTAACCTAGCCTGCTTTCAACATATTCTCAAAGGAAAACATTCAAGATGAACATAAAAAGTATCCTAAGATCAGGTAAGGACTTTGAACCTATCTTTCTTTTGAGATACACTTAAGGGAAACTTTCAAAACAGTTATTGGAGAAAACACTAGGGGACATGGCTAACCATAGACTTCCCTAGTTTAACTTTACTTAGCATGCAAGTGAAAACATCATTCAAGAACAATATATCAAGTTTTACTCAGTAAGACATGGGCTTACCAACATTCCTTGACTGGTTACACTCTATTGAAATCATTCCCAAATACACAATTAGCAGACAACATAAAGGATAAATATTTATCAATGAGATTTAGGGTACTTTCAGAAGTAAATCCTAATCTATATTTGCTATTCTTTATCAGAGAATAGTGGACTGTATGAAAACATAAGTAAAATGATAATTACAGTAAGAAAAACATCACCATTGACATAGACCAGGATCCCATAAATCAACTTGTATATTTGATGTTCAAACCAGTTACAATCTTCAAGTCCAGTAGGTCTTTACAGCTTCAAACTTCTCATCTTAGCCTATATTTCTTCAATTACAAAACAGAGCTTCAGCAACCTCAATAGATATTTACACTTTATAAGTATTCAAAACCCAACAATAATATTGTCTTCTAGAGAAGTATTTATAGAAGAATGAGGCGGTGGAGTGAAAAGGAAGGGCCATTGGATCAATTAATATAGAGTAAATGCCTCTCGAACTTTGGGAGGCCAAATGTAGAAGTTATCTGATGTTTTTAACTCTGTTAATTGAATTCTGCATTAATTTTTTTCTACTTCAGTCACTTTTGTTGACTTTGGAAGCTTTTGGTAGGCTGGAAATTAATTATGAGCTGTCTTTGGCAAATATCTCTGACTGTGCATTCAATTTGTATTCTTTTGAGGAAAATTAACTTGTAGGTGGCATTTTGAGGATTAATTGCCTCACTGATGTGGCATTCAGAGGCTCTCTTTGTTGATATGTCTGCTTTAGTGGCTTTAAACACATACAAGGCCTTGATTCTTGCTTTAAGGCCTTCTTTAATCATCTTCGGGATTTAAACCTTTTCTGTTGACTATTTTATCTTTGTAAATCATTGAATAAGTCTTTTCAATCCTCGATATTTTGACTTTAACCTTTAACTTTAATCTTCACTATCCTTTCTCTTTTGCTGTGTATAGGTGGCTCTAGCGCACTGGAGGGTTTGATCTGATCAATCAATGTTTTATGAAATATTGATTAAAAACCATGATTTATGCCCCGAAAGCTTCTTTTCTACATTGATTAAGCTTTTAGGATTGTGATCCCTGATCTAGTACCACTTTTTCTTGGCTATAAGACTGTTTTTCTTGAATAACCCACCTTTTTAAAACCTGCAACAAACCACAAAAATGTTATAAAAACTTGCGAGGGAGGGTTTTGACGCTTAGGAGGCCGGTGCAGGTGAAGGAGAAATGAGGGAGAGGAAACAATATGCAGGAGGAGATTCTTTGGAAAAAACTGCGAAAACGAGATTTAAAACTGAGTTTGGCGCGAAAAATGTGGACTAGTGATTTTGCGAAAACGTCGGTGGTTTTCACGCAGCATCTAGGCAGTAAATGGTTTTGTGCGTATTGAACGTGATACAATCAGAAGGTGACACCTGGCTTCTAGGAAACCAACGGTTTTTCATGAATTTTGGTGTTTAAACCCTGATGACAAAATCTATGTGAAATTAAACGTAGGTTGTTGGATCTGGGGGGGAATATCCAATGGCTACGAGGGAGCGTGACAAATGGAAAGGTGCTCGAGTGAGGGTTTTAGTGGGAGCTAGGTGAAAGCTAGAGATTGGACAGGCATTTGAATAATGGAGGGTGGGTCTAGAGTTTGATGTCAGCTCCTTTGTTTGGTAGCGAGATGGTCAATCGGCGATGGGAAATGCTTGGGTGAATGCGAGCCATCGGATGAGATGAATCGATGGTGGGGATGAATGGATAGGTATGGTCGGATGATAAAAGGATGGGAGGGGAGGTGCGATGACTGTTGATCTCTATAGATCTATGGTGGGGATCGTTTCATGGAGTGGTAAGGTGGGGAGAAAAAGGAACGAAGGAATGTGGTTTAAAGAAAAAAGGAGAAGGGAGGGATGAATCAGCGCTGTTGGATCATATAGATCTACGACCAGGATTTAGGCAGGGGTTTTACAAAAGTGGCAGAAATAATATAAAGGAGAAGGAATTTTTACAAGGGGAGTGGGGAAAATAAAAGGTGAGGGAAGGGGGCTAGGGGTAAAATAGAAGTGTGGTCCTGTGGAAGAGTAGGGGACTGGGGGTGGAGGAGAAAGGAGCTAAGCAAAACAAAAGGAAATTGCATCGGTGGTGGGAACATGTGTAGGAACACAAGGTTTTTTGAAATTGCGATGGCCGATGAGAGGGGCTAAAAGCAGGTGCCAGGGTATGGTCCCGTGGAGGAGCAAGTGACCGGAAGCCAAGAAAAAAGGGCTAATCGCATCGGCGGAAAAAGGGAGCGATGTCATGAAAATGTGCTAGCACTGATGCGATAGTGTGCTGTCGATGCGATGGCATGCTGCCGATGCGATGGGGCTAGCTCCTGGTCACAGGTGTTAGGTTTTATGGCGGGAAAGTAAAAAGAAGCTTAAGCCAAGGGGGCTTAAAACCCAAAAAGGAGTGGAACAACTTTTTAAAGGTTTTTAATGGGTTTTTATGGTTTTTTAGTGTTCCGGGTAAGGCAAAATGGTTTTTTAAAACCAAATAAAAACAGTTAAATGGTTTTAAAGGTAATTTTTAAGGAAAATAAGGGTAAATGAAGGAGGAAAGGGGGTTTTTTAGAAGGAAAATAAGTGATATGGGGGCAGTTTGTGAAGATGAAATGGGGGGAATGAAATGATGGAAATGGGGCCTTTTAGGAAACATTTTTATTTGGGAACAATAGGCTTTTGAAGGTTTTGAAGTGAAAATATCAAGGAAATGGACCTTTCTGGATAGGGAACACAAAGAGGCTTCAAGAAGTCACAAATTTTGCATGAAATTTGTTTCTTGAAGACTAAAGACCTGTTTTAGCTGTCATTTTCTATGAAAAAAATTTACTAATGGATAACACCATGGAAAAATGAAAGCTATTTTGGGTTGATCAATAGGGAGTATGTTGATTTGATTGTAGCCTGAAAATCCATCCATAAACGAAAACATTTCACTTCCACCACAATCGTCAATAATTTGATCGATATAGGGGGTTGGATAATTGTCTTTTGGACAAGCTCGATTTATATCCCTATAATCAATACAAACTCGTATTGTCCCTTGTTTTTTATTAACAAGAATGATATTATATACCCAATCCATTAAAGGAATTGGATAAATAAAACCTGCACGAAGTAATTTCTCAACTTCTTCTTTCATAGTGACCGCTTTTCGCGGATGTATCTGACGTAATATTTGTCAGACAAGTTTAGCATTCAGGTATGTTTTAATTTCATGAACAACAATTGATGGATCGATTCCTGGCATTTCTTCATATGACCAAGAAAAAATTTCACGGAATTCCTTAAATAGGGCTTTATATGCTTGGATTTCATCTCGCGTACAAGAGGCACCTATATGAACGTTATCAACAATTCTTGGTTTCACTGAGATGTTAATAGGAACTGTCATAGAAATGTTTGCGGTAAAAATGGAGGAAAAATCAGTTTCGAAATGATCGAGATCATGTAAGAACAAAGATCGATGATGCAGATATTCCCATGGTAATTCTTCTATAGACAAAAATTCACAAATATGTTCATCAGTATTGAACACTTGTTGAACAGGATCTGGAATTGATGGCGAAGTTGAGCTTGATATTGAAAGTGACTCCTCATTGATCACATTCACTAGATCAGCTTTAGTTGAAGGAGGATCAGAAAATGACTGTACTGCCTGATATGCTAATTCAAAAGGACTCAAAGGCATCATTTCGTCAAAAGAATCCAGTTCTGAGTCGGAAGGTACTATCCAAGGATCATCAAAGGAAATAGTACTTGATGTAATCGTATTGATCTTAGAAATAGGAGGTGGTACGTTGGGAGAAGGAAGGGAAAAAGTTACCAGTAAAGATGAATCTTTAAGAAAACCTACTCTGACATCTTTATAAGGGATAGTCGACTTTCTGAAATGTTGGATTCTATCAGTAGTGGTTGGGTCGGATGAATAATATGAGATCTGATCTATTTTAACGATCTTTCCTTTATGAGGAAACATGATGAGACGAAAAACCGATGATACAACAACAGTCATGGCATAAGACCAACTACGACCCAGGAGAAGGTTGTAATCCAGAGGGGCATCAACCACTTCCACATCTATATTAACGGTTTTTCCTTCGACCTCTATTGGTAGATCCTGTAAAATACCATACGGATGGAAACCTCTTCCATCAAAAGCTTTGAGGATAGTCGGCGATTGGTTAATTATCAAACAACCAAGTGATTTCCAACATTTTAATGACATAATACACGTAGAAGCCCCTTCATCAACAACAGTACGAAATCAACATTTGTTTTTTAATATTACTGGAATCTGAAAAACCATTTGATGGTGTAGGCGGGGTGTAAAATTCTCTAAATCGAAGATCATTAGGTTCGAATCCTGAAGGTCTACGGCTCCTATAGCTGACAATGGTAATTTTCTTTGGGCTGGACATGATTGCAGCACTTCCAAAGCCGACATTGCTGAAGGGGAAATTGCCAAGTCTTCAACAATATTGTAGTTCTGAGCAGCTCTCGCATGTGGATTGAAAGTTGATTTATGAAGTACACCTTTAGCAGGCAGTTTGATTACTAAGTCAGTATTCGGTTTCTTGATCTGGAGTGGATCAGAAACTCAGGGAGATGTAGTTGATGCTAAATTATAATTTTCTACTTCTTTACCACCAATAGGATTTTTACTACCGTAATCTTGCGATCACGTCGCAACCATTAAGATATATTCTAGAGTTTTTTAGGAATATCCAATCATATTACTATCTTGAGCAGGAATGGGATCCTTCAAGATAGCAGGTATGGGTGAACCTTTAACGAATTTCGATACCTCAGATCTATGTGGGCACACTTTAGTAAAATGATCTTCATCATAGATCAGACAAGGATAACGAGGTTTTCGTTTATTGTCAGTTGGTTTAGTTTTATCGTTTTTATCTTTTGAAGATTTTTTGTTTTTATTCTTACCTTTCTTCTTACCACCAGTTTTAGGTTTGGCTGTAGATGATTCTACAACATGAATATCAGTGGAAATTTCAATGGAAGAATCTCCTTTTGGTGAATTAGGTAAAGTTATAATAGGAGAAGTCGTCTTGGAAGATTTCTTCTTACTCTTGCTAATGTTAACAGAACCAATTACACCATCAGTAGCATGAGATCCTAAAGGAGTTGTAGTTAAGTGACCAGTCTTGGTAAATCGGGAATTTTGTCATACAGAGTACCTGACTGTATATATACAAGGACAAGGTACTGAGCTTGAGAAATGACTTGCTCTTCTGTAACAACGCCTCCTTTGGCCACATCTTTAGTAATTTTTGGCAATAATGATTTGATAAACCATTCAGCCAAAATTTGATCTGGAATAAAGACTTTCACTAAACATCTCCTACGTCTCCATTCATGAATGTGATCAGATATGTATGTAGATGTAGAGTGTTTTAATGAGGTCAACAATTCCGTACCATTTTCATATCTGACATGTAACTGAAAATGGGTTAAGAAAGCAATAGCTAGTGCATTAAAATTATTAAATGAGACTCGTGGTAATCAATGTACCATTTGGCAGCTAGACCAATGATATTTCTCTGAAAAGGGCTCAATCAAATCGAATCATCGATTAGTGAATTGGATGCACACCAGAGGTGATAAGTCATAACATGATTAGGTGGATCTTCTCCTGACTTACCTTCAAACTTTGGAATATCACTGGGAAACTTATTAGGCATCGACGGCCAATATGGAAGATAAAAAATGGGATCATTCATAAGGCACGATAGATCAGGTAAATCTAAAGTTGCTATGAATGGTAACTGATGGCTAGGGTCTTGATAACCTTGTGTGATCAAACCAGTTCCAGGAGGAGGATATCCAGGATATCCTGGAATTGGATGCACATTGGGAATTGTGAAACCTCCTGGATAACTAGGATTAACTGGACCATAATAGGGTTTTTTAGGTACTTTATAAGTATACCTATGATACAGCTGATACTGATATGTTGGATTTTGTGTAGCATGTCCAAATTGATACTGCCCCTGGTACGTTTGATAAGTAAATTGTGGTTGACTAGTGAGAATCGTACTTGTACCAGATTGTCCTGTAAGCATCTGGACCGTAGTCTAAATTGTAGATCCTGACTGTGGCACAGATACTTGAGGAATTTGTACTGATACAGGGGTAGTAGAAACAAGAGCTGTAGATACTCTAGAAATAGGTGTGGTAGGTTGAACAAAAGTTGCAACAGCAGTAGAAGATTGAGGCGGATTTCTAGGTGTACTAGGCCCAGGCTGCTGAACAAAACCAGGTGCAGAGACTTGAATGGTAGGCTGGACAAGTTACTGGGTTGGAACAAAACCTATGGGGTGTCTAGGTTTATTAGGTAACTGCACATTAGGTTGCAAAGTCCGTTGAATTTGAGATGGATCTCACACCATATTAATTCCAGGGTATTGACCCATGGAAGGTTGTGCATATGAAGGACCATAACCAGGTTGAATGTAAGTTTGATAATTAACTGGAAAATTTCCAGCTCCTTGTAATAATGGTTGACCGAAAGGAGGTTGAAAACCTTGAGTTGGGTACTGACCTTGAGGTTGATATTGACTTTGCAGCATGTATTGAATCTGGGGTTGATATTGACCCTGAGGTATGAACTAACTCTGGGGTTGATATTGACCTTGAGGTATGTACTGTCCTTGAGGTTGATATTGACCTTGGGGTATGTATTGTCCTTGAGGTTGCTCCCCAGGACGTAAAAATTTTCCTATAGGTTGACCTCCAGGTGGTAAAAAAATACAATGAGGTTTCCCTCCGGGCGGTAATTAACTACCTTGAGGTTACCCCCCAGGCGGTAACTGACTTCCTTGAGGTTTCCCCCTAGGCCATAATTGACTTCCTTGAGGTTGAGGATTTGGAATATTTCTAGACATCATAAAAATCTGTTCTGTTGGCTCCCTATGATTTACAAGATTGGCAAGAATAAACACTGTAGGGGGCCATATCAAAACCACTTTGGAATCCTAGGATCTAGCCTTCCTGGATTCAAAGAGGGATCTCTCTATTAAGTGTTTCCAAAGGATATATCTTTATGCTTTTTTTATGATATTAGGCTAGTTATGAAGCTTATAGAACTTGTTTGTTTGTTTGGTTGGGATGGATATCATTAACTTAAGAGGTTAACTGAAGGGTGAAGGTGAGAGCAGATTGAAGAACGTTTCAGCTGAAAGGATAGGTTATGAAACAATGTCAACCCATTGGGCTATGGAGTCACAAAAGGATTTAATTGTACAACAATTCTTCAAGGGTTTCCTACGGCAAGTCATCTATATCAAAGGATCTTTTGGATTTAATTGTGATATGAAACGTTAAACTATTGTGAAAGAAGTAAAGCTAACAACCAATTAAGCATCTATTAAATTCACTAAAATAATAAAAGCCTTTCAAAGTAACTGTTTGAAGCAAGCCAAACATGGAAAATTTTAGGGGCTAATATTCGGAGGTGGGCTAATTTTCCATGGTTTTTCCAAAAAAAGATTCGCCAATTTCCATTTTTTTATAAAAACCATTCACCCAAATTTTACAATAAAAAATTATTTTACCCTAAAAATTGCCAACATATATAGGCAATATATATAATATCATTATAACTTTGAATAATTTTACAAATACATCAATAAAATTTTTATATTTTTCATATTAGGGACTAGTGAGATTCGCCAATTTTTTAAACTTCGGGATAATTTCCCATCCTTAAAATTTTCCCTGAAGCCAAAGGACAGGGAAAAGCATAGACTTCTTTGGACAAACTCTTATTAAAGCACACTTTTCATACAAAAATCCAGTAATCATAAGACTACTTTCAGAAAGAAGAAAACATATAAGAAAACAGGGAAAACAGCCTAAGATCAGACAAAAACTTTGAATTCTAGCCTGCTTTTGGCATACTCTCAAGTGATCTTTCAAGGAAATTGTTAAAGACTAGCCAGAGGACAGGGGAAACCATAGACTTCCTTGGGTTAACTCTACTTAGAAAACCTTGAAAAGAACATTCAAAAACAATATCTCAAGTTGTACACAGAAAGACATGGGCTCACCAACATTTCTTCACTGGTTATACTCTATTGAATCATTCTTAAATCAACAAGCTGGATAAACCTAGAGGGCAATTAAGAATCCTCTAAACATACCTTGGCAGAAGAAAACATAAAGATAAAGCTTCAGACAAAAATAGGGTACTTTTCAGTAAATCCTACTCTAAATTTTTTGTTCTTTATCAGAGAAAATGGACAGCATGTAAAACATAAGGAAATACAAAAACAATGAGGAATAACATCACCATTAACATAGACTAGGATCCCATGAATCAGATTTTTTTATTGATGTTCAAACCAGTTACATACTTCAAGTCCAACAGGTCTCTACAACTCAAAACTTCTCTTCTCAGCCTAGTATTCTTCAACTACTCAACAACACTTCAACAACTTCAGCAACTATCTTACACCTTAATGATAATCTAACCAACAACAACAATGAACTCCTCATGTAATATTTATAGATAAATGAGGAGGTGGAGTGAAAGAGGGGGTTTCTAATGGTTCATAGATGACAGGGTAAATGTTTTGACCTTTGAGACCATGCAAGGCCCAAGGTAAAAATATTTAAGTCTAACTCTACGTTACATTAACTTTCTGAACTACTTGGTTGCTTTGTTGACTTTTAGGCTTTTTAGGTAGGCTTGTAATAACTTTTGAGCTGCCTTTACAAATATCTCTGACTGTAATAACTTTATGTGTCTTTTTTAGGAAAATTAGGCTGTGAGGTGGCATTTTGGTCCTTTGGAAGAGTAATTGCTTCAGTGATTTGTCATTCGAAGCTTTTCCTCTGCTGATCTGTCAGTTTAGTGGCTTTAACTCTGATTAGGCCTTGATTATGCTTTTTAGGCCATCTTTATCATCTTTTTTCATTGTTCCTTTGGTGATTGTATTTTTAACCTTTGTTCACAGTCTCTGTCTTTGTCCTTAATCACTTTTTTAACCTTTATCCTTTCACTGTGATTAAGTCTTTTATCCTTTGTTTCTTCACTTTTTTATTAACCTTCTCTGTCTTCGTGTCTGTAGGGGTTTCTTGCTGCGCTGGAGGGTTTTATGAATCAACCAATGTTCATGAGGCATTGTTCAAACACATAAAAATCATGGTAAAATTGCTTCTTGCATTTTTCAATCCCAGGATCGTCATCCTGAGATTCTGCAACTTTTAAACTTGTTGTGGGAGGGCTTAGCTCATGTGTCTGCCATTAAAACCTGCAAACAAACAAAAAAAATTAATAAAAACCTGAATTTTTTGGTTTACTGCGTTCAGAGGCTCGAGGGAGGCGGAGGAGAAATGCGGAGGAGGAATATGCATAAAAGAGAGGGGTTCCATGGCTAAACCAGGCGAAACAACCAAATTTTTGAATATTGGCATGGAAAAATAAAAGGTGATTTCACAAAACCAGAGGTGGTTTTCGCACTGGATATAAGTGGTAAGTGGTTTTGAGTTGAATGAAAGCGATTCCACTCAGTAGAGGACACGTGTCCAACTCAAAACCGTTTTTTTTGCATTGAAAATGCATGTTCAAGCATTTTGGTGAAAAGGGCGCGAAGTTGAATGAGGGCTGTCAGATCTGGGGGAGCCAAATCAACGGTGGTGGGTGAGCACGATGGGAGGAGATGCGCAGCGGAGGGGGATACTGGAGGACAGGTGGCATGCAAGGATTGGGTCGGCGATCGGTTTAGTGGAAGGTGGGCCAGCCACGTGACGTCGTCTCTTTTGTCAGGAGGTGGAAAGGTTAGCTGGCGGGATTGAATGGTGGAAATGAAATAGGAACCGTCAGATCCGAAAGATGAATGGTCCTAATATTTTGCAGAGAGGCATGGATGAGTAACATTTTGGAGAAAGGATGATATGGTGAGGAGGTGACCACTTTCGGATCAATGAGATTGACGACCAAGATCTTGCCAGGAAAACGTAGTGCGAAGGGGTGTAATAATGGAGGAAGGGGGCTAAAATAAGCGGGAGGAAAGTTTTATGGAAAAAAAGAAGGAATCGGGGGCTAGGATAAAAAGGGCCAAGCCCTAGCCAATGGTCACAGGCTTTGGTCGTATGAGTGAAAGGGCAGAGGACTTAAGCCCTTAAGGGCTTAAGGCCTATATATAAAAAAGGTCAAAAATAGGCCAAAAAATAGGTTTTTTTAGCCTTTTTAAGGTTTCCGATAGGTAAAGAGGGATGTTTTAAACCATAAAAAAGGGGTTTTTTATAGGTTTAAATGGTTTTTATGAGAAAATGAGGGTAAATGAAGGAAAAAAGGGAATTTTTAGGGGAATGAGATGATGAGTTAGGATAAGTGAAAATGAGTGAAAAATGGGTGAAATGGGGCTTTATGAAATGATGGGAAATGGCTTTGAAACAGTTCATTTTATATTAGCAGGATCATCTTTGGAGGCCTTGGAGTGAAGATTACAATGGAGTGATTATCTCAAAAATAATGAACATGGGGGGCTTTCAAGAACTCACAGATTTTCAAAAAAAAAAAATCTCGAAAGCTAAAGAACCTATTTAGCCTTCATGAGGTATAACATAATTTCTAGATGGCTAACAGTGGCTCCACTTGGGGAGGGCAGCTCCTTGGAGGTGTCAAGAACTTCAGATATAAATCTCTGGAAAGTAGACCAGTGCCTTGTGTTTTGCTACACTTTGACAACCTCTTCCCTCTTTGATTAAGCTGCTTTTAAATGATGATCTGCAGAATCATATAGGATGATTTTTCTCCCAAACGTCTACCTACACAACCTACTTTACCTAACAATTTTTCTTCAGTGGGTGCACTTGGACTTTCAAACCCTTTCAACATCATTTTATTCTTTTATTTGGAAGTAGTAAACTAATCTATTTCTACCCTTATATCTTCTATGAGTTCATATTAGATAGTTGAACTCATTGTTTCTCTACCTATTCTGACTATCTATCAAGATTAGACTGTTTCACAGATTTTATTCTCTAAATTCTAAAACAAAAAATTCAAAACACAGTCAGGGTTAGAAATTCTGATTTGCTATGGGGGCTATGGCATTATGTACAAGCTGCACATAGACTTTATTTGCAGAAAATTTAAAACAAAACTTTGAAGGCTTAAGATCTGAAATTTTGTAAGCATCCTTCTTTTCTTTTTTTGGCTCAAGTTTTGATCTTTTTGGAGCCATTTCTCTTTTCCTTTCTTGGTTCAGATTTTAAGCTTGTTAGAACCATTCCTTTTCTATCCTAATATATTCTACTGATAAGCCAAGATTACACTGTTTGGAAAATCTATTTTTACTAACCTATTAGCACACAATTGAAATTTACTTGGTCATTATTAGGCTTTATGACTAAATAACAGTTTCTTTAAAGGAGTGGCATTTGGACTTGCAAACTTTCAGATTTTTCCCTTTTTTGGTATGGGGTTGTACCTTTTCTTTTTATCTGGCCTCTTTTCTCTTTTTCTATTGTTTTTTGTATTTTTCAAACCTTCTTTCAAGCAATGTTATTTACAATGGATTAAAAATAACTTTGAACAACAACCTTAACATAAATAATGTTTGAGAATCCTGCCATTGATAGGACCTCCAAAAAGTTCAGCTCCATCCATCTCTTGAAGAAAAAATGCATTATTTCCTATAGCAGACTGAATGAGCTAAGGGCCTTTCCATAAATTCTCAGATATTCCATGTTTTCCATTGTCTTATTTTCTAGAATTCCATTTTAGTACTTTGTCACCAATTTTAAAATCACTTGCCTTGTTCTTTTATCAAACATCTTCTTGATGTTTTCTTGTACTTGTTGTGCTCTTTTGTAGACTTCTTCTCTGGTTTGCTGTAATTGTACAGTCTGGTTTATTCTTCTCATCATATCATCTTCTTCAGATTGTACCTCTTGGATCAGCTTCATGACTGGCACTCCTAGACTGGTTGGAAATATTACATCTACTCCATAAACTTGCTGATAAGGGGACATTCCAATTGACTTTTTGACTGTCAATCTATCTGCCCAAAGTGCATGTACTAGCTTATTGTGCCATGATTTTTTATTTTCTTCCAGCACCTTCTTGATAATGTTTACCAAGCTTTTGTTTGAGGATTCTACCAGCCCATTACCTTCGGGGTAATAAGCTATAGAATGGCCCAATGTAATCTGATATTTGTGATAGAAATCAACCATATTTTTGGATCCAAATGCAGCAGCATTGTTTGTGATGATTTTCCTAGGATAGCCAAATCTAGACAGGATATGATTTTTAAGGAATGAAATGATCACTGAATCTGTGGAATTTCTAGAAGGGATTGGCTTCTATCGATTAGGTAAATAATCAATTGCTGTGAGGATCCATTTGTGTTGGGCAGATTAGGCAGGATGGATTTCCCCAATGAATTCTAGACCCCACTGCTGAAAAGGAGCTTCAACAGTGATTGGTTGCTAAGGTAAGGGAAGAAATTTTCTTTTGCCTTCAAAGATTTGACATTTATGATAGGTAATGACCATTTTTTGGATATCTTGAAAGACGGTGGGCCAGTAATAACCAGCTCTAAGGATTTTGTTGACAGTATTTTTCCAATAGAGGTGGCCTCCACATTCTCCTTCATGGAACTCATGCTTGATCTTATCTACATCATTCTCAAGAAAACATTTAAGCAATAATCCACTAGCATTTTTCCAATATAAACATTTATCTAAAATGCAGTAATTTACAGCTTTTAACTTTAAAAATCTTGCCTTTGTTTTAGACAAACTAGGAGGGACATTTATATTAAGTAGCACATACAAAATATCAGCATACCAAGATGAATTCAGAAATTGATCTTCAATAAGTGGAGTTTCCAACTCCTCCTATTCATCTAATGCATTAAACATGTTTATATCAAGAGCTTGAAACTTGGATTCAGCCATAAGTTTTGCTAGTCCTTGACCTTTTATGAGCTTAATGGGCTTGATTTCTAAATCATATTCTAGTATTACAACAATCCACTTTCCTCTTTTTCCATCAGGATCTTGTGTCAAGATGTCTTTTACCACTGAATGAGGCACAAATGTTATGATGTGTGAGTGTAAAATGTAAATTTTGAAGTCTTTTAAGGCTTTGACGAAGGCAAAGGCTTGTTTTTCCATTATGGTGTACTTCAAAGGTGCATCTCTTAAGGCCTTGCTGAAAAATGAAATAGGCTTCTCTTGTCCCTTTGTGTTTCTCTGTAGGAGGACAGCAGCCACTGTGTGTTTTGATGCAAATGAAAATATGAAGAAATCCTTTGTAAAATCAGGACTAATGAGAACTAGTGTTTGAGTAAGTGCTTGTTTGACCAGTTCAAAGGATTTCTTTGCTTCTAAGGTCCATTTAACTCCTTCTTCTCTTTTAAGCATATTTTTCATGTTTCTAAGGAGTTCAGCTAGGTTGGGTATGAACCTTCTCTAGAAATTAATCTTTCCAATGAAAGATTGAATTTCCTTGATATTCCTAGGATGATTGATTTGCAATATACCTTCAATCCTTTTTGGGTCTATCTTTATTCCCTCTTCTTATATGATATGTCCAAGAAGTTTACCTTCTTGGAGACCAAACAATGTTTTATTGGGATTTAAGGATAAACCATATTTTCTGCATTTCTTAAAGAATTTTCTTAGGTGTATTAGGTGTTCTTCATCTGTTTTGGAATAAACTATGATGTCATCTAAGTAAATCACAATGAAGTATCATATTTCTTCTGAGAATGCTATATCCATGGCTCTCTGGTATATGGAACCAGCATTCATTAAACCAAAACGCATTTTCACATACATGAAAGTACCCCAGGGAGTAGTTAAGGCTTTTTTAAGTTGATCATATGGGTGTACCAATACTTGGTTATATCCTGAAAGCCATCTAGAAAAGAAATTCTTCTAGAACCTACCACCTTTTGTAAGATATGATCCATTTTGGGCAAGGGATAGTTGTCATTTAATGAGGTTTTATTTAAATTTCTGAAGTCAATACAAAGCCTTATTTCTCCTGTTTTCTTTCTAACTGATACAATATTAGATACCCAGTCTTAGTATCTGACAGGGACTATAATTCCAACATCATACATTTTTCTAATTTCTTTCTCAACTAGAGGTAATTGAACAGGGTTGATCCTGTGCAATTTTTGTCTATAAGGCTTCTGGTTTTCTTTGAGGGGCATCTTATGCTGAATTATTTTTGTATCATATGATTTCAAATCTTCATAACTCCATGCAAATACATCAGTAAATTCTCTAAACAACTCAAGGTATTTCAGTTTAATGTGAGCTGGCAATGTTTTGGATAATTTGATCATTTTAGGCTTTTCTTCACAACCTATATTGCACTCTTCTACTTCAGCTTTAGTAGGTTCTATTTTTTGCCTTTTTACAACATCATTAAAGTAAAACAATTCTTCTAAGGGGACCAAACCATTTGGCAAGCTTTTAGTTTTGGATTGCAACACCTCTAGGTATTCTTTTCCTAAATCTGTGTCTTTTTCTATTTTATGTTTGGGTACCTTGGTTGTTGATTAGCAATTGTCATTGATGTCAACCCAAGCAGCACCAGGGGCTAACCCAATATTGCATGGGAATTTTGACCTACCAAATTAATATATTCTGGGTCAATAATGCTTTTGATGGTTTCTACTTGTCGAGATGTTTTCGTTGATATATGGCACGCCATGTAATTCTTCACGGTTTGAGAGATATTCATGTTTGAAGTTTGTACCCCTAGTTAGTGGGCTAAAACCCCATGGGGTTGGGGCATGGGTCATTGAAAAGTAATAATTAATATTTTTTAAGCTCCTAAAATCCCTCCCACATTCACTTGTTGAAGCTCCTCTCAACTTAAACATTTATATAAATTGTGATCCTCATTTCCTCATGTAAGGAATTTCGTCATCTGAAACAGGTCATCTTGGCATTTTCACTCTAAATTTTTTTCTACAAAGATTCAGAAGCTGAAAGTTTTATGAGGCAAAGTTGAAATCATGAGGAATCTACAGCACAAATTTCAGATCAAGGTGCGCAATATTTTTGGAGATGTTATCTGTGAAAGTCAGGGTTTTTGCAGGCTCCTGAAATTCATCTCAAAGAAGTGACCTTGGTAAAATCATCATAACTCTCTCTCTGAGTATCGGATTGGAATTCTATAAAAGTGGTAGATAGTGCACAGTATTTAGTTTTCTCTCTATCAATTTCAGAGGTAAATGAAGAAAAAGTGACATGTGGCACGCTGTACAAGTGTACTCTTCTGAAAAAATCCATAATTAGGGCATTGTGAGAGATTGGGTATAAATCTCTCTTGAAGAATCCAAATTGGGTAAGACTTGTGGCATTGGAAAGAAGACTCAGAGGACTACTACAAGACCAAAAATCAGATATTCAGGATATGAAATAACATAGATACACCATATTCAATATCGAGCTCGTAGAAGGGAAGAAAAAGCTAGATCATGTGTTGTCAAGGATTGCAAAGGACCAGACTTTCTACGGAAGAAAAGCAAAGAAAGGTGCAGCAAAGGGTAGCATGACAAGAGCAGCAACGAAGGTGCATAACAACATCAATAAGTTCATCATATGAAGTCTTCAAGTGGGCAACACTGCATACAATCATTGTAAAGGTATCATTGTAAAGGAATCATTGTACTAATTCATTGTAAATACATTACTATAAAAATTGTACTAGTATCTATTTGCCAAGGTTTGAAGAGGCAGTGTTGGGAGGTCGAAGATCATCATTAGGTGGTTGTGTCAAAGTTGGGGTTCAGGCCTAGTATATCTTCTTCTTCGACATCAGTCTATATCATTGTAAAAGTGGACCATTTTCCCTGGTATGGGGGTCCATTCTTCTTTTATTCTTCTATAGGGTGGTAGGGTGGTGCTAGGGTGATTTGTAGCTAATTGGGTGTTGGGGCATCCATTCATTTGACTACTGAATAATCTCGGGCATTGGAGCATCCATCCAGTGGGATCTAGAGAAGAATGCTTTTCTAGATTCTAGGAAATTGGAGCTTTATTTTCAATTGGAGTTGAATATTAAAGAATTATTAGAAAAGCATTAGGTGGTTTTTGTCCCGGAGTGGGTTTCCACCTTAAAAACTGTGTGCATTTGTGTTCCTCTTGTTTGCTGCTATCATTATAAAAACACTGATAATAATTGAAGATTAACTAATGCTCTAATTGAAAGGGATATTGATTTACGCCCCCACACCCCCCCCCCCCCAATATTTCCAACAATTGGAGTCAGAGCTTGGTTCCTTCAATAGCAGTTTAACAGCTAGAAGGAGGTCATGGAGCATACCAAGAATGGTGTACCTCTATTCAATGAAAATAATTATGCACTCTAGAAAGGAAGAATGGAGGTCTATCTCTTGGCGCAAGGTTACGAAGTATGGGACACTGTTCAAAATGGATTTACATCAACCGCAGATGAACAAGGTAAGAAGAATTTAGTAAATGATGCAAAAGAAAAGAATATTATTATCAGTGGACTTATTGAATCCGCTTATCATAAGGTGTTGGGTTGTAAAACTGCCAAAAATGTATGGGACAAGCTTGAGATATATATGCAGGTGACTCAAATGTCAAAGTAGCAAAGCTTCAAATCTATAGAGAAAAATTTGAGCAACTTAGAATGAAATAAGATTGCAACATTGTTGCATACTTCCAATACATTGATGAAATAACCAACACTCTGGAAGGATTGGGAGATCCAGTTAACGAGAAGACTATTATATGGAATATTCTTAGAACGTTACTAGGGAGATTCAACCCAAAGGTATCGGTCTTAGAATACAATGAAAATCTGGACAAACTCAGCAAGGAAGAATTACATGGACTTCTCATAGCATATGAAATGAGACTTGATGAAGAAAAGGGTACTTCAAATCTAGAAACTGCGTTCATTGCATCTAAGCAAACCAATAAGGACAAACAACCTTCAATTGAAATGACATGCACTTGCAAGTGTGAATAAAAGGGAGATGATGGAGAAGGTCTTTTAGATGAAGAATATTCTTACTTTACGAGAAAATTAAAAACTGGTAAGGGAAAATTCAAAGGTAAACTTCCATTGATATGTTTCAGTTGTGGTGAGGTTGGGCATTTCTTAGAAAAATGTCTGAACAAAAGTGATGGCAACTCAAAAGGAAAGAGAGGCTTTAAGAAATTCAACAAGCAAGGAAAAAAGAAAGGATCCAAAAGGAACTTTCTCTCTAAAGAAGATAGCTCATCATCCGATGAAGAAAGTGACAGCAAATAAGAAGGCCGTGAGAAATTATTTTTTATGGTCAAGAACAATAAACAAGAAGTATCAAACAATAAAGAAGAAGGGTTGACCATAGAATAATTTTATGAGAAGGAAATCAAGCTTATAAAAGAGCTCAATGCTGAGAAGATCCATTCCAACACTCTTGAAGAACAAGTTCAAGGTCTCAAAATTGTGGTTGAAGAACACAAATGTATTGAAGAGTCACTTAAAAATAAGTTGGAAGAAAGCAACCAAGAAAGGGAAGCATTAAGCCGAAGTAGTCTCACTGCGTAAGGAAGTGAAGAAGGGAAAAATTTTCCAAAACTATGCCAACAACTCAAGGGCATTGGAAGAACTCATCAACAATAAAGGATCTTACAACGACAGAACTGGCCTCGGTTACAAAGA
Organism: Pinus albicaulis; assembly: GCA_034641835.2. Classification (NCBI taxonomy): domain Eukaryota; kingdom Viridiplantae; phylum Streptophyta; class Pinopsida; order Pinales; family Pinaceae; genus Pinus; species Pinus albicaulis. The sequence goes on from MU968528.1 coordinate 190,736, forward strand.
AGAAGAAGCAGGACCTTCTACAACAAAATACAATGAACCTATGAGATCTGACATACATGTAGACTTCACTAGACAAGATTCGCAAGCACATCCTTGGAAGATGATTCATCGACAAAGATTTTCATCCAGGTACCAACATATTTTTCATGGCTATTGTTATTCATGTGGAAAATTTGGTCATAAATATGTAGAATGTCGCATGTACCCTATGAACCAATACAATTCCAAGAGATTCTTCAAATATGAAGCTCCCAGGGCTCAACGAAACATCAATATATTTGAAAATTTAAGAAATAATATGGAATGTTACAAATGTCAGAACTTTGGACACATAGCTAGAGACTGCAAAATTGAAAATCCTCCAGAAGAATCTTCGAAGCCACAGAATGAACGAACATGGAAGAAGAAGACTGATAATTGTGCTCTCGCTCTCAAGGCTCAAAGAAAGAAAGATGTGTGGTATGTTGACAGCGGTTGCTCAACACATATGACTGGAGATATAAGGAAATTTGTATCTCTGAAAGAGTAGAAATATGGAACCATATCCTTTGGAAATGATGGATCTTCAAATGTTATAGGATCGGGTATCGGCACTCTCGGAAGCAAAGATTTTATAGCCAAGAATGTTCTATTGGTCGAAAACATGAATCAAAATCTGCTCAATGTTGGACAAATTTGTGATTAAGGAAACACAATGCTATTCAACTCCACAAAATGTGAAATCGGGAAAGGCAGGTATGGTAAAATTGTGGCTACAGCAAGTCGAGCTCCAAATGACATATATGTTCTGGATGAAGCAACTGAAGCATGTATACTAGCTAAAGAAGATGAAAGCTGGTTATGGCACAAACGAATGGGTCACATAAAATTTGACAATCTTGTCAGGATAAGCAAAAAGGAAGCAATACAAGAAATGCCGAAAATCTCAAAACCTTCCAACACACTATGTGAGGCATGTCAGCACGGCAAGCAGACAAAATTCCAATTTAAAACAAAAGAAAACTTTGCATCACATCCATTGGAATTGATACATATTGATCTATGTGATCCTGTGAGAACAAAAGGCTTAGACGGAGAATTATATTTCATGTTAATGATAGATGACTATACCAGGATGATAGCCATCATTTTCCTAAAGAAAAAATCTGAAGCATTTGAGTGCTTTAAGATCTACAAGGAGTCAGTTGAAAATGAAACTGATTTGAAAATAAAGTGTTTAAGATCAGATAATGGTGGAGAATTCACTTCCAAATTATTTCAGAAATACTGTGATGAAAATGGAATAAAAAGGAAATTTTAAACAGCATGAACACCTCAGCAAGATGAAGTTGTTGAAAGAAAGAATAGAACTGCACAGGAAATGGGTATAACAATGTTGAAGGACTCAAAATTGGATGAAAAATTTTGGATTCAAGCAATTGATACGACAGTCTTCATTATCAACTGAAGTCTTCTCAGAAATAATTGCAACAAGACTCCATATGAATTATGGAAAGGAAAACCAGCTAATTTAAAATATTTCAGAATCTTCGGAAGCAAATGTTATATCAAAAGAGAATATCAAAATTTGGGTAAGTTTGAATCACGTGTTGTTGAAGGTATCTTTGTTGGTTACTCACCCAAAATAAAGGCCTATAAATGCTATAATCTAAGATGAAAACAAATAGTGGAGAGCATAAATGTTACATTTGATGAAGATGGTGTTCTAGTGAGTAATGATGAGGATATAGAATCTTTGAAACTTGAGACAGAGGCTGAAAAAGACACAGATAAAATTGTAGAACAAGAAGCAACTATCAATGAGGAAGAAGTAAACAATGATCATCAAGATATACCAGAACAACAACAAGACGCTCCTCCAAGGAGAACAAAAGAGTGGGTTCAAAAGAACCATCCATCAAATCAAATCATTGGTGACATAAATGAAGGTCGATAGCTTTGTTCATCACAACAAGCTCACGTTGCTTTTCTAGCAACCTTTGAGCCTAGTAGTTTTGAGGAAGCCATCCAAAATGAAAATTGGGTAGCATCTATGAATGAAGAATTGGATCAAATTGAGATGAATAACACTTGGGAATTAGTTCCATGACCAAAAGATAAAAATGCCATTGGGACTAAATGGGTGTTCAGGAACAAATTGAATGAATATGGGCAGGTTACCAAAAACAAAGCAAGATTGGTTTGCAAAGGCTATGCACAAGTGGAAGGAATTGATTTCGACGAAACATTTGCACCAGTTTCCATAATGGAAGCCATCCGAAGGTTTCTCGCCTATGCATGTTCAAGAAAAATTAAAGTCTACCAAATGGATGTTAAGTCAGCATTTCTGAATGGAGAATTGGAAGAATAAGTTTACATTGAACAACCTGAAGGTTTTCTACTATCACTAAAAGAAGACTATGTCTGCAGGTTAAAGAAGGTTATATATGGTATCAAGCAGGCTCCCAGAGCATGGTATGCTCGTCTTGATGGATATCTACGTCAACAAGGGTTCAAGAACCTTACTGTTGATAGCAATCTTTATGTACAAATAGATAAAGATAATTTAACAATCGTTGAGGTATATGTGGATGATATAATATTTGGTAGCAATGATGATCGACTAAGTAAGAACTTTTCTACAAAGATGCAAAGTGAGTTTGATATGTATTTACTTGGTGTGCTGACATACTTCTTAGGGCTTCAAATATCTCAGCAAGAGAAAGGAATATTTATATGTCAAGCCAAGTACATCAAGGAAATGCTCAAGAAATTCAAAATGGAATATTGCAAACCCATCCTTACTCCAATGGTAACAGGTCGCAAATTGAGCATAGACGACTCATCTAAGGATGTGGATCAAAAGTTGTACAGATATATGATTGGTAGTCTTCTATATGTAACAACCTCTCGGCCAGATGTTATGCAAGCAGTTGGAAAAGTAGCAAGATTCCAAGCAGCACCAAAAGAATCACATATTATTGCCGTCAAAAGAATTCTTCGATATCTAAAGGGCACAGAAGAATATGGCTTGTGGTATCCCAAGGGTAACAATCTCATTATTCAAGCCTTTACAGATGCAGATTGGGTAGGAAGTGTTGATGATCGTAAGAGTACTAGTGGAGCAGCATTCTATCTAGGTGGTTGTCTCGTATCATGGTTGAGAAAAAAGAAAAATTCAATATCGTTATCTATAGCGGAAGCAGAATACATTGCAGCAGCATCACGTTGTACTCAAGTCCTTTGGATGAAAAAAACTTTGCAAGATCTTCAAGTACAACTCAGTGAGCCTATTCCCATATTCTGTGACAACACTAGTGTCATCAACATCTCCAAGAATCCTGTCATGCATTCAAAAACAAAACCATTCCGATCAAATATCCTTTTGTTAGAGAACAAGTTGCTAAAAAGAATATCAAACGTGAGTATGTTTGTAAAAATGAACAAATTGTTGATATCTTCACTAAACCTTTACCTTGTGAAGCATTTGAATATCTTCATCAAAAGCTTGGGATTCTCCCAAGTTCTCATTAGATTACAAGTTTGCAGGACGGTTGTGTGTCAGCGGGAGTGGAAGTGTGTACAGGTCTGCAGGATGGTTGTGTTTCAGGGGAAGTTACCCTTTGCCATTGATGTCAAAGGGGGAGAGAATTTTGTAGGAAGAGGTGTCATGATCGCAGGGGGAGTACTTGTGTTGCCATAAATGCCAAAGGGGGAGATTTTTGATCAACGGTTGTCATTGATGAAAACCCAAGCAACACCAGGGGCTAACCCAATATTGCATGGGAATTTTGACCTACCAAATTAATATATTTTGGGTCAATAATTCTTTTTATGGTTTCTACCTTTCGATATGTTTCCATTGATATATGGCACGCCATGTAATTCTTTACGGTTTGAGAGATATTCATGTTTGAAGTTTGTACCCCCAGTTAGTGGGCTAAAACCCCATGGGGTTGGGGCATGGATCATTGAAAAGTAATAATTAATATTTTTTAAGCTCCTAAAATCCCTCCCACGTTCACTTGTTGAAGCCCCTCTCGACTTAAGCATTTATATAAATTTTGGTCCTAATTTCCTCCTTATGTAAGATATTTCATCATCTAAAACAGGTCATCTTGGCATTTTCGCTCTAACTTTTTTTCTACGAAGGTTTAGAAGCTGAAATTTTTATGAGGTGAAGCTGAAATCCTAAGGAAGCGGCAATACAAATTTCATAGCAGAGTGCACAATATTTTTGGACATATGATCTGTGAAAGTCAGGGTTTTTGTAGGCTCCTGAAATTCATCTCAAAGAAGTGACCTTGGTAAAATCATCATAACTCTCTCTCTGAGTATCGGATTTGAATTCCATAAAAAGTGGTAGATATTTCATAGTCTTTAGTTTTCTCTCTGTCAATTTTAGAGGCAAATGAAGAAACAATGACACGTGGCCCGCTGTACAAGTGCACTCTTCTGAAACAGTCCATAATTAGGGCATTGTGAGAGATTGGGTATAACTCTCTCTTGAAGAATTAAAATTGGGTCAAACCTGTGGCATTGGAAAGACAACTTAGAGGAATAATACAGGACTGAAAATCAGATATTGAGGATCTGAAACAATAGAGATGCACCAGATTCAATATCGAGCTCCTAGAAGGGAAGAAAAAGCTAGACCATGTGTTGTCAAGGATTGCAAAGGACCAAACTTTCTACGGCAGAAAAGCAAAGAAAGGTGCAACAGAGGGTAGCATGACAATAGAAGAAACCAAGGTGCATAACAGCAGCAAGAATTTCATCATATGAAGTCTTCAAGTGGGCAACACTACATACAATCATTGTAAAGGTATCATTGTACTAAGTCATTGTAAATACATTATTGTAAAAATTGTACTAGTATCTATCTACCAAGGGTTGAAGAGGCAGTGTTGGGAGGTCTAGGATCATCATTAGGTGGTTGTGTCAAAGTTGGGGTTCTGGTCTAGTATATCTTCTCCTTCTACATCATTCTATATCATTGTAAAAGTGGATTATTTTCCCTGGTACGAGAGTCCATTCTTCTTTTAATCTTCTATAGGGTGGTAGGGTGGTGCTAGGGTGAGTTGTAGCTCATTGGGTGTTGCGGCATCCGTTCAGTTGACTATTGAAGAATCTCAAGCATTGGAGCATCCATCCAGTGGGAGCTGGAGAAAAATTCTTTTCTAGATTCTAGGAAGTTGGAGCTTTATTTTCAATTGGAGTTGAATATTAAAGAATTATTATAAAAGCATTAGGTGGTTTTTGTCCTAGAGTTGGTTTCCACCTTAAAAACTTTGTGCATTTGTGTTCCTCTTGTTTGGTACTATCATTGTACAAACACTGATAATAATTGAAGATTAACTAATTCTCTAATTGAAAGGAATACTGATTCACCCCCCCCCCCTCTCAGTATTTCCAACATTTGTTAACAGATTGATATAAGCAATCTCAAGAGATTCTTCTTCTTCAACAAGTGATTATTCCTCAGTAAGTCAGTTTTATTCATACTTTGAATCTGAGTTCAGGATTTCAAATTCATTTCTGGACTGTAGGAAGTCTTCTATTTGTTTATCTCCTTCAAAAACTTGCTAGTATTTTTCATTGTCTAGGACTGCTGGTCTATATTTGACTTGGATTGTGTATTGTTTTCTTTCATAAGGTCTTAGACATGTACTAGCAGCAAAGGCTAATCCATTGGCAAGAATGTTTTGGTTTCTAGGGACAAAATTAAGTTGGAATTCAGCAAATGATTTTAATAGGTCCATGACATCATCTCTATAGGCTCTCAGTTTGGGATGTTTAGCAGTATATTCCCCATTTACTTGCCTAATTATCAGTTCTGAATCCCCATGAATTTTTATCCTCTTGGCTCCTAGTTTTTTAAGAAATTGTAGTCCTAAAAGGAGTGCTTCATACTCTGCTATGTTGTTTGTGCAGTGAAAGTTTAATCTGTATGAATGGCCTTCAGCATGATTGTTCTCTGTTTTATGCACCCATATGCCTGCTCTTGCACCAGTTTTAGTGCAAGACCCATCAAAACTCATGCTCGAAAGAGGACTATCTTTAGATTTTTCATCAATTCCCTCTTTTTCCTCTTTGTTTTGTTTGTTTTGAATGCCACTATGTTCTTTTTTAGGATCTGCACTATGTTTATTTGTGTCTTTTTCCTCAAGGTTCTCAATGTGTTGAGGAATTTCTCTTTCATTGTTATGATTGGAACTATGTTGATGACTATCTTGTAGCTTAAGACCTTTATTTTTTTTGCTATGATTTTCTGAAATAGCAAACTACTTGGCTGATTTTTCTTTCCCTTCCTCTTTTTCTATGGCTGCCACTATGTTAGCTGATGTTTCATTTTATAACCCTTGCTCATTTGGAATCTCATCATTGTACAAAATGAATGAGTCAAGGTCAGTATGTATAGAATAGAGAGGGGATTTTTCTAGTCTTTCTTGGCTACTCACCATGTATTTCATGTGTGTTTCCCTATAAAGTCTTCTAGGCTGACTGAAGACAGGGATGGTGGCATAAGTCATATCCATTTTCATTGTGCCTTTTAATTTAGCACCGCAATGTCTTGAAAGAAACATGCCATATTTGGGGGGTATATCAGCCACAACAATGTCCATTACTAATATTTTGGCTAGCATTTGTGCTAAATTGACACAGAGATCCTTTATTAGGCCTAGGCATTTGACTCTGCTAGAATCAAAGGAATATAAATCTTTATAAGGTCTAGTTACCTCAAGGCCTAATATTTCCATTATCACTTTGGGCATGAGGTTATGTAATGCTCTTAAATCAAGCATGGCATTGTGCAAAATGCTATCATGGATGTTTAGGCTGACATAGAATGGAGGAACTCCACCTTCCTAAAATTTTCCTTCAATTTTTGGTCCAAACAGAGCTCAAGTTTGTCATCATTTAAGTTAACAGAGTCATTGTGATCTCCTATGTTCAAATCCTTTAACAATTGGGACCTATATACATCTTGAGTGACTAACTCAATGAGAGGGATAGAGATTTTTATCTTGGCAATTTCACTCTCTATGCTGAAAGGAGTTTGAGTTTTGGAAATTTTTAATTCAGCCCTTTTAGTCACTTTTTTCTCAGCAAAATCAGCTTGTTGGTTTTTATTATTTACAACACTTAAAATGGTTTTTTCAGGAGCATTAGCTGAAGTGTTAGTGCTGTTAGGGTCATCACTATGTTTGTCATGAATCTGGGTGTTTTTTCCCTTGTTTTGATCAGAACTTTCATCCGATATATTTTTGTTTTCTACTGTCTTTTTTAAAGTATTTACAAGGCTGTTTTTAGCAGAATTTTCAAAGGTTTTCTTCTTGGGAGTGTCTTGGTTCTTTTTACTTCTCAAGTCATATTGTTTGTGTACTTCCATTATAGCATTTTCAAATCCTAGTTTATAATCTTCTGATTCTAGGCCTTCTTCCTCATTAGGTATGTATGTGACTTGTTATTCTTCATTGAGGAAAACAATGTCGTCATTGTTTACTCCCAACATGTTCATGTGACTTTCCTCTATTTCTTCTATTGTTTCCCCCTCTTCATCAACATAATTTTTCTGAAGAGGGTGTCTGATCTGTTGATCAGAATCCCTTTGTCTATTTTGAGGTGGGTTTCTCCTAAATTTCTGATTTTGGTTTTTGGACTGATTTCAGTTTTGAGGAGCTGTTTGGTTTTCTCTAGGATAGGCTCTCTCATTTACACTCATCCTATCCATCATCCTTTCCATGGTTTTCACTAAGTTATAGAGTCTTGAATCAGATGTGGAAGGTGCAACTTCATCTCTATATGTCACTCTTTTCTCATTTTTCATCCTAGCCCTTTTGGCAAGTAGATTTTCCTAAACACTTACTGCCCATCTCTGCATATCTTCTAAAGTGAGGGGTTCCCTTTCTCTTAATTGATAGGCCATTTCAGGGTCAAATCCATCAAGGAATTTCATTAGAGCTAGGCTGTTACACAGTAATTTGTCACCGTCCCTACCATTCCCCGTCCCGCACAATGGAGGACCCATAACGTGACCTGTGAACACTGTCATGCACTGAAAACATCATCATTGCATCCCTCTGAGTATGAGCTTCATTTCCCCTTGAGACATCTCCTAAAATAATTGATGGAAAGCAGGGAGGTCATTGATACTATTAGGGGTTAAGCCCGTGGACCATTGTTACACAGTAATTTGTCACCGTCCCTACCATTCCCCGTCCCGCACAATGGAGGACCCATAACGTGACCTGTGAACACTGTCATGCACCGAAAACATCATCATTGCATCCCTCTAAGTATGAGCTTCATTTCCCCTTGAGACATCTCCTTGCAAAATCCATGAAAAACAGCTCTTTTTGCATTGGCGCGGGTAGACAATTCAGTGCTCGCGCCAATCAGGGAAATCCTGTAAAGAGGTCGCGCCACTTGGCGCTCTGTCATAGAGCAGCAATCGCGCCACCCATTTTAGGGACTGTTTTTTAAATATGGATGGCGGAGGTTGAGTTCAAACAAACTCACAACCATTGCCTATCTTGAGTTGGGAGGTTTGGCTGCGGGAGTTCTATGGAAGGGAAGTAGTTTTGCCACCTTCTATGGAACCTTCCTTATTGATAGGGCCAATCCCATAATAATAGGGATCCCAACTCCCTCCTTCCCCATCTATAAAAGCTTGCTCAGATCCATGGCAAGCTAGTCTTGAAGTGCTGAAGCTTTGCATCTCCCTATTCCCAAGTGCCTTTGTGTTGTAAAGAATCCCTTCTTTCCCTTAAGGCCCATTCAAGTAAGGAGACCATTGTCACGAGACTCTGGAGAGGTTTTCCCTTTCCTTGGCGAGCTTTGCGAGACGTGGACGACCGGAGACCCGTTCGAAGGAGGCTGCGACGTCAGAACTTGGTTGTAACCTCTATTCGTTTATCACTTAATAGATGACTATGATTATGGTTCCACTCCGTTTTCCATCATGTTAATGCGAGTAATATCTTTTCTGACCGATGTTTAGTTACGTATGCTGGTTCCTATGCTTGTATCTGTTCGTTTCTTCTATGTGCAGGTGTTCATCCGCAGAGATCGTGGAAGGATTGTGATCTGCCAGGGCTGAAGGACGGGGACACTTCTTCTTCAGATCATAGCGTTGGAATCCAGGTAGGCTTCTATCCCAAGTCTTTCATTCGTAATTAGGAGCTTGCGTCATAGAATTGTTTGTTTGTTGCTAGACCCCTGCTGGGCTAGTAGGGATCGCCTCTGTCCGCAGAGGGGATTTACCTCCTCAACAAATTGGCGACTCCGCTGGGGATCGTCCGGTTTTCCTTGTCCCGTTTATGATTGGTTCGCTTTGATTGTTTCTCCTTGCTTGATGAACCTTCCGGGTTGGATTCTTTCATTATTTTAGCCTCTTGGTTTGCTTAGCTTGTGTTGGTCTCTTTTCAGATTAGCTTGTTTTTTAATTTTCATTGAAGAACTCGACTGGCGCGGGTTTTTACCTGACAGTCGCGCCGCTTGGTGCGTGTTGCATTTGTCTGTCTCGCGCCACTCGGCCTCTGGCGCTAGTTTCAAGGCCACAGTCGCGCCACCCCTGTGACTTTTTTGAGTTTCTTCAATTTTTGGCTTTCTGAGCTTGACCAGTACTTTTCTTCTTGATTTCCTGATTGTTTGAGTGTCTTGGAGTCTGGTTTGACTGGAATTCACCGCTATCCTTTGGTTGTTTGCCTCTATCTATCGGTTTCACGATTTGAGCCCTAGGGCATCTAGTGGCATAGTGAATCGAGCCCTCCTTGGGAGTTTTGGTGTCTTGATTGTCCCGTCAACTTGTTGATTGATTCTCCACGCCCTCTTAGCAGTCTTTGATTGTTTTGTTGCGTCTTTTGAGTGATTGTTCATTCTTTCATTCAGAATTCGTTTGCCCTTGCTTTGGACCCAGATCACACGGTCCATTGGGTGTTTTCTAGTCTTTCTTCGATTTGAGAGACTTTGGGTCGATTTAGAGATTTGGTTGCTTGCTTTGTTGAGTGAATGTTGTTTGCTTCGCTCTCTTAGTTATCATTTCTCCAATTGTTCCTTTTGTTTTCAGTGCACATTAGCCATTAAACATTGAAAATCAAAAAAATATATGGTCTCTTTTGTTTTTTTTAATTAGTGCAAATTGTCATCTTTTCCGTATTACTAGTGATTAGTGTTTGAATGAAAAGTGTGCAATTGCATTAGTTGCATTAGAGACATTCTTGTTTGTATTCCGTTCATTTCGTTTGTATAAAAGCTCTCAACTCTCATTTAACTAGTTTTCATCGAACGAAATGTTGCATCATGGCATATAGCTTGCATTTAGGAGACACTACATACGATAGGGCCTGGAAATTGAAACTTAATTGAAGATCAACTGTAAAATTTATTCAATTAACCTAAGGCAACATTGGAACTTAACGCAACATATTTAGAAGGTCTAGGCTAGAGACGTGTTCCTGCGTCGTTAAACCTAGCAGCTGTCGTTCGCCTATTGGCTTTAGACAGCACTAGTACGGACTTGCGCTCCCCGTACCGTCGAGTATATAAAGGGAGACCCCTATAGGTTTGCAATCCTTTATCCACAGGAAGCCGAGTCTGCCGCCTTTTACCCGTGATACACCGAACACAGCATTCGGGGAGACTACCCGCACGTACGGAAAGTCCTTGGTCGATTTCTGTTTCATTTTGAAACCAAGGTGTATATTGCAGTTCACGGCTATCTGGTACACCCTTTGTGCCTAGTTTTTCCTGAGTAGTCATTTGGTCTTTTCTGACTCCCTAAACTTGAAAAGACCGTCAAGCGCTTGTCCTTTCACGCTTGTGTCAACTCTGAAAGAGATAGAGTCATCTTTTTATCGTTTCTCGACTCTTAAAACATGAAACGGTAGAATTTGTTTATTTTCCAATGTGGTAAAATCAATCTCCCACGATAACACACCCATTTAGATATTGCTTGTGACTGTTTGATCGTGTGTCTTATTTCGTTTTCAGCCCGTGTGTGTGTGTGCTCTTTTCTTCTAGTCTTTTGTCACGGTGGCGGAACCCTCAGTTTCGTCTACTGGTAGTCCTTACACGGACGATTCTTCAGAGGCTTCTGAGCCTTCTGTTGAACCGTAGCAGCCTGTTGTTTCCGAGTTCCCTGACGGGGGACCGGTCCTCGCCGAGCAACCCTTTGGAGAGCCAGTTGACTTCCACTGGCCCTTTTCGGACCCTCTGTCTGAATTGAGATTAGGAGCTGATTTCCTTTCTCTTACATCGGGTTCGCCGTTTATTGCTGCTGTTTTTCCTCCTAGTCCTTGCCGTCTTCTGCGTGATTTAACGGCAGGATCAACCATGAGTAATTCTGGTGAGGAAATTCCCGGGTCTGATGACTACCAGCGCATCCCTCGTAGATTGTTTGAGGGAGACGAGTCTGAGCTGGCTACCACATCGTCAGCTGGTCCTTCTTTGCCACAGGGATACAGATCTCTGGGTCAGATTATTTCAGCTGCTGCCTCTATGGGAATATCATCTCCTACTTCGAGGCCAGCTGCCACTACGCCCGGGGTGTCTCCTTCGACGCCCGTCACTTCTGTTCCCGTGCGACCCACTGTTTGTGTGGCTGCCTCTTCTGCTGTTGCCTCAGCATCTGCTTCTAGATCCGGGCCAACTCCAGAGGACATTTATCTAGCTACTGCCATGCCGGAGAATATCTCTCCGGAGGAGTATCGGTTGTTTTTACAGCAGCCGAACGCCGGAGCTGGACAACTCCCCCAAGATCCTTATCGGTCTTTCTTTTCGCATTATGCACAAGACGGCACCCCCGTGTATGGTTTTCCGGGTCAGCTTGACGAGCATGGGGACATTTTGCGTCTCCCTGCTCCTGAGGCCTATTTTTATGTTCAAGGTTTACCGTACAACCAGGCTCAGAACTTGCAGGCACAACCTTTCCAAGGTCAACCTGCAGGCCAACCTGGCTATCAGTACGACCCACAGGGACAGCCCAATCAAGGCTACTCTGCGGGCCAGCAAGGGCCATTCTATAATCCGCAAGGACCATATTATAACCCCGCTGGTCAACCTGCTCAGCCTCAGCCGGGGTATCAACAGGGACCGACCTATGGACCTGGGGGGCAAATCCAGCCTTCCTTACCGATGCAACCGCAGTATCCTGTTGTCTCTAACGTTGCATATCAGCAAGGACCACTTTATGGTTCTGCTTCGGGTCAAACTGGTTTCCAGCAAGCACCTGGTCCTGTTCCACCACCAGGCCAACCAGGTCATCCGGTACAACCTGGTGTCCCGCCTCCAGGCCAACTGACTTATTCGGTGCAACCTGGGGCTCACTTACAACCGGGTCAGCCTGCGCAACCAGCGCCGCCCCCTCATTCGGGCCAACCTGTTCATTCAGGAGCGCCCCCTCATTCGGGTCAACCTGTTCATTCAGGTCAGCCCCCTCATTCCGTTCACTCTGCTCACCAGCCTGCTCACTCAATGCCGCAGCCAAATCAACAGCTGCGCCCTACGTACCAGGCTCCGCAGGGTTCCACTTATCAGCAGCCTACTCATCCTCAGAGTGGTTATTATCCGCATGGTCAATCTCAACCGAACTATAACCACTCTGGAGGCTCTCAGTATCCTCCTCCTCCTCACGGTTCTAACTATGCTCAGCAGCCGAATCCAAACGCTGCTTATACAGGGCAGACGCCTAATCAGGGCCCGAACCCTGGTTATCAGGCCCCACACAATGGTTACCAACAACCAAATCAGTCTGGCTATACGAATTATGCCCCTCACGGTCAGAATCCTACGGGACAGAACCCATGGGGGCAGGGATATTCACAACCATCGTGGAGCATGGGTACCGGACCTTATTCTGGGACCGGCATGGGAATTAACCCTCCATTGCCGTTCCTGGCTACCTTGGATCTACCGGACGTTTCGAAGTTGACCAATGATCCGATTGCTCATAATCCATATTGGCCCCCGGTTCCGACCAAGATACCAGGAGACTGTCCCAAGTTTGAGGGCAAATCTGGAGAAGACCCCCAGGCGCATGTGATGACGTATCACCTCCGGTGCTCGTCTAACTCTTGGACTGACGATTCGGTTCGTTTGCGTCTTTTCCAGCGTACGTTAACAGGAGCTGCTGCTAAGTGGTACATAGAGCTATCCCGTGGTATTTTTCAGGATTTCAACTCGTTAGCTATGGCTTTTCTCACGCATTTCCAGTTACCAGTCCGGTATGAGACTGGGACGCACCTCCTGTCTTCCCTGAAGCAGGACTCGGCCACTCACATCTCGGATCACATCCATGAGTGGCGGCGCCGTCGTCGACTGATCAAGTTTCACATACCTGATCAGATTTTGATTCACTGGTTCACCACATCCTTTGTGAACAAAATCGCTCAGGATATCGTAATGGGAGCGTGTGTGACAGAGGAACAAGCTATCGCACGTGCCCAGTACTTGGATCTTGTTTATTCACAATCGGGCACGCTTTATGACATCCTGCATGATGCACCATGGCCCGGAGCCAAAAAGACCCAACCCACCCCTTCCGTGGATGGTGTCATTGGTTCCGTTTCTCAAAATTCGAAGAAGTCTTCGAATGGGAAGCAGAAGGCTAATTCTTCCAATAATCCCTCTGCCAATCCCGCCTCATCCGATTCTGGTAAAACCGCGGAGGTAAATGCCGTTCAAGCCAATCCTGCGGACAAATCCTCCAAGGGGAAGAAGAAGGGCAAAGGCAAATCAAATTCTGATGCCCCAAAACCGGAATCTAAATCTCGATCTGAGGATGGCTCACAACGTAAGCCGAAATTTCCTTGCCTCATCTGTGAAGGTGACCATTACACTAAAGATTGTCCAAGACGATCCGAAGTCAGTCAACTTCTTAAAGGCTCAAAGGGTACTCCGGCTATTTTAAAGGAGCCATTTCCATCTCAGCAGACCCAGATGGTCGAACAAGGTTCATCATCTGTACCGTTTGGGTCTCAAGTTTTCATGATGAAGACTAATGCACCTATCACTATCGCTACGAGGTCCAAGGATTACAATAATCAGCAGCAGGCACCGGGGAAGGCAGTGGCGGATGGACCGCCTCCCGCATCTGCTTCTGGTTCATTGGAAATTGAGAAGCCGACTCTCGAATCCGTTGTGAAGCCACCTCCCAAGGGTGTTCTTCGGAGATCCTCTTATAATCCAAATGCTCGTGCCGCTCAACATTATAGCATCGTTGAGGATCTTGCACAGGCGCCATGTGCCATGTCTGCACTTGAGGTTCTTCAAAGTTGTCCTTCACAACGGAAGGCTTTGCTGTCTGCCATCGGTGGTATTGATCCCGCCGATTCGAGCCTTCTCACCTTTGATCTGGAGAATTTTACTCCTCGGCTTCCACATCAAATCGCTTTGATTATTCAAGTCAGGATTAACGGCCTGGACGTTCACAGAGCCGTCGTAGATGAGGGTGCATCTACTTGTGTTATGTCCTCCGCTTGTTGGAGAGCCATCAGCTCTCCAACTTTATCATCATCTCCCAATGCCCTTGAGGCATTTGATGGCCGGGAATCTAAACCCCTGGGAGTTCTCGAGAGTCTGGCGATTACATTACAGGGAAAAACCGTCAACGTGGAAGTAGAAGTAGTTGACGCTAAACTCAACTACAACATACTTCTTGGCCGCAGCTGGACCCATGCCATGCTCTGCGTGCCGTCTACTGTCTTTCGATTCATCAAGTTCCCCCACGAGGGCAAGATTGTTACGGTAGACCAGTTGTCATTTTTTACCTCGAGCTCCGAGAACAACGTGCCGTATGTGGATCAAATTCCGAATCCACCAGACAGCATAGGACCTGGTCTTTTCAAAGACCCAGTCCTCATGGGTATTTTCCCTGCGCCGCCACCGAATACCGCTCAAGTCAACATGTTATCCAGGACTGATGACCCCTGGCTGATTCCTACACCTGAGCAGGTATATGAGTTTGGAGAGTCCATGCCTTTAACGCCAGTAGAGATCAGCTACTGTGAGATTGTTGCTGCATCGGACCCTCCACCTCCTCCGCATGCTCCGATGAGCATGGCTCTTGACGTCTACTCACAATCCCCCTGGCTTGGTCAGGCTGATTCGCCTGATCCTCTTAGAGAGATTTTTCCCTCAGATGAGGCTATCATTGAAACTATGTCTCTGGAGGAGCTACCCTGGGGCGATGGGCATCATCGTTCCTCGTTTATGCCTAGCTTGGGGGCAATGACGGATTGTCTAGAGCGCTATGCTACTCAGGTTCCTTCCCCTCCTCTTCAAACACCGATCTTGACGCATGAGGTCTTTTCGGAAGGCAATCTGAGTAACATTACTCAAACGGTTCCTATCAACATTTCTGTTAAACCAGGGATTGTTGAGAACATTCATGTGGGTGTGACCTGTTCTCCCGAAGAGATCCAGGTCTATACGGAACTTTTCAAAGAGTTCAGAGATGTTTTTGCATGGTCCTACGAGGAAATGCCGGGAATTGATCCTAGTATTGTCGTGCACAAGATTCCAACCTATCCAGGTGCGAAACCCGTGCGCCAACGCTTGCGTCCCATGCATCCTCGGAAAGCCGCCGCTATCAAGGCAGAGGTTGAAAAACTTCTGAACGCTGGGTTTATTTATCCAATCCCCCTTACAGAATGGGTGTCCAATATCGTCCCTGTCGATAAAAAGTAGGGTACCATTCGAGTCTGTGTAGATTATCGCGATATCAATCGCGCCTGTCCGAAGGACAATTATCCCACTCCGTTTATCGATCAGATTATCGACGATTGCGCCGGAAGTGAGATCTACTCCTTAATGGACGGTTTCTCAGGTTACAACCAGATTAACATTGCACCCGAGGATCAACATAAGACCACATTCATCTGTCCGTGGGGCACTTTTGCATATAAAAAACTCCCGTTCGGCTTAAAGAACGCTGGCGCCACGTTTCAGCGAGCGATGTCATATGCTTTTCATGATATTCGCCATATCGTCCAGCCTTATCTGGACGACTTGCCTGCCCATTCGGGTAAGCGAGAGGATCATCCGAAACATCTTCGCCAGATATTTCTTCGTTGCAGACGCTACAATATTAGGCTGAATCCTCATAAGTGCGTCTTCTGCGTCGACTCTGGCCGTCTTTTAGGCTTTATAGTCTCGAAAGACGGAATTCGCCTCGACCCTCTGAAAGTTGAGGCCATTATAAATCTCCCGTCACCCTCCTCCCTTTACCAGTTGCAGAGTCTGCAAGGGAAAGCGAATTTTCTTAGGCGCTTCATCCCGAACTACGCCGAGGTGGCCAAAGGATTCACTCGTTTGTTAAAGCAGAATGTTCCCTTTCATTGGGACGAAATCGCTCAAGAATCCTTTGAGAAGCTGAAGACATTGCTAGTCAATGCTCCGTTGCTTCGTCCTCCGAACTACCACCGCGACTTTACTTTGTATCTAGCCGCCGCATTAAGCACCATCGCCATGGTCTTGGTGCAGGATGACGAGAACGGTGATGAACATGTTGTTTATTACCTCTCTCGGAACCTTCTCGACCCAGAAACGCGTTACGCACATGTTGAGAAGTTGGCCTTAGCAGCCGTACACGCTGTACAACGCTTCCGCCATTACATCCTTTTGCGCACGATCACAGTGGTTTCAGACTGCAACCCCATGACATATATTCTTTCCAGACAATTGCTGGGGGGCAAGTACTCCAAATGGATCGTCATCCTGCAGGAGTTTGATTTGGAGTTCACCACTGCCAAATCAACTAAATCACTGGTCTTTGCGGATTTGATATGTTCACTCCCTACAGACTCTCTTCCTGAACACTCTGAAGATCATATTCCAGACGAAACGTTGTTTCTTATCGATACTCGTGATCCTTGGTACGGGGACATCATAGTGTATCTTCAGACCGCGACATTCCGGTCTGAGTTGGATAAAGCCGCACGCCGTCGGATTCGGCACCAGTCCCAACCCTACCGCATAGTGGGAGATACCCTATATCGTATTGGAGTAGATTCGGTGCTCCGACGATGCCTTACCTTGGACGAGGCTGAGAAAGTCTTGAATGACTGCCACAGTGGCGCCTGTGGTGGACACATGTCCGGATATGCCACTGCCCAAAAGATTCTGAGGGCAGGTTACTTCTGGCCGTCTATATTCAAGGATTGCATCACCGCAGTCCGAAAATGCCATCCGTGCCAGATTTTTCAGCGCAAGATGCGCGCGCCGCCGTTTCCTTTGCATCCCGTTATTACCGTCGGCCCTTTCGCGAAATGGGGCGTAGATTTTATGACGTGTAACCCTCACTCGGCCGGGGGGCATGCGTATATCATCGTCGCCGTCGACTACTTCACTACGTGGGCCGAGGCGATGCCTACACTTGCTGCTGACGGAAGAACGGCTGCTTCTTTTTTATTCAACCATGTTATTGCACGATTCGGGGTCCCTCAAGCTATCGTCACTGATCATGGTACTCATTTCCGTGATTACATGATGGCGCAGCTGACAGCTGCGTTGGGCTTGCGTCACGACAGCTCAACGCCATACTACCCTCAAGCTAACGGTCAGGTTGAAGCGGTGAACAAGGTTTTGGTCACTATGCTTCAACGAACAGTTGGGATTCATAAATCCAGTTGGCATCTCCAACTGTTCTCAGCTCTATGGGCGTACCGAACATCCGCGAAAAGTGCAACCGGATTCACACCATTCCAACTGGTGTACGGTCTGGAAGCTACTTTGTCGGTTGAATGTGAAATTCCTTCGCTTAAGTTAGCTGTGGAGCTCTTACCGGATACTTCTCCTGAGGAAGAGCGTCTTCTGTATCTTGAACGGTTGGATGAAACCCGTCGTCTAGCTGCTTTGATCATCGAAGCACAAAAGAAGAGGGTCAAATCTCATTTTGATCAATCTGTTTCTCCCCGTTCTTTCATTGAAGGAGACCTAGTCCTTTTGTATGATCAAGCACATGATAAGCTTGGTGCCGGTAAACTCCAGCCCATGTGGCACGGTCCCTATATAGTAAAACGTGTGTTGAAAAATGGGGCCTACGAACTTATAGACTACGAAGGAGTTCCATTGGCGCAGCCCAGAAATGGGTTGTACCTCAAAAAGTACTACGCCTGAAATGATTTCTTGGTGTGGTGTGTGTACATAGGTGTGTGATTGTCATTTGTGTGCATGGTGTGGTGTGCTTTGTAAACGTCTTTCTGCTGATCGGGTCTTCCTGGTTGTGCAGATGTCTATTCATCCATTTGTTGGTTTCGCGGATGGTGCCTCCCGCAGTACCAGGAATCTGTCTTCTGCAGCCTGGGTAATCTACGATCCTGCCGGTGAGTTGATCGACCTGCAAGGTGTGTGTTTAGGACGTACCACGAATAATATCGCGGAATATAGCGCCGTGTGGGAATTATTAACCGAGGCAGTCAACCTTGGTATCCGTGAATTGCTCGTGTACCTAGATTCACAGCTTGTAGTGTTGCAGCTGAACGGGCACTATTCGGTAAGAAACCCGTCCATTTTACGATTGTATTTGCGTATTCGATTACTGGAAAGGAATTTTGAATATATTACATATCATCATATACCTAGACATTTGAATGCATTAGCAGATACAGTAGCAAATTTGGTGTTAGATAGACATTTGCGCAATTTATAAATCATCATCACATGTAAAGAAGACTCATCCAGAAATAGATATGCATATATAGATATCGAAATGTTTACATAGAAGTGTGTCACATAAAACTCAAAAAATATACATAAGTGTCTTAATACATCCAGAGACACTGAGTCTCTCAAAAAATAGGTGTGGCTAAATCCTAGAGACTAATCAGCATGGTGCTCATGATAGCACGTTACTGCACGCACTAGCCGCCTCAGGATTCGGTGGAGCCGATTTGGGACTCCCACCGTATGGCGCTGGTACTCCAATGGTACATCTGACAGTTGGGCATAGTCTGGGATCCCATGAACGATCCCCTCAAGGTTCTGAACCAGTGCCTCTCCTCTGGCACCTTCCCCCTGGATCTCAGGGGCGAGCTGTGTCCTCCGGAAGATAGGAGACATCCCGGCTGGTCTCTCAGGTCCTACATCTGCATGCATGTATGTTTGTGTTAAGACAACCGTGTATTAACAAAAAATCATATAAACATAAAATCAAAAATATGAGGTCTTACCCAGCTCTTCGTCCCAGTGGTCTCCTTCTGGTAGCGGGAGATCCGGGTCCCCTGTAAAGTCAGTTCTCGCATAGGGCCAATCTTCCACAACGATCAGTTGGCGCCGTATCCATCTGAAGAACTCGGGCTTCCAGGACATCTGTTGCCCGCCTCCAGATCTGGGCATCAGTGCTGCCCAGCGAGCCATTCTCGGCTCTCGTGGTACTGGACTCGCCACAGGGGCCTCTTGGCCCTGGAAGGTTGGTATGCGTTCCAGACTGAACGACACCAAGATGGAACCATACCCAAACTGCTTCAGTTTGCCCTTTTTGCACTTTGTGAGCTGCCTTTTCATGTTAATGGTGACAGCTGTTGCCCAGTCATACAGTCGGGGACCCATGCATTCTGAGGCCAGTAAGAGTTGAGTCTTTGTAGCCTCGTACGGTGCCTGCGATCCAGCAGCCCGCGTAATGGTGTGGAGTACAACTCTCAGTGCTAGGTCGGGGATGGTCGAGATGTACACCTTCTTACTCCCTGTTCCTGTTTGTGCCCCACGGCACACCCGCGCCATTACTTCTTCCATATTCTCCCCTGATGGTCTGCTCCCAGTCAGTACAGGGATTGGACCCCTGCGGGATAATCCAGTAACAAAGTAAATGTCGGTGACCTCCAATTCCAACACCTGGTCTCGTATTCTGAATACCTGGTCGTTTTCATCCCCGAGGTTGATCAAATATTGGAGGAGCTCAGGCTGAGCTCGTAAGCATGGCGTGAGGAAGAATTTCTTTAAGCCACAGTCCCTTAGAGCATTCATGCAATTCTCATTTTGCATGGCCTCTTCGTCCTCATCTCCGTGTTCCCGTTCCTTCCATTCAATCACCATTCTGACTGTTTATCTGCATTCACATGGTTCAAAGCCCCTAATTAGATCTTCTGTGAGCTTAAAAATTCAAAAAATTTGGCATAAATAGAGGATTTTTAGGCGGAAATTTGGGTTGCACCACTGGCGCGACTGTTTTGCTGACAGTCGCGCCATGTGGCGCGGGCCCTTTGATAAAAGAGCTCAGTGGCGCGGGTCCGTGCCCGATACCCGCGCCACTTGGGCCGGCCCTAAAAATTCAAGAGTGCCCTTACAGAGCTGGTTTTTTAAGGGAAATCATTAAAAAATACATGGAAAGAAAGAGAAAAGGAGCGCCTCTTACCTGTCACAGACGAGAGGCTGAATGGTTGCCTGGATCGGTCGCAATCGCCGTCAGAAGATTCTGCTCCAAATGGACCACTGCTACTCTCCACAAGGTAAATAGTAAAAAGTAATTTCATTTTTTACCATTGGACATATTTATAACTTTTCGACGTTAAAATGAGTTTTTAAAGTTATTTCTTGTCAAAATATTTGCATGTATTATGTCGAAAATGGATTTTACGCTTGTTAGGTATGTGCAGTGACAGGTTTTTGCGACTTAGAAGGTGGAAACGAGTTGTATTTTATACTTTTTCGGACTCGGTAAATACACGAAAAAGTCACTCTAGAGTCATCTTTCAGCTCTTTTCTGACTCTCTAAATATGAAAAGATTGCCGAGGCCCTTGTCGTTTCGATCTCGTTAAAATGGACGCGAATCGACATCCACCCAGTATAAGTTTAACCCTTTTTCGGGCTGGGATGGATTGATTACGAAAAAGGAATACCCTAGCCTATCGCGACTAGGAGGTTTTCCCGGATATTATTTTCTACCTTTTCGGATCTGGGAAACTATTTACGAAAAGGGACCTGTGGAGTTTTCTTTTCCGCTGTCTTTTCAAACTCTCTAAACATGAAAAGACGCCGAGTTCTTCCTTTGTCAGACTCGTTAAACCCTGATGACATTGGATTTCGTCGAAATGACGTTCTCCGAGTTTCTCCTTCCTAAGACTCGTTAAATGCACTAGGATGGATTCGCCCGAAGGGCGGACTTATATCACAAGCATATGCTATCCCCTTCAAGCTTGTTATCAAAAATAATTGGGGTACGCGCCAGAAATGGTGGGGGAAAAATGGAACCATCGTCGTTGTCGTCGGCAGTATGTCGCTCTTGAACATGGCACTTGTCTGCATTCGTGTCGGGTTGGGGACATCTCATCTCGTTGCTTCACTTTGTTTCCATGGGTTTGGGTAATCTCTTTTGACCTCTCATCTGTTCACTGCCTCGTCGCCATGACCTTTGATCTGTTGACGTCAAATACTGCCAAGTCCATTGTCGTGCCGTTTATATGTTCAAGAGAAGTTGGCCTCTGCGAATATCAACCTTCCTCTGTTTCTCATATGGCCCTGATTCACAACAAAACATTATGTTCCTCTGTCTCGTGTCGATGATGTGGGAATCATTATGGCCCACCTTCGATCAAGGTCACTTCCTGTCGACTTCAACTCATTATCCAGAAAGTTGGTCTAGAGACTCCTGATGGTACCTTGGAGCCTGCATGCCTCAATGGCAGGTTCGTCGCATTCGACGTGAGGTTTTCATCATTGGCCTCCGATCGGATGATTCTGCGGGTGTTCGACGTCAGCTCATTTATTCACACGCCGTAGATTGTACCTGTAGTACCTTGAGAACCATCGTCATTATTGGTGGTTTCTCTCGCGTCTGTTAACAGCTTTCATCATTGGCTGGTAATCAGACGATGTTCTTGCATGTTCGACATCAGCTCACACATTCGCATGCCAGAACTTGTACTTGTTTGGGTCGAGATGGAGCGCAAGACCCTGGATTGTGTCTGTTGTAATCCAGGCTGCGATTGTGGATTATTGTCATTATGTACATGTCTCAATGATTGGATGGCTGCGACCATACCTGAGTCTATTTGTTTGATCTTAGTTGGATGGCTGCGCCCATACCCTAGATCCGGATTATAGCATACTCTGTTCGGATGGCTGCGTCCATACCATATATATACATCATGTACTTGAGATATCAGTTGTATCTTTCTGTGCAGGTTTTCCGACGGCGGACCTTCAGTTGGACATGTTCTCGTAAAGCATTTCACCCCTCTCTCTCTCGGGCCTCATGCTTTAGGGGGCATCTGTTACACAGTAATTTGTCACCGTCCCTACCATTCCCCGTCCCGCACAATGGAGGACCCATAATGTGACCTGTGAACACTGTCATGCACTGAAAACATCATCATTGCATCCCTCCGAGTATGAGCTTCAGGCATCAACATAGAGGTCTATGTTTGCTAGAAATCTGGGTGTTCTTTTCTTTGTTTTTATCAAAACTTTCAGCCATTGTTTTGTTCTTTTCTACTGTCTTTTTAGGAATGTTTTCAGGATTGTTCCTAGCAAAAATTTTAGAGGTTTTCTTTTTGGGAGTGTCTTGATTCTTTTTACTCCTAAGGTCATATTGTTTATCTACTTCCATTATAGCATTTTGAAAGCCTTGTTTGTAATCTTTAGATTCTGGGTTTTCTTCATGATAGGGTGTATATATGATTTGTTCTTCTTCAGTGAGAAAAAAGGTCTCCTCATTGTTCACTCCCAATAAGTTTATGTGATCTCCCTCTATTTATTCAATCACTCCCTCATCTTCATCAACATAATTCTGTTGGAAATGAGGTCTGACTTGTTGATCAGGGTCTCTTTGTCTAATTTGAGGGGGATTCCTTCTAAAGTTTTGGTTTTGATTTTGATTTTTTTTTGAGGAGTTGTTTGGTTTTCTTTAGGATAAATTCTCTCATTCATGTTTATTATTTCCATCATAATTTCCATGGTTCTAACCAGACTATCAGTTTTGGAGTCTGATGTGGAAGGTCCAACTTCATCTTTGTAGGTAACCCTTTTCTCTGCTTTCAATCTAGCCCTTCTTGCATTAAGGTTAGCTTCTACACTTACTGCCCCTTACTGCATGTCTTATAATGTGAGGGGTTCTCTCTCCCTTAACTGATAACACATGTCTGGGTCAAATCCTTCAGGAAACTTTATTAAGGCTAAGCCTTGTGGGGGTTTCATTTGTGGAGGGAGTGTGTTATAAACACTGTTAAATCTAGTGCAATAATCTGGGACACTCTCTCTAGTATTTATTTTAAGATCATTGTATTCTGATACGATTTGAAGGGGGTTTCTCTTGACTTCCCATTTGTTTAGGAATAATTGATGGAAAGCAAGGAGTTCATTGATACTGTTAGGGGTTAAGCCTTTGAACCATTTTCTTGCTTCTCCCCCTAAACTTTGGGCAAACATTCTAAGTTTTACAATTTCATCATCTATCTCTTGTCTGTCAAAGTAATCATTCATTCTATCCACATGTTGTTGAGTTGTAGTAGAACCACTAACATCATATAATGGAATATTGGATTGATATTCTTGTGGTAGAGAAACTAAAAGTAAAGGAAGGACTAAGGGAGCATACCATGTTGCCATGATATGGACTTGTGGAAACAATGGGGGGTTAACAAGTGGAGGAAGGTGATGAAGTGGAGTGGTTTGAACTGTGGATGTGTGGGTGAGTGTAACAGAAGTACTAGGACAAGCTAAGTACTATTGAGCAGATTAAGATGACAAAAGCCAAATTTATGGAGAAAATGGAGATCTAGAGGAGTGGAAGGAGATGCTTCCCTGCTACTACTTTGTTGTGAGTCTTCAAGCTCAAGATTTACCTGGTCTATACCACTTTTGACTTGGTTCTAGATAAGCTTCTGATATGAGGTAAGTCAACTTGGGTACTCTGCAAGTTTATAAGGTTTTCAGGGATTGATCTTGCTCTCAAGATGGGTCTAAAAATAGTTGGGTTTTTAGATGAAGGAAACTTCTTAAGAATTCTTTTAGGATTATCAACTATTGTAGGAGGATTTGGGTCAAGATGGGATCTAGTATGGATTCTTCTAGAAGCTAGGATTTAGGACCCAATAAGTCAGAATTTTTTTTAGAGATATAACAGTCTTAAAAGACAAACCAAACTGAAAAAGAGATACTTAATTCACAAGTATTCTTGACTGGGTATTGTTTGAATGTTTTGATGATAGGGTAATTTTTCCAGTGGAGTGTTTGGGCCACCAATGGGGTCAGCAGGCTTACTGAAGACCAGTGGAGTAACCAGGTGGAAGATTTTTACTTGTTTTATAGGATTGGTCATTGTCCACCATCAACAATCAGGAAATGATCTTGGCTGACACTTGATTTATTTTAAACTAATGAGGCTTTTGAGTTTTTAGTGAATCTAAAATGTTAACTACTTAGTATTCCCCAGTATGGTTGCCACTATGTTGGCTCCCTGTGATTTACAAGATTAGAAAGAACAAACACTATAGGGGCCACATCAGAACCACTTTGGAATCCTAGGACCTAGCCTTCCTAGATTCAGAGAGGGATCTCTCTGTATAAGTGTTTTTGAAAGATATATCCTTATGCTTTGTTTAAGATAGGCTAGTTATGAAGCTCTGAGAACTTAGTTTGGTTTTGGTTGATTGAAAAGGTACTTGAAGGATTAAAATTTGGAGAATATTGAGGGAATGTTTCAGTTGGATAGATAAACTATGAGACATCATTAATCCATTGGGCTATGGAGTCATAAAAGGATTTAATTGTTCAACAACTATTCAAGGGTTTTCATAGGGAAATTTATCTAGATTAAATGGGTCTTTTAGATTAAATTGTGATATGAAACATTAAGGTGTTGTGAAGGAAATAAAGCTATAGTCAGTCAAGAATCTTCTAGCTCTATTTAAACAAGAAAATCCTTTCAAAGTAACTATTTGAAGTAAACCAAAGGACAGGGAAAACCATAGACTTCTTTGGAAAAACTTTTATCAAAGCAAAATTTTAAGAGAACAATCTAGCAATCCTAAGACTACTTTCAGATAAAGAAAACATACAAGATAAAAATGAGAGCAGCCTCAGATCAAACAGAAATAATATAATCTTCTTTTGACAAAATCTCTAGGGATCTTTAAAAGCAACCTTTAAAGACTAGCCAGAGGACAGGTCTTACCATAGAATTCTCTGGTTCAAACTCTACTTAGCATACTTTGAAAAATATCATTAAAAAAACAATATCTCAAGTTGTACTCAAAAGGACATGGGCTCACCAACATTTCCACAGCTATAGTTTATTGAATCATTCTTAAAACAACAAGCTAGACAGGATTGAAGGGTAACTAAGTATCCTTCAATCAAAACTTGTAGACAGAAATAGGGTACCTATGACATTAAGTCCTAATCTAAATTTTCTGTTCTTTATCAGAGAAAATGGATAGAATGAAAACATAAGAAGAAAATAGAAGTAGTGAGGAAAAACATCACCATTAACATAGACCAGGATCCTATGAATCATCTTGTTTTATTGATGTTCAAACCAGTTACATACTCCAGCACAGTGGGTCTTTACAGCTCAAATCTTTCTCTATCCGGCCTAGCACTCCTTAACTAGCTTAGCAACACTCTAAACAACTAACAGTAACAAAATTCTACAACCAAGCTAGGGTTAATACATTTCATTTATGATTGAGTTAATCATTTTTTACCTTTGAGACCATGCAAGGCCCAAGGCAAAAATATCTGAAATGAGTTACTCTTTATAATGAATGTTGTTCTAATTTCTGAGCTACCTAGTTGTAATATTTGACTTTTAGGCTTTTTGTGATAAATTTGTAATAACTATTGAGCTCCTTCCTTTGAAAATATCTCTAAATGTAATAAATTATGTATGTTTTTGAGGAAAATAGGCTTTTGTAGGTGGCATTTAGCCCTTTTGGTGAAGTAAAAGCTTCATTGATTTGGCATTCCAAGCTTTATCTTTGGTTGATTTGTCTTGATTTGTGCTTTAAATTCTGTTTTGGCCTTGATTTTGCCTTTAGACCTCCTTAATCATCCTTGCTATATTTTTCACTTTATTTAATTCTTTAATCTTTAATCTTTGTCCTTAATCTCTTTACTGATCTTCCTTTGTCTTTTTTTATTGACTGTGTGCAGGGTTTCTTCTGTGCATCAGAGGGTTTATGGATTAACCAATGTCCATGAAACATTGACTAAACACTGAAACAAACCCTGTGAATCCCTTTCCTTTGTATTTAAACCTTGGGGATCATCATCTTAGGTTTTCTACTACTTAGATGGCTGTGGGAGGGTCTGTTTGCTCTATGCCACCATTAAACCTACATGACAAAACACTATCTATTTAAAACCTATGTTCTATGGTTTAAAATACATTTCAGAAGCTTGGTGAGGGTGGAGGGGTGGCGGCAGAGGAAGGGAGATGTGCAGGGGAGGGGTTCCATAGGCAACCAGAGAAACAATAAATTTTAAAAAATCGCTAAATAGAGGAAAGGCGCTTTGTGAGAACTAATGGTTTTTAGGCGATAAATGGGCTTTGGCATTTGCCGATTTTAGGGTGGGTGGACGTGATACCATATGTCGCTTGATGCGTTTCCAGGGAAAAACTGCCCATTTTTCACAGAAATGAGGTGTTAAACCTCGGCACTAAAATAGACGCGATATTGTAAGTGAGCCGTTATATCTCCAGCAAGGAGATCTACGGCGTGGGTTAAGCCTGATAATGGGCGTGATTTTCTAGTGGGGCATAGGTGGGGCCAGGAGTATGATGTCGGCAATCTTGTCGGGTAGCGGAAACATTATCGGTGGGGTGGGACACTTTGGGAATTAATGGGGGCCATTAAATCGATAAGATCTACGATCAAGATCTGTAGTAGCGAAGCAAGTGAATGGATCATGGTTGAG
Organism: Pinus albicaulis; assembly: GCA_034641835.2. Lineage (NCBI taxonomy): Eukaryota > Viridiplantae > Streptophyta > Pinopsida > Pinales > Pinaceae > Pinus > Pinus albicaulis. Next base: position 217,572 of record MU968528.1, read on the forward strand.
AGGAGGGATGGATAACAGTAGAGGGATCATTGTTAGATCGGAAGGGATCAACGGTTGAGATGGATTTGGGAGAAAACAAATCAGGGTGGGTAATTCATAGGAGAGGGGCTAAAGTAAGGCACAGAGATGGTTCTATGGAGGAAGAATGGGACCAGGGTTAGGATGAAAAGGACTGAGGCTTTTAGTAGATGGTTGTGGGCCTCGATTCACATGACGAAGGAGCAGAGGGCTTAAGCCCAAAGGGGCTTAAGGCCTTATGTTACAAATGGGCGGATGTTAGGCTAAAAGAGGGTTTTTAAGCCTTTTAGAGAGTTCTGATATATTTAGAAAAGGGGTAATTTAAACCAATTAAAGAGATTTTTCATGATTTAAAAGGTTTTTGGGACAATGGAGGATATAAGAAGGGAAAATGGGCCTTTTTAGAGGGAAAAGGACTGGTAGAGGTAAGAATGGTAAAATGGGGGAATGAAATGCAAGTGAAAATGGTGAGAATAGAATGAAATCAGTCTCTTTCAAATTAGCAGGATTAACTTGGGAGGATTTTGAGTGAATATTTTAGCGAATGGGTAAGCTTGAGATAATGAAGGTAGTGAGATTTCCAAAACTCACAAGATTTTCTCACAAAAAAAATTGTTTTTGGAAATCTAAAGACTCATTTATCCATCATTGCATATAACAAATTTTTACTGATGGCTAACATCCCCAACTCAACGAATGCTTGATACCCTTACCTGCAAGTTGATGGCAACACATTCCCTTCAAGAAATATTTTATTTTTTAGTGCCCTGTAAGATTGCTCAAGATTAAATCAATTGAATGTTTTACTTATGATGAGCATGTTTGATATGTCAATATATTCTAGGACTATTTATATACAATATATGATTTTAAAATTCCCTTAAAGAAATATAAAAAAAAATTATGATTTTTTACGAATTACGTACACCGACAATGCAAAGTAATAAATAGATTCAACTCACTTCAGTAGGGTAATGAATCCTTTGTCTGACCAACCAAATTGTGACTTGATTTATAATAATAATAATGTGCATTCAAGTTTTGAGGTTCTACTTTCACCTTATCTGAATATGGGTGTCTTATCTACTTGCTTGATTGAGTCTTTTAGGTTGTTATCATCAAGATTACATTGGTTGTAATAACACCTACTATCATCATTACTATAAACCATATGATCATTATCGTCATCATTTTTTCCATCCCCAAAGAAAAATGTAAGCATTTCATTCAATCCTTCTTCATGCATTGCATTTCCACTATCATCGACATCATTAAGGTTGGGTGGCATGTCATCATTGTATGCTACTCTCATCAACTCTTCAAACTTATCAGTTGGTAGTGTTCTCTTCAATATTTCTCATGTCTCCCTAGTATGGTTTAAAATATGGTTTGGATCATCCCACCCAAATATTAATAACCCAATTTGACCTTGGGTATTAGTAGGTGTATCATCAATATCTTCTAGCCATCAACAAACAAAAACATTATTTAATGTTATGAAACAATTGGATAAATCATGAATGTATCAACTTTAAAGAAATATAATGAAATATGTCTTAAAAAATAAAAATATAAAATTCACAGACACACACACACACACACATATATATATCAATTTAATAATGGAAAACAATTTTGTAGACAACTGTTTTTATATAATAATTTAAAATAAAACACAATTTTGACAACATATTTTATAAAATGTTAGTCCACACTCATTGACTTTTCTTTGGTGTTATGTCCTTAAGAACATCCTTAAGGATATCTTGTTCTTCCCTTTTCTTTCACGCAGGACTGTGTTTTAAGAAGGGGTGATTAATCAATAACTCATACCCAATGGTAAGGTCCATAATAGCCTCAATCATTTTTAATATATGAAACTCTCTTTCCATATCTCCATCTTTATCATTTATAACTTCAAAAAATTGAAAATTTGGTCTTACAGTAGGGTCCCTTCCCTTACTACTATTTATAAACCCTGAAATATATTTTTTGTGTGTATTCGAGTCCATATATAAACATAATATTACCTTTATTAATTTATTTTCCACTTTCCAATTGGAGACAATGTGTATACATATTTTAATTTAGAACATATGTTGACATGTTATCCTTATATTCAACTAGCATTCTCCATTTTCCATTGTAATAATGGCATTAATATCCTAGTGGTTTTTTGTGAATTGTTTCTATGTTTAGATCCCACATGAAATTGTTTTTAAATAAAGAGGCTTGGATTCACTCCATGAATATTGGAGGGTCATATCATGTATTTGTATACCCGAAATTGAAACACCTCATACACTCTAGGTAGTGTTTTATCATTAGGCCAAGAAAAATATAGTTGATGATCAAATGTCTCTCTGTAAATTGATATCAATCTCAAGGGAAAGTAATCATCTCCATCACATTCATTCTCATAGGGTTTTTATCCAACCTTCCCTTTGTCTTTAAGAAAATTATGCATATTTAAATGTGTTCTTGTTCTATTACTTCTTTTCATAAATTCCTCATCTTCTGAGCTTGTATATATTCACATATTTTTTTTCAGATGTGTAATCAAATAAATGATCATCATAATTTATGTTGGAATTCGGTGCTCCAGGACAGTTTAAACCAAGAAATTTATCATGCAATCAATCATTAAGAACAAAATTAATTAACTAAATAATATAAAAAAATGTTTAAAGAAGAATACACATTATTTAAATCAAATTGGAAAATTTCTTACCATAATTCCTTTTGGATTCAAATCGATTGTAGGAGGCATACTACCCATTGGAAGCTCATCATTTATGTACAATATCTTTGTACAATCTCTCATTTGAATTATTTCTTTCCATGACATATAGAACATTCAAAAAATAAAAATTTCTCAAAGTATTTATCCCATGTACTATAGTCCTGGCCAATCTCTTCTTCAATGAAATCATATATTGTGTCCTTAAGATCCGTTGTCATATCCTCTTCCACCCATTGTCTACAACATGATTTAATAATTTAGGTCCATGCCCACGTACATATATTTTTATTTTCCTATTTTAAGGATCAGAATGTGCATTTTCTTCAATTTCTGTTAATATTGGATAATACACTATAAATTTTAATAATATCATGAATAAATATGGATATATCACAAAATGTCATTATATCAATTTTTGGTAAGTGAAATTAAAGTTTGAGTTCCTAATTTCCCATGTCATCCATTGTGCCCTCATTTGATATGATATGATGTGTTGCCATGGCCTCATCTAGCTCCTGTAATACACAACATATTCAATAATGTTAAGTACGCCAATTATATCATTTCAATGAATATGATATCTAACATAAAACTTCAGTCTAGTCATATATTCAACATTTTTTTTTTTCTAAGTAAATTTGATCTATTAACAAGTGGGTAAAATTACATCGAGACCGAAGTCAGTAACTGCTGCCTTGGAGGCAGAAAATTCAGGAAAAAACAGTGTTGTAGACTGTCGAGACCCACGCAGGGGTGCAGAACCATAGTTTTCCAAGAGATACTGTGACCCAGAAGATACAAAAGAGGGCCAGAAAACATCAAAGCTTCCATAACAGAAAAAAACCCAGAAGTTTGGATAACAAAGACAGAAAAAAGACTAAGCAACGAACCCATTAGTCTTCCGGAGGCTCCTCCTCAATCCTGCACCAGCCGGTGGCGTGCATGTCAGAAGCAGGCTCGTCATGAGAAGCCGGGGCAACATGATCAGCAGAGAGAATATCTTCATCCAGAACCAGTTATGCAGGGCGAGACGGAGGCTGCGCTGGGAAATTGCCACCACCCAGATTGAAAGCCGAGAATTGGGTGTCAGAAGCTGTAACATTCGCCACAGGAGCTGCCGGATGAGAGCTAACCTCCCCCTGAACGTTGTCTTCCAGGAAAACCACCGAGAGAATGGCCGTTATCCGAGGGCGATTGAGACTACTATTGAAGGTGAACCGAGCAGTGCCAGTAGTTGGAGCAGAGGAGGCAGGAGGAGGGTGCAAATGAGGACCCCAAAAAAGGCGATAATCATGCGAGCGCCCCCGACCAGAACGAGTTCTGGGATAATGGCTTGAGCCTTCCCCAAAGGAGGAGGAGTCCGGAGAAGGGCTGGAGAGAGCATGGGAAGGATGGCTCCGCGTGCTTCCCCTTCTGCTCCTTAAGCGATGTCGTAACCTCGGCATGATGAGAGGGAGCGGGTACCAGAAAGCGCCCAAGACCACAATGAAAGCCGAAAGGGAACTCAACAGCTGGTTCCAGAAAGCGCCCAAGACCAGAATGAAAGCCGATTGATAAACCAAAAGGGGACTCAACAGCTGCTTGACAATCCCAGGAGAATGAGCGTTCCTCCTCATAAAACGCACCATACACTGGTCGACTCTCTCCCACCTGTAGACACAGCTATAAAAGACTCCAGAACAATTTTGAAGGTAAGCCATGAGTCGGTGATAAATAACCTGTTGCGAGCGATACCCACCCACATCGCGCCATGCCTCAACATGCGCCCAGTCCGTCCTTTCCATACCCAGCCGATCAATTATCTTAACTGCTTCCATGGTGAGAATCCCGCCGAAGCATGCGGAGGGAAGGTTTGTGACAGTCAAATTCGAGCGAGAGCAGAAGTGAGCAGTGTCCATAGCGTTGGAAGGAGGGGAGGATAAATGGAGCCAGCCGTTGTGCAGCTGTCCGTTTAATTCCTCGTACCAGAAGGCCAGATGGCGGCAGAGCTTTGAAACCCTCCGTCCCATCCCATTAAATCGACATTGAAACACCCGCATCCGGGGGGTTGGCATCCCTTTGGATATGAGATTTGCATTCCTGTTTGTGAGCATGATTCTGAATGATATCCAGGCTGCCAGAGATAAGAGCTTGGTCTTGATTAACTCCTATGTTGGTGAGGAGGTCAGCAACCTTGTTGCCATCACGTTTTACATGTTGGAAGGTGATGGCTCGATTGGTATGAAGCCAATGTTCTATTGCTTCCAATCGAGCTTCCAATCTCCAGCTGTTGGTAGTTTTATGCGCTCGAGTCCCGTTGAGGAGTTGGTTGGCCATGCCAATGAGGATTTGGGAATCCCCTTCAACTTCCAAAGCATGGAATCCGTAACGCCTAGAGAGGAGGAGACCTTGCCAGAGACCTTCTAGTTCGGCAAAATTGTTCGTATCCCAACCAATGTTGCCATAAAATAAAAGCAAAGATTCTCCCTTATGGTTTCTGATAATGCCTCTGAAACCAGCTGATCCGGGGTTGCCCTTGGAGGCACCGTCGAAATTGAGTTTAAAGGAGTGCTGAAGGGGAGGACACCAAGCAGTCTTGTTGGTAGAAAGGCGTTGAGATTGTCTTTTACTGAGCATTCTTTGAGGAAGGTGAAAGTTCCAGTTTTCCCAAATGGCTTTTTCTTTGGCCAGAGTAGGGTAGTCCTCCGGAGTCCAGGAGTGTAAATCCAGAGTCTCTTTGAGATTAAGACAGAATTTGTGCCAAATAATTTCCATCGGAGTGGTTTGGTTTTTGAATATGCGCCTGGTCCTCTCTTTCCAAATGGTCCATAGAAGTAGACCTCGAAGAAGCCTCCATAAATGGTTGAGGAGCTCACTTTGATACGGGTGCTGGTCCCAGAGTCGAATGGAGTTGATGATATCTTCGGATCCTCTGCAATTTTTTTGACACCTGAAACTGGCTTTCTCCCATAAGTGGATGGCGAGAGGGCAGGTATACATGAGGTGCTGAAGTGTTTCCTCTTGAGTGCAGCAGTTGGGACATCTGGAAGGGCCATGAATAGTTCACTTCCGGAGGTTGTCCCATGTAAGAATTTTTCGATGTCCCAGTAGCCATAAGAAGAAGGAGACTTTGGGCCAGTTTCCTGTCGCCCAAATTTTGCTCCAGATGAGATCCAGAGGACGCTGGTTATCGCAAATTATTTTGTAAGCCTCTTTGGTGGAAAATGATCCTTTTGGGGTGTACCCCCATCTTAATATGTCCTTGCCCTCGGAGAATCTGATGCGCCTTTTTTGGAGCTCCCGTTCCAAGGTCTCCTTGACGTGGTTGTCGGCGGTACTGATCAATCTCTCTGTTGGTTTCCATTGCCTGTACCCCTGCTCTGTCTCCTGCGTCCATTGATGTTGAACTGTTTCCTGTTGTTGCTCTTCCCATTCTTGGCTTGGAGGCTGATTGTGAATACTGGTGAGTTTAGGAAGTTGCTGCCAGGCGTCCGTCCAGAATCTGGCAGAGCTGCCATTCCGTATTTCCTAGAAACTATGATTTTGGATGAGTTGATAGTGCTGACGGGCCGCAATCCAAATTAGAGATCCTTTTTCAGTGGGCGTGAATCTAATGAGCTCAGCATCAGGCCGGTTGTTTGCATACTTGGCAGTCCAGAGGGAAGCCCAAGGTTTGTTGCGTGACGAGAGCCAAAGCCACCAAATTTTGGCGCCCATGGTTTCTTTTCTATGCTGGGGGTCCCTTAACCCAATGCCTCCATGTTCCTTTGGCTGGCAGACAGTCGACCACTTAGCCAGAGCCCATTTATGATGTGTGCCCGTTGATCCCCATAGAAAGTTGCGTTGGAGCATTCTGATCTTTTTCAGGACCCACTTGGGCGCAGCAAGGATGGAGAAGAGGTAGAGAGGCATCGCTTGAAGCACTGCCTTTATAAGCACAGATCTTCTGGCAATATTCAAAGTTCTGTGCGTCCAGAGATTGAGACGGGATTCCAACTTTTCCAAAAGCAGACGCCAAGACGTATGCTTAATAGCAGAGTCGATGAGGGGAGCCCCTAGGTACTTAGAGGGGAGAGAAGCAATTGAGAAGCCTAGAATGCGAGCGATGGCTTGCTGAGTAATTGGCGGGATGTGGAAAAAAAAGAGTTGCGATTTGGCATTATTTATACTTAAACCAGAGGCTTCAGAGAAATCAGAAAGTATGGTCTTGAAGGCTGTGGCTTCTTGAACAGAGGGATATCCAAACAACATGTTATCATCTACGAATTGCTGGTGAGTGATGGCAGGGGAGTTATGAACAGAGAGGCCTTTTAGAAGCCGGGAAGAGAGGGAGTGTTTGATGAGTCGACCCAGCCCCTTAGCCATGATGACAAAGAGAAAGGGGGAGAGCGGGTCTCCTTGACGAATGCCCCTGGAAGGTCTAAAAGGCTAAGAGGGGAGACCATTGATAAGAATCGAGAAGAACGAAGAGGAAATTAGGCTTGCAATCCACCTATTCCACATAGGTGAGAAACCAAAGGCTAAAAGCATTTTATCTATATAGAGCCAGCTTAACTTGTCAAAAGCATTGGAGAGGTCAATCTTTAGGAGCATACCTGCCTGCTTGGAGTGCTTGAGAGAGTGAATGACTTCGTGAGTGAGGATGATTCCATCCAATATCTGTCGACCTTCTACGTATCCGGATTGTTCCTGAGAAATGAGAATGGGCAGGAGCGGCTTCAACCTATTTGCAATGACCTTGGATATCACTTTGTAAATAACATTGCAGAGAGCAATGGGTCGAAACTTGTCCGGAGTTCTAGTGTTCGCTTCTTTAGGAATTAGTGCAATGAAGGTAGAGTTTAGGGCTGGCAGAAGCCAGTGCAAGGTGCGGGATTCCTCAACCACCTGCCATACCTCCTCTTTGATGAGGTCCCAAAAGGAGTGGAAGAAAGTCGTGGTAAATCCTTCTGGGCCAGGGGCTTTGCCTTCCTTTAGCTGATGCATCGCTTGATCTACCTCCTGAAGCTGGACAGGTCTGAGTAGGAGTTGATTGTGATCCTTAGTTATGAGCTTTGGAACATTTTGAGTGATTTTCTCGATTTCTGGCCGTCTATCCAAAGTGGGTTCCTGGTGGACCTCCTTGAAGTGATTGATGAACTCCTGTTCCATTTCTACATGATTTCCAAGCGCTCTCCTTCGCGGTTTTGAATGAAAGATATGGTGTTGTGCATTCTTCTCTGGACTGTGGTTCTGTGGAAGAATTTAGTGTTCCTTTCACCTTCCTTTAGCCATCTGATGCGTGAATTTTTCTTCCATAGAATTTCCTCCTGGGCCTTGCGCTCCTCTAGTTGACTTTGTATAGACTTTTCCTTTTCCAAAGTCTCTTCAGTGTGGCCCTCATCGATGATCCTTTGCTGGAGTACTTTCATTTCCTTGTCAAGATCTTGCTGAGCCTGAAATATGTTACCGAAGGTCTCATGATTCGATTTTTTGATTTGGACTTTCAGGAATTTGAGTTTCTGCTGGAACCTATACATTTTTTATCCTTCTGGCACAGGGGAATTTGTCCAGGTGGAGCTGATGAGGTCTTTGAAGGCGGGATGAGAAAGCCAGAATCCTTCGAACCTGAAAGGGCGTCTGGAAGAATTGCCAGGTCTGAGCCATTGTAGTGAAATCGGCCAGTGATCCGACCCAGATAAGGGAAGGATGGAAGCCGAGAGATCTCCTCCAAGATGTATCGCATTGTCCGATATCAGGAACCTGTCGAGTTTGGATGCGATTTGCTGTCGACCCACTCTGCGATTTCTCCAGGTATGCGTGCCATTACAGAATGGCAGATCAACTAACGAGTTGTTGTGGATGAAATCGTTGAAATGATGATTCTCCTGATCCAACCTGGTTCGGCCTCCATTTTTTTCCTCCAGTTTGGTTATCATATTAAAATCACCTCCTGCAATCCAAAGAGGGTGGGTTCTATTGAGATTGAGCAGTTCGATTGTGTCAAGTAAAGCTGTTTTGTTGCCTGCCTCCTGCGGAAAGTAGACATTAGTTAAATGCCCATGAATATTGGTACCAATAATGTGGAACGTGGCTTGTATAATGTGGTGGGAAGCATGAAAATCTGAGAGAGTGATGGTCTGCTCGTTCCAAGCTATAGAAAGACCTCCCGATGCGCTAGACGCATCAACAGCAACTGATCGACTACCTGGCCACGCTTTTGAGAGGATCTGACCAAGAGTAGAGCTATTACATTTCGTTTCCTGCAGAAAGAAGATTTTGGGTTGCTCCTGCTTTATCATATTTTTAATCATACGAACTTTGCTGGGGCCATTGAGCCCTCTTAAATTCCATGAAGTGAGCTTCATGATTCACTGTGGGGGGTTGGTTTGTAGTACTTAGTCAGCTTAGCATATCTGCCTGAGTCCACCAGGATTTTCCCTATTGTAATAGTGCGTTGAAGGTCAGTTTTCCGGCCCCTCTTTTTGGAATCCTTGGGGAGATAATTTCCGTCCCATTGACATCCTGGTTGAATGCAAAGTTGTTGCTGCTGGTAGGCCCTGGAGATGACTACTTCAAGGGCATTTAGTTGATGCTCTGGAATTTTATCATAGTCTTTTCTTTTGCACGCTTATTCCATTTCAAAGATGTCAAGTCCTTTCAGATCAATACTTTATGGCTCTACCTCCATATGCTGAGGGAGATTGCTTTCTGTGGGAATAAGCAATGAAAGCAGAGAATGACTTGGTATGCAGTCTACATCCATACCATTTGGCTTCCAATCCGGGTCCTTAGGAGGCTCCGAGGAGGTGGAGGGACCATGATCCTTGGTAGGGGAGAAGGAAGATGGCGGATCTGAAGGTGGAGGGGGCGGGGGAGGAGAGCTCTTCTGAAGGATAGGCGGGGAGTTCGAAGGGGGGTCAGCCGTGTTAGTACCCAGAATCTCAAAGCTATTACTTGTGGAGGGGGCTGTGGTTCCTGATTGCATGGGTTTTTTCCCGGTGGAGGTCTTTTTGTTGGCTCTTCTTCGAGTAGTAACTTTAGTGAATCCATCAGGATCTGAGGGATTGGAGGGGCCAGAAGGATGAGGGTGAGAGTTCAGTGGGTAGTCCCTGAAAAGATGTCCTAGAGCGTGACATTTGCGACAACGAAAAGGTACATGTTCAAAATCTAGGGGCTGTATCCATTCAAAGTCATCATGGTAAAGGCTTACCGAGTCCGGAAGAGGTTTGTCCAGTTGCATGCAGACGCAGATTCTAGCATAGGAGGTATATCTGCGCATTTTTGTTTCTTCCGCTATTTTAACGAATTCCCCTAGGCCCTTGCCTATGTCTCTCAGCGATTCTTCGTCCCAATATTCTAGAGGGAGCGAATACAACTTGATCCATACCGGGGCCCAGCTGAGGTCCTCCTTGTCGGGGTTGAATCTTTCAATCCAATCCCTTAAATACAAGCCTACGGAGTTGAAGAAGTAAGGACCTTCATCCATTACTCTGTTCCTGTCTTCTAAGCATATGAACGTCACGGTGAAGAACCCTTTTGGGCCTAGCTGCAGAGTTACATGCCCTTTGGGTTTCCACTTTGCCGCGATCCATCCTTGTAGGGCCTTCTCGGTCGGCCAGAAGCCGACAAACTTTCCAATGAGGGCATGGTCCCTCATGTATTGGATTCGTCCGTTAATCCTATGGCTAGGAAGCTCCACCTTGGGTCTTTCCGCAGCGATAGGTTTTCAAGTCGAGGATGTGGCCTTGGGAATTCCCTCTTGACCAGTTTCAGCCTCCTGCTTGTCATTGCTTCTGTCAGGTTGGGCAGTAGAGACATTTGTTGTTTCCTGCAGGGGAGTTTTCATTTCGGCCTCTTGACCGTGAACATGCGCGGCAGGTCCTTTCAGATTCGGCGAAGTGTTCAAAAAGTTCAAAGTGGGGGAAGACATTTCGTCCCCCCCTTGAGGGGCGTCCATGATAAAGACTCCAGCTCCCGTCGGCTTCGAGCAGGCAGAAGGCTTGCTAGAGGAAGCAGAGGCCGAGAGAACTCAGTCGGCGCCGTTGGAGAGTTCAAAGGGTTCGCGCGGTAACCCTAGGTTGCAGAGAGAAAAAAAAAAATTTCTTCGCCAAGATACCATACACTCTTATAT
>MU968528.1:228524-376814 GCA_034641835.2 Pinus albicaulis
ATTGATATCATGTTAATTTGGAATTGAAAAAAAATAATTTTAGGACCCTAGGTATATACATTGAGCCAAAATTTCTAAAAGAAAAGTATCCAACATCCCTATCCCACATGGCCATAATAATTTTCAAACATTTTCATTGATCAAAGAATCAGATTTGATCACCATTCATGTGCATTTTCAAGCAATGAGTTTGACCTAAAAGGCCTCATGGAAAAAGAAATGACTTTCTCTCCTCTATCCAATTATGGAAATGTAGCAATTCATCGTATCTTCCAATGTTCAAATCAAAAAAATATGCACTCCATGGCCAAATCAATTACACTCTTGGTAATGAAATTTGAAATGGGACTTGATTTTAAAATACCTAATATTAATATATAGCCTTTTATCATTTCTAAAAAATATCCTATGTAGTTATGTTTCCCACTTATACACAACTTTCACATAAGGCAAGTTGAAGAAAAACTTAGAATGTTTTATGAAATATTAATTATAAATATTTAAGATAAAATTAAATATATAACAATCAAAAAGTGTGTAAAATAATAAAATAAACAATTTACAATTTGAATCAATCATATTGGCCAATAAATGAAGCATGGGTGTGCATTTTAGTGAATCAAGCAAATTTTGGCCTACTTCACAAAAATGCATGCCCAACCCAAATATCAAGGCCAAATTGAATTGTTCAGCTTGGAGAGTATGCTTTTACTCATAATTAGTATTAATAAAATTAAATATTTCTAATTTTTCACATATATATTTTTGTTGTTCAAGAATACTCCAAATTGCATGGATTTCATAGGGTAAAAGGTGGGGTTTGTGTCTCTCAAATAAATGCACATCAGGACCTGTAATTAATGGTTGTGATATATTTATCATTGGAGCCTATGGGTATGTGAAATTGTACCTCATTATTGTGGTTTAACAATACCATAATGGGCCTCAATATTGTGGTGTAACAATTCCCTAATGTGCCTCAATCTTATGCTGTAACAACACCCTAATGGGCATCATTTCTTGGGTATGACAGTGGCCTCTTTAGGCCTTATTATCTATGATATGATAAAATATTATGACACATATATGAACGAGATATGTTGAGCCTTATGAAAGAGATATTATGACAGACCTATGACAATAATATCATGACATACCTATGACTATTCCATAACATTTTTATTTCTATTGTTCTCTGTACATAATTTATTATGATGATATAAGGTGAATACAATGTGAAAATGTTTAAAATGTTTCAAAATGAAAATATCTACAACAAATACTTCTAGCCATAAGAAAATTAACATTATTACTACTCTACTGGTTAGTAAAGATATAACAATGTAAAAGTGTTTAAAATAATAAAATAAAAAATCTAAAATTTGAATCAATCACATTGGCCAATAAATGAATATTGGGCATTAATTTTAGTGAAGGTAGGAAAATTTGGCCCACTTCACCAAAATGCATGCCCAACCTTCATTTTAAGGCCAAATTGAATGATTCAACTTGGAGAGTGTTTTATATTCATAGGTATCATTAATAAAATTAAATGTTTTTAAAATTTTCACATATATATTTATTTTGTTCAAGAATACTCCAAATTTCATGGATTTCATAGGGTAAAAGGTAGCGTTTGTGTGTCTCAATATGTCCATCAAGATTGGATAATACTCTATAAATTTTAATAACATCTTGAAAAAAGATGGATGTATCACAAAATGTGCTAAATTGTAGTAAGAAAAGGCTTCATTTGACTTGTGCCTTAGTCAAATAGAGAAATTTGAATTTCAACATCAGCGGGATGAATTGAGTTGTAGTTAGTAGGAGTGACATGGCCCAGTCACTTAGTTAAGTCAACGAATTAGAGTTTGTGGGAAAGAAGTAGAGTTGTGCATGAGTTTATTGCTAAGATCTAGAAATATAGTGGATTTATAGTTAGTGAAATTTAATTATCTAAGCTCTAGTCATGAATGTAATCAGTAGGAGTTTAGTTCAGTAGTTGTAAATTTTTTTAACTCACTGATTTCTCAGTTAAATAGTCAATTTACTAAAAAATTCCCTAGTCATGCATGGAATTCGAATTCCTTAGTTGAGTGGAAGGAAAATGCATAATTGTATTTATTATTGTATACTAGTGAGTGTACAGAGTTTGCATTGAGTAGGTGAGCTATTTCTCTTAAATTTTGTGCAAAGAAATAGGAGATTCCCTATTTTTTAGGATCAGGAATTATGTAAGGAAATAGGAGTAAGCGGAAGGTTTATTTTTCATAAGTATCGAGAAGAGAAGACTCAGGAAGAGGAGATAAATATTGCAATGTGAGTTGAGCTTCACATATTGAATTTGTCACGGTAATTCATCAGTGTATCATTTGATATAATACAAAATAAAGTAGGGGCTTTTCCCAGTTGGGTTCCCTAGTAAATATATTGTATAGATTGTTGTTATCACAAAAAAAATGATCACCTAACCATTTCTGACTAGGTGGGTCGAAATACACCATGTAGGATTAATTTTACCATAATAAAATCACTTTAACCATGGAAAATAATCCAGTAAACCTTTTTTATTAAATCATTTCTAATTAAAAAAAAAAAAAACCAAACCCATAAGAATAATTGAATAAATCATTATTCATTTAATTTTCTCTAGGAATAATTATTAAATTATTATTTGATAATTATTCCTTGTCACATTTGACTGAACCACCTAGGAATAATTAAATAAATTACTACTTATTTATTATTCCTTTATTCTATTTTCGGAATAATTGTTAGATCGCTATTTAATAATTATTTCATTTTCACACATTCCTTAATCCTCGCGAAATCATCAATAAATCATTTTATCTGTTAATTATTTCTAAATAAATATATTTTACCATTTTAAATATATTTTCCCCCTCCAAAAAAATAATAAATTATTCTTAACGGTTTGATCTTGATTTTGGTTAATAATATTTTATTATTGACAACCTCATCAACTCTCATCAATTTTCAAGAAATAATTTTCAATATCTTCATCATCATGGATCTTTAAAGATTCAGATTTCATTCTAAAACCTTGAAATTTAGCTTTTCTTACCTTACTATCACCTTCATAGCATCTGCTCATCTTGTCCCAAATCACTTTTGCTGTTGTGAAATCCATAAACTTAACAAGTTTTGATTCAGGTAGGTCAACAAGTAGAGCATTCATGGATTTAACATTGCATGTGAACTCCATCTTCTGATTTTTATTGATTAATGTTGGAGGATTTTTATATTTTCTTCTTCTACAACATCCGAGACATCAAATCCAAGTTATTGAATGTAGCTATTCATACTTACTTTCCAAAACACATAGTTTTTTCCATTGAACATAGGTTCCCTATTAGTGAATCCTCCTTCCTAGTTCTCCATGGTCCTTAATATCTCTTCTAGTTGTTAAATTGATCTGAAGTAACCAACATGGCTCTAATACCAATTGTTTGGAACCAAGAAAATACTAAGAGGGGGGGGGGGAGTGAATTAGTATTGTAGAAATTTTAAACTTTTCTTCACTTGCAATAAAAATTAGGGCACCAATAAACTCTCCATCAATTAATTCATATGATCATGGAAAGAAATAACATATGTATCAAAATGAGAACACACAAATCCTTCAAAACGTTCTTTAAATTTATTCACAAGGCAAGCTACAACTTGTTGTTATAAAGTTCTTTGGCTACAACTAACAGGAAGCAACTACTTCCTGATTTATCAACTATAACTAAAATGAGATACAATCCCTAATTTTATCAGCTACTACTGAAAGGTGCTTCAACCCCTAAGTATTTACCAGTAACTACTAGAAGGAGCTACAACCCCTAATGTTATCAAGTTCTACTAAAGGAGCTTTAACCCCTAATTATTTACCAAAAACTGCTGGAAGGAGTTACAACCATTGACTTGCAAGCTACATTTTCATGACCTCAATGACTCATATTTCATTCAATTTTTAGAGTCAATTTTTAACATAAATCAATTTGTCTCAAACACTCACCAAAACCACCACCACAAACACGTTCAAAAATTTCTCATTACTGAAAAATTCACCTTTATCCATAATTCCACACATCTATTCCTCTTTCAACATAGCTTTGCAAATTTTACTTTGCCTATAAAGAAATTTAGACTAAGATTTTTGGAATTGAAATTCAGTTACCTTGCACTTTGATCTTTGCATGAATCTCTTGATTTTGTCCTTTGTCATATTCAACTAAGTATTTTTTATATTCTCTTACAATTCAAGATATCACACTCTCCTTACATGTTTATCATGAAAAAACTGAGCCTACTTGCTCGAATTTACTATTCTAGAATTTTTACAAGATTTGTTGAGGTTCTTGTAAAATTGGTGAATCTCTAAATTTATAATTTTGCCTAAATTTTTCTACAAACTTATCCATGCTGCTTGATTCTTCTAACTTTCTCATCCTTGTGTCTTTAAAGCTTTTTCATCGTGATATTATATTTTGCATAGTCGTCGAATTCAAGTTTCCAAATAATCCATGCCAATCCTCAAAGGCTTTATATAAAATGCTATGAAATTATAGGTCTTCATGCTAAATGACAAAGATCATAAATTTTTTATTCATCCACTTCGGGCTCTATTTATGCTATAGTCCTAAGGGCTTATTTTGCATTTCAAAAAACTCGACGCTCTTGGTCACAATGCTGCAACAGAACCAAGTCCTAGTGCTACAAGATTTTCATTACTTATCAGAATGTCACTTATTGACAAAAAATTTGTCTCCAAGGCTTGTCTTCCTGGAAATTATTGCTTTTCCTCCAGGGCAGATCCTTATGAGGTGTCTCCTTTGGAGATTTTTCTTCTGGATAAGTGCCTTCCAATATTTCCTTCTAGGATCCTACTAGGATTTACTTCCGAGTTATTTCTTTTGGTCCATCCAAGAATTTTTCTTTAGATCAATTCCTTCTGAAGTCTATGACTTCCCTGTCTCCCTGGCCTTAAAAACCGTGCACACTTCTTATTTCTTCCGGCTCCCAACTCCCTAGCTTTCATCTTCTTAGATTAAACCTCTTCACACTAATTTTTGTTTCTTCTGGGTTTGACCTCCTAGGACACTCCACTAAAATGTTTTCGCATTTGGTGAATGTGTCAAACTTAACTTTATCCAAAGGAAAATCACCAACTCTAACACTAAACTCTTGAATTTTTGGGTCCCTTAATGTTGACTAGATCTAACTTGTGATCCAAGAGGCCAATTTTGAACTTACATATACTACAGAAAATATAATTCATATATATATGGATCTGAGTGGGTCCCATCTATGATTAAAGAGATACTATGAGCTGGAAATGGATTCAACATATTTGTAACATCACCAATTTTTCCTTCACCATTATTTGAGTTTCTCTTATTTCTTCTTTCATTCTTATCTTCTTCTGCATTCATCCAAATCACCATTGGCATCAATGATAACACACTTCTAACAAATTGAAGAAGGAAATAATATTAAAGAGACTTTGAATCATCAACTTGGTGAGAATAATAAATAATGTGAAAGGATTGACAGATAAGTTTTTTTTCTAAGAAAATAGTTGAAAAGGGAAAAGACTCAGGTGATATTTAATCAAAATTTTGGAAAGGGGAAAAAAATTAAATGAGCTTCTTGAAGCATAGAGAGTCTCCACTAATCATATTGGTCTTCAATTTGAGGCCAAATCTAGCTTAGCAATAGATTCAAAGGGAAATAAGTCAATTAACTTTGTGCAAGCAACCAAAAGTGATGAAAATGAAACACCAAAATATGACTCAACACAACAACAAGGAGAAAAAAGAAGCACACGGTCCAATAACTAGTGAGGGACAAATCAGTAGTAGCATAATAAAAGAACATATTTTTCTCGGCAAATGACAAACTACATTGAAGGAGAAAATCCAAATGCATAGAGATCAATCTAGAAAATATTCATAAGTTTATTTTCTCGCATGTATGAATACATATTTCTGGTTTATCGTTTTACATGCACCAATTATGGAAACAAAGAAATGAATTGTAGGGTGATTTTATCAAAAAGACGACTCAAATCAATAAGAAGAAATTATTACCATAGTACTCATTCAATTAGATATATGATGATCAAACAGAGGTATAAAAATTCATTTTATCTTTTCAATAATTTGATTCAATGCTATAACTGTCAAAAATTTGGGAATAGAGCAGTTGATTTCATACTTAACAAGAAGAGGCTTGATCTAATTATTGAAAAAATAATCCATAAGCCAAAATTTTGGAATGAAAATGAGAATTAAAAACAATTTAATATTTTTTTGTATGCTCAGAATGAAGGTGGTAACGAGTATGTTGAAAATTACTATTCTAGGCACATGTTAGGAGACATAATTAAGTTTTTGACATGGAAACTAGTTGAGAAAGGTAATGTGACACTTGGTAATAATTCACCTCATAAGATTGTTGGTAAAGGATTTGTTAGTATGCCTAATGGTAGAGGTAAATCCAAGAATTTGTTAATTATTGATTAGTTGAAGCATAATTTTCTAAGTGTGTCTCAGATGTGTGACCAAGGCTATGATGATATTTTCAAGGCTAAGAATTATCAAATCAAGTCTGTAGACATTATTGAAGTAGTAGTTGAAGTTGTGAGAATATATAGAAATGGATATGTCCTGAAAGAGAAGAATGAGAGGTGTTATTTTTCAAATATTGATGAGAGTTGGTTGTGGCATAGGAGACTTGGACATCTGAATTTGGATCAGATGGTCACATTGAGCAAGAAGACTGTTGTCAAATATCTACAAAAGTTATCAAACCCTGAGAATACTATTTGCAAGTTTTTTTAGTTGGGTAAGCAATTTTTTGTACCATTCAAGTATAA
Source organism: Pinus albicaulis (assembly GCA_034641835.2). NCBI lineage: Eukaryota > Viridiplantae > Streptophyta > Pinopsida > Pinales > Pinaceae > Pinus > Pinus albicaulis. The sequence continues at coordinate 235,411 of MU968528.1, forward strand.
GGAAAGTACATCAAACAAGCCACTACAACTAGTTCATATAGATTTATGTGGACCATCAAGAATGAAGTCACCCATAGGTAAATTGTACTTCATTATTATTATTGATTATTTTAGTAAAATAATGTGGGGTGAATTTCTGAGAGAAAAATAAAAATCTTTTGGAAGTTTAAAGACTTTAAATCCATGGTTGAGAATGAGATAGATTGGGAAATCAAGAGTACATGTTTTGAAAATGGAGGGGAGTTTACTTCAAAAAAAATTGATGATTTTTGCAAGCATCGTGGCATCAAAAGGAAATCCACTATAATAGAGACTCCACATCAGAATGGTGTAACGGAGAGTTCCAATAAATCAGTTCAAAATTTAGCCATATCCATGATAGGAGAATTTATTCACACAATAATAGCGATACTCAACAAATTTCACTTCAAACAAAACAATGATAAGACTCCATGTGAGCTTTGGTATGGTATACTTGCAATAGTCAAGCATTTCAAATATTTTTGAAGAAAGTTTTATGTCAATAAGAATGATTAAAATATTTATAAGTTTGATGCAAGGGATGGTGAAGGTCTTTTTCCAAGATATTCTCATAATAATAAGGGCTATATGTGCTACAAAGAAACAAAACAAAAAAAGAACATTGTTGAGTGTATTGATGTCCTAGTGGATGAGTATATTAAATAGGAAGTCAATTAGCTAGTAAATAAAAACTCCACTGATCCAATCAACATTGATGAGAAGAATGATGAGTCACATTTGGACGAATACAATGAATAGTACCCCAATCCTCAAGCCAAAGATCATCAAAGGTATGTGAAAAAAACCACCTAGTTGACCAAATTGTTGGTGATTTAAACGTGGGTGTACAAACAAGAAGGAAGCTACTAAGCCCCCTTACTCAAGTGCATATAGATTTTTTATTAATGATGGATCCAAAGGATTTTTCGCAAGCTAGTCAGGATGGAAATTGGTTAAAATCTATTCATGCATAATTTGACTAGATGGAGAAAAATCACACATGGGAGCCTATTCCAATAGCAACAAACAAGAATGTCATAAGCATGAAGGGATTTTTTAGAAAAAAATTGAATGAGCGTGGTCAACTTGTAGTAAAAAAGGAAATATCATTGTGAAAATTCTATGCATAAATCGAAGGTATATACTTTGACTAAATTTATCCTTTTGTTTCCTGATTATAGGAAATTAGAATGTTTCTAGAATTTTCTTATTTCAAGAAATTCAAGATATATCAGATGCATGTTAAATCTTCCTTTCTAAATGGAAAATTGTGGGAATAATTTTACATTGAGCATCTAGATGGTTTTCAACATTCAAATCAGTTATACTATGTTTACAAGTTGAACAAGGCTATGTATGGTCTCAAGCAAGGCCCATGGGCTTGGTATTCCAAGTTGGAGAGTTACTTGCCCAAGCGTGGCTTCAAAATAGGCACAACTGATAGTAATTTATGTGTTAAAGCTAATGATGTAAAATTAATAGTGGTGGTTGTCTATGTTGATGATATTAAATTTTATAGGGATTCAAATCATCTAACATGTCAGTTTGAAGTTGATATGAAGGCAGAATTTGAGATTTCCATGCTTGGAGAAATTTTTTATTTCCTTGGCTTGCATATTGCATAGACTCCCAAAGGTATTTTTATCTCTCGAAGAAAGTATATCACGGCAATGTTGAATTTTTTTGGAATCGATGAGTGTTATTTGGTGACCACACCAATGGTTATAGGTTGCAATTATATTAGCAATAATGATGAATAACTAGAAGTGGACCGGATTTATAAAAAAATATTATTGGTAGCCTCTTATATTTGACAGCCTTAAGTCCAAACATTATGTAGGTGGTTGGTGCAATTGGAAGATTTCAAGAAGCCACTAGATAGATACATCTTCTAGCATCCAAAAGGATTCTTAGCTATAGAAATCCATGATGGACTATGGAATTTGGTACCCAAGAGGTAAATATTTTTCACTAATTTTTTATGCTAACGTTGATTGGGTAGGTGATGTATCGAATCGAAAGAGAACTAGTTGTGGTGCTTTATTTCTTGGAGAAGATATAGTTTCCGGGTTGAGTAAGAAGCAAGTTTCAATCTCTCTATCTACAACTGAAGCATAAATATATAGTGGCAGCTTCTTGTTGCACTCAACTCTTATGGATGCAGAAGAATTTACAATATGTACAAATTTTATATTTTCAACCCATTCCTATTATTTTTGGCAATACATGTTCCATCAACGTGTCAAAGAATCCTATTTTTAACCCAAAGACAAATCATATTCCAATCAAGTAACATTTCATTAGAAAGAAATTTGCAAATAATATTTTCAAGCTGGAGTATGTATCTACAAAAGAATAGGTAGCTAATATTTTCACAAAGCCTCTCCCAAGAGATTAATTTGAGTATTTAAGGCAAATATTTTTAGTTATTCCTCTTTCCTCCCTCCACTAGAGCTTCCTCTAAGAGGAAGAAAGGTAGCCAACAAGAATTCAACATATCAAGATGAAACTACCAAGTCCACTTGATCAACATGAAAGGGGGAGATTGTTTACATGGGGATCATGTTGGTGTCATTTAAATTGATGTTAAAGGGGGAGTATCATTGGTGATAAAAAAAGGGGGAGATGTATTGGTAATAAAAAAAATGATAAGTACTCCACAATAGTACTATAATAGAAGAGGAGTGGATTTTAGGGTGAGCAAAAGAAAAAAGAGGAGAAGATAAAGGAGAAGGAACAATAAAAAACACACTTAGTTTCTTCATGGTGATGGTTATGTTTGATCAAGGTGTTGTGTAACCAAATTCCAAAAGAGAAGAAAAGAGATATCAACGCCTTAGAAATGAGCCACTTCGAGGGGAAAACCTCCAATACATTACATAAATGAACAATTCTTGGATGATACAAATGAACAATACCTCCTTCTATATATAGGAGTCCATGGGGCCACAATATAATCCTAGTGGGGCCACAATGTAATCCTAGCCGACCTAACAATAATAATGTAAGGGCACAATAATAACAATATGGGGGTTACAGGGGTACAATAATAACAATAAGGGGGGCTACACTAACATAATAAGGGGCTACACTATTAATGTAGGGACTTAACATGCCCCTCTCCTTCAAACAAGTGTTGTCCTCAACGCTTGATTATTTCTTGATGCTTCTGTATAAAATTCTCATCCTCCCATGTGGAATCTTCTACAGGAAAGTTCTTCCACTTGCTGAGATACTCTGAAATTGATCGTACTTGTTTAGTTCTTATTTTTGTGACTGTTTCAGAACTTCTTTCGATGTGATGTTGATATTCCTGTTGTTTCATTAGATTCTGCACCAAAGTTAGGCTATCCTTTGAGAGTTGGAGAACTTGTTGTTGATGCTTGATGTCATATTCCACTAATTTATCATCCATATTAGCTATTATTTTATCCTTCAAACCATCCAACTTAGCCTCCATTTCTTCTTTTAAACCATCTATATCAGCTTCGGTTGCTCTTCGTAAGATCAAAATTTGTTGCACTTGGTACCGTAATTTTGATATCTCATACTGCAATTATTCCACTTCATGCATCATAGTATAGATTTCTGAGGGATTAATGGGTGTTTAATTCTTTTTAGGAGGCATTTCAAAATGAAATACTGAAATATATGCTCAATAGGCCCTTGGAATCACTTCAACTTGATTCTTCAAACAAGACTTATGCAATTCGGAAAAAAAAAATACACACCTTTTACTTGCTTTAAGGAGCTCGATATTGAAATTGAACTATCTCTGTAATTGAAAATTTTCGATATATGAAATTCAGCGCTGTAGTAGCCCTCTAAATCTTCTTTCAAATGCCACAGGTCTGACCTGATTTTGATTCTCCAAGACAAAGTTGTGTCCCATCTCCCACAATTACCTAATTCTGGACTGGTTCAGTAGAGCGAACGTGTAGGACTTGCCACGTGTCACTGTTTCGTCCTTTGTCTCTAAAATTGATAGCCAAGAAACTAAATTTGCTTACTTGAGACTAATTTTTACGCATCCAATCCGATGCCCAAGAGATAGAGTTATTGAACTTTTCCCACGATCACCTCTTTGAGATGAAATTCAGAGCCCGAAAAAGCACTACCTTACACGTAACATATCTCCAAAAATATTACGAACCAAGTTTCCAAAATTTTTTGAAAAAATTTCCTCTGGATTTCAGCTTTGCACCATATGAATTTCAGATTCCGAACCTTCGTAGAAAACAATTTATAGCGCAAATTCCACGATGACCTGTTTAGGAGCCTGAAAAAATACCTGACTTCCACAGATCATATCTCCGAAATTATTGCGAACCAAACTCTGAAATTTTTATACAAGCTTCCTCAAGATTTTTTCTTCGCACCCTAAAACTTTCAGCTTCTGAAACTTCGTAGAAAAAAATTTATAGCGAAAATTCCACGATGACCTGTTTGGAGCAGCGAAACCCTAGAATCCAAAGCTCTGATACCAAATGTTGTGTAACCAGCTCCAAAAAGAGAAGAAAAGAGATATCAACGTCTTAGAAATGAGCCACTTCGAGGGGGAAACCTCCAATACATTACATAAATGAACAATTCTTGGATGATACAAATGAACAAAACCTCCTTCTATATATAGGAGTCCATGGGGCCATAATATAATCCTAGTGGGGCCACAATGTAATCCTAGCCGACCTAACAATAATAATGTATGGGCACAATAATAACAATATGGGGGTTACAGGGGTACAATGATAACAATAAGTGGGGCTACACTAACGTAATAAGGGACTACACTATTAATATAGGGACTTAACACAAGGTGTTTCCATCAATGGTAAAGTGGGAGAATGTTGGAAATTCATTTTCATTGATGGAAAACATGATGAGGATGAAGGAAGAAACAGAGAATATTGCAAGAAGAATGAATATGAGCTCAAGACATATAAAAAGAAAAGGTGGAAATGGTGCAGATACTTTGAATCCATTTTTATTTAATAATATCACTTCAAATGTAGTTGGGATCCACTCAGATGGATAAAGATCCAAAATATATTTCCAATGGTATATGGAATTTTCAAAGTGGCCACCTAGATCATAAGTTATTGTTAGTCAAAGTCTAGTACCCCCAAAAGTAAAAATTGGAGAGCTAAAGTGTTGGAGAACCCATTGGAGCAATATAAGTTTGGAATTTTTTATAAACGTAGTAGAGTAGCTATGAAGCTACTAAAGGAGAGCTAAGAAAATGTGTCTTAAAAACAATGTAGTAGAAGCGTTTTTATTGGTCAACAGAGATCCCACTGTAAGAGCTCATTCCAACAAGAGTACCTTGGAAGGATTCAAAGGGGCACACAAAGGAAACTCCAGGATGATGCCAGGTCCGGCAGGTGTGGCAGAGTGGAAACATTGGATTGATATAAATGAATCCATGCTAGCATGTTGATTAAGAGCAATACTAGGACCAAAAAAGAGGCAATTGAGCATTCATGACAGAAACAACAGTATAAAATGCTTAAATCCATTGGTTTTTGTTTTAAAAATTTAACGAAGGAAATGTTCAAAAAACACAAGGCTCGAGACCCTTTTCCCTCTCCTCTCTAACAATCATGTGGCATAAAAATAGTATAATGGACACATGTATGGTATATTTAGTGCTTTTGGGTGGCCAAGTGGGACAAATCTAAGTGACACATGTCACCACTCTAATGACACCATGTGGCATTGATGAGGTGAGAATGACATCATCCTAGAAGTGCTTTCCCGAAATATTTATAAGGTGCACAAGAAGGTATCACTAGGTTGATTAGGTGTCAGGTGGATGTGATGGGTATTAGAGATAAATCATCTCGACAACCTTTTAATTGGTCCATGAGCATGATGGTTGTACCCACTAGGACAACTCATCCTACCCCCTTGACCCTAAAATAACTTAAACAAGCGCAATGGAGAAGTGTTTGGCTAAGTAGGTTCCAGGAACATGTGACATTGACAGTTATCCCGATAGGTTCATTGACTATTTATTGTATGTAGCAGACGGACCCACCAAGATACATTATCCCATACCTGCAACCCCAGAAGACTTTTGAGAGAGAAAAGGTGGAACCTCCATGTTGATATAGCTCTAGGGCATGTTGAAAGTATAGTCTAGTAGTGAAGGGCCAATGAGAATGGATCACAAGTGAATCAGGTAGACCCACATTGGCATGTAACCCCAAATGGAAATTTGGGGGATAAATCTTAAGGACCAGGACTTGGTTTTGTGTGAATCAAGGGAGAAAATATTTGCAATGTCAAATAAGCCCTCAGGGCTATAGTATAAAGGAAAAATTTGTTTTGTAATGCTTTTTTATATAAAAAGCACATGAGACAACAATTTTTTATATCAAAATATGGCTTTGTTAAAGAGCTTTGGGCCTATAGTTGAAATATTATGTGTGAATGAGTCTACAACTTTGAATTTTTAGCAAAGAATGGATCAACAACTTGATTTTGTCATTTATGCCAAATAAACTAGTAACAATAAAATTTAAAATAGAAGGAATCAATGAGTTGGCAATAAATACAGTGACATGGACACGTTAAGAGGCATATTTTTCAGTTAAGCTAAACTTGGAGTTCATCCACATTTAGAAAGTCCTATCTTAATCTCGATAAAAATTGTAGAATAGAAAAATTAAATAGTTAAGCTCAAATTTCCAAGTAGAAACAAGTAAGGAGAGTTTGAAGACTTGGAGCATATTTAAGAAGCAAAACAAAACAAAATCATGCAAGAAAAAAATTTCAAGATAACAAAGTTAAATAACAAAAAAAATCAATTCAAAAAACCTTATAAGAAAAGTCGAATATGCAAGATTGATAATAACAATGTAATTATGTTAGTGAGATGGATTGATTTTGTTGGTGAGAATGGTGAATTGTTCAGTAATAATAGATTACTGAAGGAGTTTGTAATGGTGTTTTTGGTGAGTTTTTGAAGAGGAAAATTTGATTTGTTTTCTAAAAGGGAATGTCTTTATGATTTGAGTATTAAAATTGTATGAATGATGACTCATAGAGGTCATGCAAGTTGTAGCTTTTAGATCAGGTATTATAGCTCCTTCCAATAGTTGTCGGTAACTACTTAGGGGTTGAATATCCTTCCAATGGTTGTTGATAAACTTAGGAGTTGTAGTTCCTTTCAATTGTATCTAATAAATCAGGGAGTATTTTCTTGATTCTGGTTATATCCAAAGAACTTTGTAAGAGCAAGTAGTAGCTTTGTTTGTGAAGAGATTAAAGAAATTTTTAAAGAATATATGTGTGACATATTGTGTGCCTTATGTTGATTCATGGCATTCTCATATAAATTAATTACTAGAAATTTTATTGCTATCCTACTGTGATTGTAAGTAAAATAAAGTTTTAAAATTCCAAAAGTACTAATTCAAACCCCCTCTCAGTATTGTCCTAGTTTCTAATTATGTGACAGCCAATTGTGGTGCATGAGATGGGTCAAGACAAGGTGACCAACCAAGAAAAATCAATGAACCAAAAATGAATGATTGAGAATGGGAGACAAAGATGGGTGGCCTGAGCACATTAAAAGTTAACCTGAGTTAAACAAGGGTGATTTAAGGTTTCCTCTTGTGGAGGTTAGCTAAGAAAGAAGTCAACTCAACCAAATTTATGTGTCACTTGGAGATACGCACCCATTCCATTACCCAAGCCATGTATAAATAATGAAAGTCGAGAAAAGTTGGAAAATACTCAACAAGATAGGAAAAATGGAGTTGAGAAGCATCTCAAGGGCATATTGCATGAAATTTTAAGGTTCGGTGAGAGATGTGCATGGGATCAATTTAGCTAAGGAAGCATGGAAAGTTTATGGAGACGAGTGTAGTGGTTTGTGAATAGTCTTGGGCTGGAATAAGTTGTGTACGAGTTGCAGGATGATTACATCAATCAGGAAAGCCTTGGGCTATGGCTTAATGTTTTTGGTTGTCTATGAGGCCACAAGTCTATCATATCATGTATGGAACTTGTGAGTTATGGGATGACAATATTGTATTGTGTCTAAAATTATGCAAGAAAAATGTGGATGATGGCATGACTTTTTTTGGATATTGTGTTGGGAAGTAAGTGAATGTTGAAACAAAAAGTTTGTATGACATTGTAATATTGCAGAATTTGTATAATTGGAGGGAACCATGAGGTTTTACTTGCATTTGTGGAATATAGTGTACACATTGCATGCTTATATTATGATTAAGTTTAAATTTTGGTAGAATACTTGTGTTAAGTAAATGATTAATACATTGTGAAGAAAAAAATTGAAGTGTTGTGATTGTGATTGATCTATTGCATGTTAATTCCACAAACATAATATATCTAATTCGTTAAAAAATTAAAAATTATAGAGGCATAGTCTTGGTTTAAGTAGTTGTAATTTGGTCAAGACACTACAATGAACCATGTCGGTGCCACACTCCTAGAGGACTCATCATGCCTTAACTCAAGTAGATGCTCTTGTGTGAAGATAGTTGGTATCCGTGCTAATTCTGGTAAAGTTTAATCTGTGTGAGATGAAGTATCATTTGGAATACATGGGAGAAATCAACTGGATTCAATACCAAGGATGGGCTCAGATATTTTCTCAAGTAAGTGAAAAGTTTGAGAAGTATAGTGATAAGCTTGAAAATATTGAATATGATTATGATAGATTAGGTTAATTGGAGGAGAATATTGAGAATCTTACTTTAGCTATGGAAGTGTAATCAAATATGGTTGCAGTTTTAAGGAAAGTATTCAAGTAGAATTTGTCTAGTCCTTTAGTAAAGGCGAAGGTGAAAGAGCCAAAATCATATGATGGTACAAGAAGCAAGAATGTTCTTGGAAACTTCTATTTGGATGAAAATCAATACTTGGATCAATTGGGACAATGCTCAAATGAGGTCAAGATATGACTACTACCGCATTCTTACAAGAAATCTAAAGTTGTGGTGGAGAAGAAGCATAGAGTAGGTTTCCTTGGATTAGATGCAAGATTAAATCACCACAAGAAGAAGTTGAAGGAAGTGTTGTATGCTTGGTTTGGACCACAAGATCAAACTTGGGATGTAAGAAGCAAGTTGATTTTTTTTAGATTGATAGGTATTATACAAGCTTACATTTGAGAGTATTCATTTCCCTTGTTCAAGATTTTGAATATGGCTAAGAAGGACAATTTGTTTAATTTTTTGATAGGTCGATAAACTTGGGATAAGAAAAAAGTCAAGAGGAAAAATGTGCAAATTTTTTAGGAAGTTATCACCACAACATATAAGATTCTAACTTTTGATGCACTAGGAAAAATGAAAGGAAAAGAGGATGGAAAGAAGAAGAAGAAGTCGGATAAGGAGAAAGGAATGTCTTCAAAAGAGGATTGATTGAAGCATAATGGCTTAGGAAGGACAAGAAGTATCTTTCATGTTGTTTATGTAGAGAGGATCACATGGTGAAGAAATTTTCATTGAAGTAGAACATGGTATATTTACAACAGGTAGAGAATGAAGAGAGAGTAGGGAAGATTTCTCACACATATGTGGGAGTGATGTAGGTTATGTGAATAGCTTCTTTAAATTCATTCCATTCCAAAACATGATCTGAATTGAACTAAGTTTAGTTATGTGAATATTGATGTGAGTGGCAGTCAGTCGATGGCTATGCTGGATAACGGGCTACTCATAAGTTTTTGTGGGAATATGTGGCTAGGTGATTGGGTTTTCACATTGTTCTAATATTTTAATCTTTCAAAGCAGTGAATTCTGATGGAATAAGAGTTCTTGGAATGGTTAGTGATATTATAGTACATATTGGCAACTAAAAAGGGAAGCTTGACTTAATGATTATTAGGATGGATGTCTATGAAATTGTATGAGGCATAGATTTTACATTTGGATAGAGTGTTCTGTTCGTACTACATTTGGGTAGATTGTTAATTCTTTCAAGAAAGGAGCTGGTGATGTTTTTGAGAGAATGGTTTGTATAGAGTCCATACTAATGAAAAATTTGAGGATGATGGTTGACTTGGCAGATGGGATTATGAGGATGTCATAGACACCTTCATTGATGCTGAGACTTCCATAGTTTAGTGCGAGAAGTTTGATGTTACGACCTCTACATCTTATGATAGTATATGAGATATCGAGTATGTAGACAATGTTGAGAGTGTCAATAATTGTATTTTTAGTTTGCATGAATACCTAGACCAGGATGATGTAGATTGTAGGATTACATATGTAGTTCAAGAGGAGGTTGAAGTTGATAAATCATGACATAAATAAAATAGCAGAGAGTTTGAGGAGTCTAGGGAGATCATTAGTATATGTGGTTGGCTTGATGATCTATAGTTGGAGAGGTTGATTAAGGAGAGTGAGGGTATGATTGGTTCATATCCCTTGTTTTTGAGATACATTGTAGATAGATATGGAGAGTTCATACTGGGAAGATGTGGACCATTTCTAGGATCAAGGAGTACATATTCAATTAGGAAAGATAGAGGATATGGAATGTGGAGCGATAGTACAAGAGGTTACTTATCTTTATCTTCTTATTGAGCTCATGGAGATGGGATCATTATAAGTTTCTCATTGTGGCAAGTACAGAGATACAAGAAGTTCCATATAGGGTACTTCATCATGATGAGAAGGAGTGGGATGAGTATGAGCTCTATTGACATGGGGATGTGGCGATGATTGTACATGTTCAAGTGCATGATTTCTCCTAGATTTGGAACTATGATCATATTAGCCACCCAATTAGTGGATGGCATAAGGGATCCAACCCATGAAATTATTATGTGGATATTCATGGAGTCACATTTCATGTACAATGATAAATGATATTCTTCTAGATAAGATGGTGTGATGAGGATGTTTAAGAATGTAACTAGGTTTGGTCTTCATAAAATGTACTTGATTCAATACTTATTGTAATTGTGAAAAGAAAAAAGAAAATAATTTTATAATATTTTTGAATGACTTATTAAAACATGGTTTTCATGCTTGGGTCATATTTATTTTAGGTCAAAGTCCCTATTGTGAAATTATAGGTTTTATTCTGATTCTATAGGTTTATTGCAGATTTAAATTGATCTACATTGGGCTTTTGAATCATGAAATTAGGTCAATTATTGAGTAAAATATAATTTATGACGCCTCCACACCAAGTCGGCCTAAAGGTGATAAAATCAGCCTCAAATCAAGGAATTCAAGCCCATCAGAAGCCTATATATATATTAGAATCAAATTCACATGGAGACATCAATCTGCAACACAGAATTCGATCTGGCAACACCTTCAAGGAGAAATTGTGAAATATTGGAGAAGGAATTTTTGGGTTTGGTTTTTGGCACATTTATAGAGTTGAAGAAAATTGATATTTTTTTCACTACTCTCTCTTCATTTCAAGCTATATTTTTGGAGATCGAAGTTCTCAAAGTTTTGTTGCTGCAGTTGCTACACCAGTTGCTTCTAGGTTATTGTTACTAAGTGAAGGAGAAGTAGAAGTTGATTATGTTGGATGTTTCCACTTAGATAATTTTTATTGGGCCTAAATAAAATTCTTCAAAGAAAGATCGAATTCTCTAGAAGCAAGGTTGAATTTCAAGGTCATCATAGTGTTGATGTTGTTGCCAAATTTAGGAAGGATCACAAGGAATGTTGACTTGGTGTGAAGGAAGTTTTTGTCAAAGTCTAGAGCCTCAATAATTACTATTGAAGGAAGAATTATTGACTGGGTTTTCCCCTAGAGTGGGGTTTTTCCCTGGCTCTTGGACTACATCTATTGTCCTTGATCTATGTGCATTTACTTCGATATTTCTTGATGAACTAATAAGAATAAAGATAAGAACAATATAATAATAACTAAAGAAGATCACAAGTAAATAATAAAGAACAAGAGGATCTTTCTGCCTTTCTCATTCTCTAACATGGTATCAAATCTTTGGTGAAAGAAGAAGAAAAAGGTAGTCTCAAGGACTTGATAAAGGAAGGAGTTCACTAGAAGAAACAGGTCTTCACTATCTTCAAGAAATATTTCTAACACTATCAAAGGAGAAAACAAGCTTGAAGTATCTTCAAATTATAGGTCTTGGAAGAAGAGGATTGACATCATCCTTGAAAATAAGAAGGTCCTAGATATAGTCAAGGGGAAAATGAAAAGACCTATAGAAGAATCAAGTGAATTTGATAAGGTGAAGTACAGGGAACTAGAATTGGTAGCTATGGCCTTGATGGTTGAAGGCATAAAGGACAATTGTGTCCCCTTTATATCAAATATTGATCATGCTCAAGAAATTTATGAGGCTATGTCAAAACTATTCACTATCAAGAACATCGGAAAGGTGGCAAGCTTGAAGAATGATCTAAGAACAGTTAAGATGAAAAAAGAGGATATTGTTTCCTCTTTCTTTGATAAAATATAAAGGATAATGGATGATATCATTTCCATTAATGAAACAGTTCCAAATAAAGAACTAGTAATTATAGTCATTATGGGACTACCATCTTCTTGAAGTTCCTTTACTTTAGCCATCAACCGTTGGAAAGAAACACCAACCTTTGAAGATCTATGGAAAACATGTAGTAAATAAGAGTTAAGGATATCCATGGTAACCAAAAATGAATAATTATCAATTTTTTATGTTGCTCATCATAAATGAAAATAGAAGAAGAAAGGGCCAAAGAATAAGGTTTACATGTCCAATATCGAGTGTTATCATTATCACAATATGGAACATTATAGGAGTGATTTTCCTGACAGCCCCAAGAATGGGAAAAAATATAGAGATCATGAAAACATGGCTGAAGAAACATCATCCCCCAAGAAAGAAAATATTGAAGAAGAACTAAGAGATTTTCACTACGAAGCCCCTTCTCTCTTATATTCTATTTGTAGATTTTATGTAGTATAGGTTTAACATCTTCTTGGAAATGTATTTCTTTATTTTACAAGTTTTAGGTTTTCCCTCAAGCTTAGGATGGAGCCCACAAAAATCCTCAAGATAAATATCTCATTCCCTCTATTTTTCTTCATGTAATTGTTTATGATTTTGATTATATTATGTACTAATCACTTGTCTACCTATATTCCTTGTCTAAGAATCAATTTGTTGAATGTCCAAGAATCGTGGAGAAGGCTCAAACAATAAGGACACATAATTCAAAAGGTTTTTCAAAGAATAAAATGTATGTATTTAAATTTATAGTATTATTAATCTCTTTGAAATATCTATGTCATATGTTACTAACTATTTATATGTCTAGCGCTACTAAATCCTAAAAGGATTCTTGATTGGATGACTCATCACTTGATGAATCAACCCACCCTATACACCTCAAATTTATTATATATAACCTTAAGGAGGTTCTCTAGAAAACCCTAACCTAAGGGTATGGTGTTTACATGTGAAACCCTAAACCTATTTAGGGTTATTTGTGAAAATTGATTTTTTGATTGATATATTGATAATGTTGTGTTTAGGATTTCGATATGACCATGGAAGCTCTAAACCTACTGGAGTTGAAATGATTTTGTTTGAAATATCAAACTATTGAAGTTTGATATAATGAGTGTATGCTTTGGAAATGAACCAAAACCTTAGGTTTTAGTTTGGCCTTCAGGAAAACCCCTTATTGAAAGTCCTAGGAGTGAAATCCTAGGTATATTTTATCTTGATTGAATCCCTAGCCTAGTCTAGGTCAATATGTGCCTAATGTATTGTCAAACATATGATGTTCCTATAATGATGATATTCTATATATGTGTGTTAACCAATTTTCTAATGGTACTAAGAATCTAGTGTTTGGAAAAAAAACCTTAGTCAAGTTTGAAAATATCTAGGATGATGATTGAAAAGTCTAAGGTCTATAAATAAATCCTAGTGGTGATTAAATTCTCTAGTATGAATGTTGTGTTTTATCTATATAATGTGTGATGAGAATTTATAAGTATAAAGTATAGGGTTTACATTAAACCTTAGTGAAATTTGTTAGTGTCTAATAGTCACAGTGATCAAATTTACTCTTTCCATTGTAGTTATAGTCTTATGGTCAAATTGTTATATTTTCAAATAAAATTTGACATCTCTCTTGGTTGTCAAATGGTCCTAAGTCATTATCTAGGTGTAATGCTACTCTCATTTCATGGAAATCGAGGTCAATCCATAATCAGTTTCATGAGTCATTGAGTCACCAAAGGTCATTTTTCCTTCATTAAGTGTCAAAAGAGTCATGGTACCATAAGGTTGATCATGAAAGTGTCACAATTGTCATCATATTTCCATTTGGAGTCATGTCGTCATCATCCAAAACTAGTAAGCTGGCATGAGAGTTAGAAATTAGGGAATAAAGTGTTTTAAATAGAATCATAGGTACATCTATGTCACATTGGAGATGTAACTTTCCAATTGAAGAAATGATGTTGCATTACTAATCTTATCATCAAGTCATTTGGTCAAAATTACATGATGTCACTCCACTATCAAGCCAAAATCGATTTTTTAAGTTATAAAGGAGCACCAAAGTATTTTAAAACTTCATTCCATCCTTCCACAAGCTTCAATAGTTGCTTTGTATCATCGTGATACTTTTCATAGCCACCAAAACTGTGAATTTCACCATCAGTGCCATATTTCATCAATTTGCTACGTTTTTGGAGGATCTTGCTATGCTTTTCATTTGGAGGCCAAAGGGAATAAGGAAGTGTTCATTTATCATCTGAGCTTCAAATTTTATTTTAACAAGTAATTCCAACCTTTCAAACTCTCTATGCAATCTTTTTCTTCAAAAAATTGATCAAACTCAATCCTTAGGGTTTTGCTACGTTTTCTCGCTGCGCTTTCTCTTTCAATGGTATTTTTCTTCAATTGAGAGAAAAAATCCTTATATTTTAGTTCATACATCCTTCATTATGCTCATTAAACATTCCCCACCCTTCCCCTTTCAAAAATTCCTTCATTTCATCATTTCCCTCATCAAACCCAACTTGCTTCTCCGTTTCTGGCACAAGTCTGTGTTTTCCCTTCCTCCGCCCCCCCCCATTTATCACTCATTTTTAAAAATTTAACTTCATTTGTGTCCCTAACACCTATCCCTACCTCCCATTTTTCATATTTTTTCGTACCCCCCATCCCCTCCATTCCATTCCCTTTATTTGTTGAATTTTTAGCCCTGTTTTGCAACTCAAAGTCCCTTGACTTATCTTGTTTTAAACTAGGGTTTTCTATCAAAAGTGAATCCAAAAAAATGGTGAATACCAGTTAAAGGAGGATGTATAAGGGAGGATAGATCTCATGATATGATCCAACTCATATGTAAGAGGTCAATGCACCAGAATTCATTAGAAAATCATTTGAGCATGCATGCTACCTAGGGTTTTGTCTAAAGGTGCAAGAGGTAGGCTATAATCATGATTTAATAAGCCTCTTTACCATTAAATTCAAGAAATATCAGGCCATCATATCAGGGGTGAAATTTCGAGTGTCAAAAAAGGATAAAAAAGTGTGTTTATTTTTAGGTCTCACTACCCTGCTTTTTCACCTTTGGTTGCACACAGGGAAAGTTTTACTTCAAAATCCGTTTCTGAAGTGATGGAGATGAAGGTTACAAAACAGAAAGAGGTTTCTGTTAATAATAGACCAAAGAACAAAAAAAATCTTCTGTTTATGCACAAGTGTTATTATTTTTCATATGTGCAGCAAAATTTGAATCCTATTTTTAGAAAATCAAATTCTCCAATTCAATTTCATGTTTTAGTCATTCTTTTATGGCACAAATTACGAGATGATGGGAATGAATTTAAAAAAAATGAGAGAGTTTTTTATTCAAAACAACCTTATCTAAAAAACCCTCTCCCATTTTGGTAAAAATTGTTATGGTTAAATAGATATCACTATATCGTTGACCCTCATGTTTACAAAATATGCAAACATTTGACCCTAGAGAAACGCATCAACTAGTTGCTGCGCTTTTTCTTAGAGGGTAAAAATCCAAAATTTCAAGCATGGTTGGATATATTAAGGCAGAAGGATACCATAAAACCACTTTAGAATCCTTGAGGAATGATAAATTTGCATGAAACTATAAAACAAGGTCTTTTTTACACCTTTCTGCCACCTTTTCAGAAATTCGCTGAGTTTCTAGACACGTGGTTTTAAAATCTATTTTGAGGGGACCAAAATGATGATTTTTGATGACTTAATCATCCCAAGGTATAGTATACATCCTAAGATTTATTCACCATCCTTCATAATCATTCATAACCTCTTTCAATTCATCTAAAAATCAAGCCAAATTTGTATACGTTTGTTGTGTTTTTGGGAAAGTTTGTTGCGTTTATGTGTTTGGAGGCTTTTCAGTACACGTGGAGGTCAAAGGTGAAACTTGGTTGATATAATATTTAACTCATGAGTTATTTGATGATTAATAGGCTTATTAATTATTATAATTGTAAATAATATTGTGATTAATGTCTTGAGAGATAAGCTCAATTAGTTAGATAAAAATGGGGAAAGTTGTTTCTAACTTCCCTAGGATTAGGCAATGAGACATTAGGTTCAATAATAATTTTCTATGGATCAATATTCGACCCCTTAGAGGTGGAATCTTGTTTTTATTCTATATGTACTAAAAAACAAGTCAAAGATAAGGTTGGATATTTGAAGTTCACACTTTTTTGGAACATGTGTACTTGACTATTTGCAGAAATAATATACAAGAAATTATAGCTATTTTTATGGGACTCTTGTGATGTGGTTAAGTGATAGTTTTTTTCTATATTTTTCCTTATGCATCTGATAATTAAGTTGTTCTAGCAGCCATATATTTTCTTCTTGTGTTAATATCATAAGTTTTAAATAGGATACATTGACTCATATGCTATGTTTTATCTGAGATTTTCATGTAAGTGTTTTATCTTCTAAACAAGTGAATTCATGCATGTATGCTCACTTATTTTCTTTATCTAATTTCCTTATCACCATACTACAATGAAAATTCTCTTTAATGTCAATGATTACACTTAACTTGCCTCATTCTATGTCTGCAACTGATCTTTTGGAATACTTGGGCTAGTTCTAAATTTGGTGCTTCTTATCCAACAAACCCTAATCAAACCCTATTGAGATGATAACTACCCTAAAACAATAATACTCTCCAATCATCTCCATTGGATGTGAGGTTGATTTTGAGAGATCCCTCTCTGATTTGGTAGGGCTATATACCAAGTCAAAATTTGGTTTATGGTTACCTCTTTGGTTTCCTTTCTCAGCCTTGGGAAACTAAGTGCTAACAAAAGTTACTCATGATGTGTTTGTTGAATTCTAGTAGCTCTTCATGATATTTTTTTTAATATATTTTAAATATAGGGTATGCTTCTAACTCTAGTGAAATTTGATGATGGTGATGTCTGAGCTATGATTAATCTTGATTGAATTTGATAGATTGGAGGTTTCTGTGGTGTAGATTTTTAGATATAAAATTTAGAATCTCCACAGTCTTTATTTTTTGTCGATGTTTCGAGTCTAAATCAAGACTCATCATCAGGACAAACCAGCTAAGAAGAGAGTAGATTAGGGTAAATAAATAGAGGAAAAAGGATAATGGGAAAAAAGGGCCGGCCAGTTTCTAATAATTTATAAAAGGTTAATTTATTTGATTAATTATTTATTTACTTTTGTTATTTTTATATCCATTTTTATTTCTAATTTAATCTATGTTTTACAATATATTAATTTATTTAAAGTTTTTATTTTACAATTAATAATTGATATTAGTAATATTTATAAATTTAAGTAATGGTGTTTATGGTTATTTGTAGTAGATTAATTAAGTTTAAATTAATCCAATGGATGTATAACCTAAATTATAATAAGAAGGGTAGTTTTTATATATTATTAACTTAAGGTTTGATAATGTAACTTATTAAGAAGGGTAGCTCTTTATTTTGGTAGTTATTATTAATGGTTAGGCTAGTTATTATAAGATGATATTTTTAAGATTGTTTTTTATACTTTTAAAAGTTAGTTATTTTAAGCTGAGATTTTAAGTTTTTTTATAGTTTAATTATTTTGGTAGTTATTATTAAAAGTAAGGTTAGTAATTTTACAGAGATTTTCAGGAGGGGGTCCTAGTGTAGGGATGTAGAAGGGCAAGGAGAGGGATTGAAAAGAGAAGGATAACGTGAAGAGGGAAGTGTAAAGGGAGGAGAATTGGAGCAAGTGTTAAGGACCAAGTAATGTAGGAGGATGAAAAGGGTTGAGGTAATGGAGACCATTGAATTAAGGGAGAAAGCTTATTATCGAGAAAGAATGTGGATCCAATTCCTGTTGACTTCTAAACCTCGATCTCTATTTAGGTTGTGAGGGTGCTTGATGATTTCTAGGGCTTCACGAACTTTGCGTTTAAAATAGTGTTTTTCTTTGACAATGACCACTGCATATTCAAGGCATATGTGGTGACGTGTTTTGTTGGAGTGTTCTGCTAAAGCTGAGGTTTTGGTTCTTCCAAGCCTGATATCAGCACCATGTTCTTTAAGCCTTATTTTGAAGGTCCTACCTATTTCCCCAATATAGAATTTTCCACATGAACAATTAATTTTGTAAACACCTTTTTGTTGGAGGTGGTTGGGGTCGTCTTTGAATGATTTCATCCTTTGTTTGATTTTCAATAGAGGTTTTAAGGATGCTCTAATGTCCTTCCTAGCTAGAACTTTGGCTATCTTGTCCGTGACTCCTTGAATATAGGGAAGGTATGCTTTTGCTATAGAGGAATTGTCAGTTGTACTTCTTTTATTTCTGGATCTGGCTCTTTGAATTTATTGTATGAAATCTAAGATTTGTATGGATCCCTAGTGAAAATTATATCATATGAACTTTAAAGGTTGTCTTATAAATCTATTTTAATTCTAGGGTTTTCTATATGTTGTATTAATGTATGTTATTCCTTTGGAAGAAACATTGAAACCCTAGATACGAATGAAATACATTATAAAGTAGTATAGGGTTTATGATAAAATTCCCTAGCAAAAAATTTAAAATGCATATGCCTTTTTTTTGGGTATCTGACTTGTATAAAGTTGAAACTGATAATGTGATTTTGATATGGTTAACTTTATTCTTCTGTAGTTTTGTTTGTACTTTATTTCTAAAATTTTGTAGTACATCATAAATATGAGAAGTTGATAGGTATAATTAGAAGTATGGGAGCCATGAAATATTCTCCAACACCTAAAGAAGAAGTATCCCTACATTAAGAGGGAGTATGGAAAAAAGAAGTGTCCCTAAACTAAGAGGGAGCCTGGATATAAGTTGATATCTCTAGATTGAGAGGGAGCTTGGATAAAAGAATAATTTTTTATGGTTCTCTACTGCATGTATCATGCACTAGAATAGAACTAACATTCGTAAGTCTTAGTGAATTCCATGAGTAATAATCATAGTCATGGTCGGAGAATATATTATCGAAATATATGTTGCCACATGTAAAGTGGGAAGGCTAATATTCTCCTGAAATATTCTATTGATAGTCCTACTAGAGTTCACTGAAGGGAAACATCGAAACCTCGAAGTTTTTTTATGCATTTGAAATTATTGATGATTGGGGTTTGTGTTTGCACAGGTGAATATCTCGAAGGAATTGATATCATGTTGGTTACCAATTAGTTTTGATTGGGAAATATTGGTTGTTCTTGATCTCTTCAATCAAGGTGTGCTAAGGCTTTGCGATTGAAGCATTGTCAAAGGCTTTGTGAGTTAAGCATTGCATGAAAATTTTGTGTTGAGGATTTGTGAGTGAAGAATTTCCTGAAAATTTTGTGTTGAGGTTTTGTGAGTGAAGTGTTTCCAGAGGCTTTATGAATGAATCATTGCCTAAAAATGTTGTTTTGAGGCTTTTTGATTGATTCATTTCCTAGAAAGACATCGAGCCGACACTTTCTGTTGATATTTGGTTGGGAGGGTGGCATCGGGTGGATGTGCACATAGTTCCCAGGGTTGATGGTTAGTAAGTGAGCCTGATGGTAGCTATAGAGGCTACAAGCTTTAGATCATCTTAGTCCCACTTGTATATATTTCCTTGGTCAAGAATCCAATCCATGGCATTGCGGTGCCTAAAGTGTTGAGTCTTGATGGACAAGAAGTTCCCTAGTTAGTAATGTTGGAAATATTGTCATTGATGACAAAGGATATGGCAAAGGATGTGGTAATGGAATTGGCAAAGCCTTGGGAAGAAGGAGAAAAAAGTACAACGCAGCATAATCAGAGTTTTGAGTGCACAGCAATCTGTATTGAAGAAGCTTGGAGAAATCCATATGAAGGAGAATTAAATCTTGATGGGTCGCTGCCACAAATGACAGAAGAGAATTAGCAGGTGATGGGCGTAGCCGTTGTGGAGGAGGAATGAAGATTTCCTGTAGATCTGAACTACGGAGGAGCAGATTTATTAAAGACAATCATTTCGGGCTTTTAAAGCCCTCAACAACCAGAATGGGAAATTTTTTTAATCAAGCGGAAGTCCTTTTATTTCTGAATTGGCGGGACAAGTGATCCCCACCATTTATATGCCAATCGGAATAGCAAATTTATTTTGGTGCAGTGTCTTGTTGATATGAAGATTTGCGATGCGATCCAATCGCAATAATCAAATGTCTTGTGGATGTGTAGAGTTCCGAAATGGAACGACTGTATATAAAACATACAACCAAACTTTATATAAATCACCCTCACCACAGCAGCAAAGGCCTGTGGGTCCACTTGACCACGTGGCGATGTTTTAATGGAATCACAAGTCTTGAATCGCAAGGTTCAATCGGTGGAGTTTTGTTATGTGCTCCGATCAAAGGCCAGACCCGATTGAGTTATATGCCACAGTTTATTGCTAATCGCATCCGAGTTCCCAATTGCAATCGGAAGATCTTAAGTGTTGGGCCCGATTGCATCTTGAAATTGGCGAACCCAATGGCGTTATACGATGGATTTAATAGGTTCAATCGCCTCCGGGATCTTAATCGCAATCGGAACTTTCTGATTGATTGCACGCCTTTTTTAATATGCTGTGATTGAAGTGGTGGACCTGATCCTGTTATATGCCGGAGTTAATATGTGCAAA
Source organism: Pinus albicaulis (assembly GCA_034641835.2). Lineage (NCBI taxonomy): Eukaryota > Viridiplantae > Streptophyta > Pinopsida > Pinales > Pinaceae > Pinus > Pinus albicaulis. The sequence continues at coordinate 256,548 of MU968528.1, forward strand.
TCGCATCCGTGTCCTGATCACAATCGGAACTTTTCTATTGTGTGCCCCGATTGCATTTGTTCAAAGTTCAGACCTGATTGTGCTATGAGCCATGTTTTATGTGGTCATCACGTCCGGTCGATCAATCGAAATCACAAGTTTTGTTTGACACCGTGAGTCACTTGTTGCCGATGTGGGCCCTGGGGGTCAAAGGTTAATTTGTTTGAAAGCATTGGATGTTTTATAAAGTCTGAAGGGTTAAAACTTTATAAATATATTTATTTATCAATTTCTTTAAATTGATAAATAAATTAAAAGAAATCATAGAGGTACGTAAGGGTAATACCGTCCAGGAATACCATTAGTTTTGACCCATGGTTTTTAATAAGGGTGAAAACTATAGAAAGGAATGAGAATTATGAAGAAAGTGTGTGCAAGGGTTGATAATAAACAAGTCTCCTTTGGAGATATATGTATGAAAAAACCCCTGATATATCTGAATCGATGGTGCACCTGTAAATATGATGCTCAGATCGACTAACGCAATTATGAAGAACATGTGCATGCATAAGGGTGATGAATGAATGAAGCTCTTGAAGCAATGTATGGATGGGAAAACTCTGTTCTTAACTAAAAAATCTGAATGAACCTCTGGTCTTGAGCGACGGATGAAGAAATGATGAAGAGCGAGCGCATGACTGCTGAAGAAAACATATGAATCCGATGAGTCTGAGGGTTGGAGCCTTCATTTTAGATGTAGAAGTTTTCAGCCAGTAGAAACTGGTGTTATGTTCAGGGGGTTGAAGCTCCCTTCCAGGAAAGGTTGGTAAACGAGAGAAGGTTTTAGCCTTCTGGAAGTGGGTGCTTGCGTGCTGATATGAGTCTGCACCAGCATATATTGTAAAAGGTTTTCTCTATAATAAAATATTAAAGATTGAGATTAAAGTAGTGGTGGTTTTCTCCTGAATTGGGTTTCCACCTTAAATCCTAGTGTCCATATGTGTTGGTTAATGGTTTGTTATGTTATTTCTGTTCATGCTTAATGCTTATCTGATGCAATTCTCGAAGTAAAGACATAATAAGATATCTGGACATACATGTTGAATGCAGTACTGAAACATATGTTTTTGAGAAGAGAAAGAAATATTGTTCAGCCTTAAATACTGATTCACCCCCCCCCCCTCAGTATTTTTCCCAACAATTGGTATCAGAGCAGGTCCTTCTGAAAAAGCTTAGCCGCTAGAAGGAAGATCATTCAAGATGAGCAATCAAGAAGGAACAGCATCTATCAGGCCTCCACTCTTCAACAGAAACAAATTAATCTTTTGGAAAACAAGGATGAGATCCTATCTTCAGTCTCTAGGAGCAGATGTATGGGCTATTGTTGAAGGAGGATATCAATATCCAGCCTCAGTACCAACAGATCCAACGGAAAGAAAGAATTATGAAACAAATGCAAAGGTAGTCAATGCTCTATTGGGAAGTCTAACTGAATCAGAATTTGTCAAAGTCATGCAGCTGAATACAGCGAAGGCAATATGGGACAAAATCATTCTAAGCTATGAAGGTGATGCAAAGGTAAAAAGTGCTAAACTTCAAACTCTCAGAATCCAATATGAGAATCTAAAAATGCTTAATGAAGAAAGCATTGCAAATTTCTTTCTACGTCTTGATGATATTGTAAATCGCATGAGAAATTTGGGAGAAACAATTACCGAATCCACTTTGGTTGAGAAAATTTTAAGATCTCTAACAGCAAAATTTGAGTCAAAAGTTTCAGCTCTTGAAGAAAAGCAGGATCTTCAAAATCTTACTGTGGTACAACTTCATGGCATACTAATTGCATATGAAATGAGAAGAGGAGGACCATCTGAAGTCAAAGAAGCAGTCTTTAGAACTTCTACAAAAGGGAAGGAAGTACAAAAAACAGAAGGATCAGGATATATCTCAGAAGAAGATGAGATAAACTTTGTAAAGAAACTTCAACTTGGCACAGGACAGTTCAGAGGTAAGCTTCCTTTCAAATTTTTTGATTGTGGAAGAGTTGGTCATTATGCTGCTAAGTGTCCTTATAAAGAAACACATAAAAAGGGGAAGGAAGTAGCAAGAAGGAATAAGAATCATATTAGCTCTAAAAGGAGTTACTATACTCATGAAGATAGTGATGGGTTATCTGATAGTGAGGAAGAATGTGAACAAGATCTGAGACTTCTCATGGCATTTGAAAAAGAATCTAGAGAAGAAGAGGATACTTTTGTGGACGCTCTAGAAGACAGTGATTTTCTTAATGAAAACAATAAACTCAAAATTTTCTTAGAAGAGAGAAAAATAATCATAGAAACTCTGAAAAATCAGCTTGAAGTTAAAGAGAAACACAATGAGAAATTAGAATGTGAAGTAGTAGATCTAAGAAAAGAACTTGGGAAAGTAAAGACTCTGAATCTTAGATTTGCTAAAGGGTCTGAAACCTTAGATGATATTATCAAGGTACAACGTTCTCCTCTTATAAAGACAGGTCTTGGATATATTGGAGAATCTTCTCAGGCATCAGCACCAAAATATCTAAAAGCAGTTACAGCTAGTTTACAACATGCTGCCACTCAACAAGGGAATAAAGAATCTTTACAAGTAAAGCATGATCATTTCAATTCAAGAAACACTAACAAGAATGTCTTTCAAAGAAACACCAATCAACAGATAAATTCATATAGAAGATCTTATGATCGCAGAAATTTCTTCTTCAATGGACAATGTTTCTCATGTCACAATTTTGGTCATAAAGCTATTCAGTGTGTAGCATATAAAACTATTATGACAAGACAAGCAAGAAAGAAAAGGACTGATATTGAAGCAAAGAAGAATACTTATAACAAATTTTCTCCTCTTCAAAATGAAGTTGAATGCACTTATTGCAATAACTTTGGCCATAAAGAATCTGAATGTAGGAGCAAGGTTCAGCCAAAAGAACATGTTCCTTCAAGATCCAAAGTATGGAAAAAGAAGGAGTTACAGGTTGAAAATTGTGGCATAGCGTTATTTGCAGAAGATGAAGAGAACCAATGGTACATTGATAGTGGATGCTCAAGACACATGATAGGTGATAAAGACAAACTTCTTGCATATAGTGCTCTAGAAAAGGAGAAGAATGTTACATTTGGAAATGATACTCCTGTGGTAATTAAAGGTAAAGGGTCTGTTTTCCTAAAGGATAAGGTAAAAGCTAATGAAGTCATGTATGTGGATGGATTAAAGCATAACTTGCTAAGTGTAAGTCAAATGTGTGATCAAGGAACTGAAGTTGTCTTTAGTTCAAAAGAATGTGTGGTACGTGATCTTGATACAGGTAAAGCAATTATAAAAGGAAAAAGAACTCCAAACAACCTTTATATATTGAAGAACCCCAAAGAACAATGTTATTTGAGTAAATCTTCAGAAAATTGGCTATGGCATAGAAGGTTGGGGCATCTGAGCTTCTCTCAAATCAACAAATCAAGTAGACTTAAAGCTGTTCATGATCTTCCCAATATTACTCTACCTGAAAATATCATATGCAAATCTTGCCAATTCGGTAAGCAAACCAAGGTACAATTTAATGCCAAGGAAGGATCATCAAGTAAGTCTCTTGAACTCATTCATACTGACATATGTGGACCTATGAGGAAAAATTCACCCCGTGGTGAAGAATACTATATCTTATTCATTGATGATTTCTCTAGAATGTGTTGGATTGGGCTGCTTAAACACAAAGATGAAGCATTTGAGAAATTTCAGATTTTCAAAGCACTAGTGGAGAATGAATTAGAATTAAAAATCAAGTGTCTTAGATCTGATCGAGGAGGAGAATATACATCCAAAGCATTTCTTGAATTCTGTGAACAACACAACATAAAAAGACAGTTCTCTGTAGCTGGCACTCCACAACATAATGGTGTTGTAGAGAGAATGAACAGAACAATTCAACAAATGGCTAGGGCTATGCTTGATGATTCCGGAACACCTGACACATTTTGGGGAGAAGCAGCACATACAGCAGCAAACATTCTTAACAAAGCACATGTTCGTGTAAATAGTGATAAAACTCCATATGAACTCTGGTATGGTAATCCTCCCACTATAAAGCATTTTAGAATTTTCGGGAGCAAATGCTTTATCAAAAATAATGATGAAAAACTTGGCAAGTTTGAACCCAGAGCTGATGAGGGAATATTTCTTGGTTACTCCTCTAGGAGTAAGGCATATAAATGTTACAATAAAAGACTTCGAAATATTGTTGAATGTATTGATGTTGTTATTGATGAGTCTCCTGCAGCCCCAAAAGAAGAAAAGCAAACAACAGATGAAGATGATGAGGACACATATCCTTCTACATCAAACAGTAATGATACAAATAGTGCACCCAGTGAAGAACCTGAAGAGGAGTTGTCTGAAAAGGCTTCATCTAGATATGTTCAAAAGAATCATCCAGAATCTCAAATTTTGGGAGAAAAGGAATCATGTGTACAAACAAGAAGGACTCTTGTGGGATCTTCTAGCAATCTGGAATTTCTGTCCATTGTTGAACCTCACAGTGTCAGTCAAGCTAGCAAAGATGAATGTTGGATTCAAGCCATGAATGAAGAGCTTGATCAAATTGAAAAGAATCACACTTGGGAGTTAGTACCAAGGCCTCATGACAAAAATGTCATTGGAACTAAATGGATATTCAAAAAAAAGTTAAATGAGAATGGGGATGTTATAAGAAATAAAGCTAGACTTGTGTGCAAAGGGTATGCTCAACAAGAAGGTATAGAATTTGAAGAAACCTTTGCTCCTGTAGCCAAACTTGAAGCCATAAGAATGTTTCTTGCTTTTTCAAGCTTCCAACAAATCAAAGTTTATCAAATGGATGTTAAATCTGTTTTTCTCAATGGTGATCTAGAAGAAGAAATTTATATAGAACAACCAGAAGGATTCATTTTGGGAAATGATGAAAAACTTTTTTGTAGACTTAAAAAGGCTCTATATGGTCTCAAACAAGCTCCAAGGGCATGGTACTATCGTCTTGACAAATATCTTCATCAACAAGGATTTTCAAAGGGGTCTGCTGATAGCAACTTGTACACAAAAACTGAAAATGAAAAATTGTTGATTGTGGTTGTATATGTCGATGATATCATTTTTGGAAGTAATAAAGAGTCTATGAGTCAGAAATTTGCTTCTGATATGCAGCAAGAATTTGAAATGTCTTTACTCGGAGAACTAACATTTTTTCTTGGCCTGCAAGTGCAACAAGCAACAGATGGTATATTCTTATCACAAGCAAAGTATCTCAAGAAAATCCTGAAGAAGTACGGCATGGAAGATTGCAAACCTGTAAGTACACCAATGATAATCGGATGCAATCTCAGTTCTAATGATGATTCCCCCACCGTAAATCAACCAGAATACAGATCTATGATAGGAAGTCTACTTTATCTCACTGGGACAAGACCAGACATCATGCATGCAGTTGGGATTGTTGGATGATTTCAAGCCAATCCAAAAGAGTCTCATCTTCAGGCTGTGAAAAGAATATTCAAATATCTACAGGGAACTCAAGACTTTGGACTATGGTATCCAAAGAATGATGATCTTACTCTTCATGCATACACTGATGCAGATTGGGCTGGAAGTGTTGATGATCGAAAAAGCACTAGTGGTGGTGCATTCTTTATGGGGCCCCGGTTAGTATCTTGGTTCAGCAAGAAGCAAAGTTCCATTGCCTTATCTACAGCAGAAGCTGAATATATGTGGCTGCAGCATCATGTTGCACTCAAATTCTTTGGATGATGCAAACCCTACAAGATTTTCAAATCAAATGTTCATCCCCTATCTCCATTATGTGTGATAATACAAGTGCCATCAGTATCTCAAAGAATCCTGTTATGCATTCCAAAACCAAGCACATTCCCATCAAATATCACTTCTTACGAGAACAAGTGCTTGAGCAAAAGGTGAAATTAGAATATGTTTCCTCCAAAGAACAAGTTGCGGATATTTTTACCAAACCTCTACCCAAGGAAGCGCTCGAATATCTCAGACTGAAACTGGGAGTAGTCTCTGCCATGCAGAGGATCAGGTCTACTTAATTACAGAAGAAAATTGGTTTTGAGATTTAGTTGGGCATCTTTTAATGCACAGGCTAAGGGGGAGAATTGGTCATCTGAAAAGGATGCACTATTGGCCTTGCTATATTATAAAGATGCAGCATGATCTCAGGGGGAGCATGGAAATGTCAAATCTTTGCCATTGATGCCAAAGGGGGAGGAAAAGCAACACAAGGCTTCTATAAGACAATCAGCGGAAGAATATTTCCATCAATGCCAAAGGGGGAGATTGTTGGAAATATTGTCATTGATGGCAAAGGATATGGCAAAGGATGTGGTAAAGGAATTGGCAAAGCCTTGGGCAGAAGGAGAAATAAGTACAACGCAGCAGAATCAGAGTTTTGAGTGCACAACATTCTATATTGAAGAAGCTTGGAGAAATCCGTATGAAGGAGAATTAAATCTTGATGGGCCGCAACCACAAATGACAGAAGAGAATTAACAGGTGATGGGCGTAGCCGTTGTGTAGGAGGAATGAAGATTTCCCGTAGATCTGAACTACGGAGGAGCAGATTTATTAAAGATAGTCATTTCGGGCTTTTAAAGCCCTCAACAACCAGAATGGGAAATTTGTTTAATCAGGCGGAAGTCCTTTTATTTATGAATTGGCGGGACAAGTGATCCCCACCATTTATATGCCAATCGAAATAGAAAAGTTATTTTGGTTGCAGTGTCTTGTTGATATGAATATTTGCGATGCGATCCAATCACAATTGCCAATCGCAATAATCAAATGTCTTGTGGATGTGTAGAGTTCTGCAATGGAACGGCTGTATATAAAACATACAACCAAACCTTATATAAATCGCCCCCACCACAGCAGCGAAGGCCCGTCGGTCCACTTGACCACGTGGCGATGTTTTAATGGAATCGCAAGTCTTGAATCGCAAGGTTCAATCGGCGGAGTTTTGTTATGTGCTTCGATCAAAGGTTGGACCCGATCGAGTTATATGCCACAGTTTATTGCTAATCGCATCCGAGTTCCCAATCGTAATAGGAAGATCTTAAGTGTTGGGCCCGATTGCATCTTGAAATTGGCGGACCTGATGGCATTATACGATGGAGTTAATAGTTTCAATCGCGTCCGGGATCTTAATCGCAATCAAAAATTTCCGATTGATCGCACACCTTTTGTAATATGCTGCGATTGAAGTGGCGGACCCGATCCTGTTATCTGCCGGAGTTAATATGTGAAAATCGTATCCGTGTCCTGATCGCAATCGGAACTTTTCTATTATGTGCCCCGATTTTATTTGTTCAAAGTTCGGACCTGATTGCGCTATGAGCCATGTTTTATGTGGTCATCGTGTCCGTTTGATCAATCACAATCGAAATTTTTGTTTGACACCGTCGATCCGCCGACTGCGATGTGGGCCCGAGGTCAAAGAATGAAATCCCGTTTGTTTGAAGATTGAAGACCGGGTTCAAAGTTTACTGAAATTTGATTAAAAGTAATGTTACAGGGGTAGTGTAAAGGTTTAAAAATCGGGAAAGGTGTGCCCCCGCAGTTGACCAAGCAATCAAGCATTGACCAGAGATCAACGGTGGAGATTAAGTGCGGGGGCACCAGCCAAAAGGTTTCATCTGTACCACAAGAGCCCCCGCAGTGACGTAATGATGACATACGCAGCGGAATTTGATTGGTCTTCTGACTGTAATTGTGGGCCCTGGGGGTCAAAGGTTAATTTGTTTGAAAGCATTGGATGCTTTATAAAGTCCAAAGGGTTAAAACTTTATAAATATATTTATTTATCAATTTCTTTAAATTGATAAATAAATTAAAAGAAATCATAGAGGTACGTAAGGGTAATACCGTCCAGGAATACCATTAGTTTTGACCCATGGTTTTTAATAAGGGTGAAAACTATAGAAAGGAATGAGAATTATGAAGAAAGTGTGTGCAAGGGTTGATAATAAACAAGTCTCCTTTGGAGATATATGTATGAAAAAACCCCTGATATATCTGAATCGATGGTGCACCTGTAAATATGATGCTCAGATCGACTAACGCAATTATGAAGAACATGTGCATGCATAAGGGTGATGAATGAATGAAGCTCTTGAAGCAATGTATGGATGGGAAAACTCTGTTCTTAACTAAAAAATCTGAATGAACCTCTGGTCTTGAACGACGGACGAAGAAATGATGAAGAGCTAGCGCATGACTGCTGAAGAAAACATATGAATCCGATGAATCTGAGGGTTGGAGCCTTCATTTTGGAAGTAGAAGTTTTCTGCTAGTAGAAACTGGTGTTATGTTCAGGGGGTTGAAGCTCCCTTCCAGGAAAGGTTGGTAAACGAGAGAAGGTTGTAGCCTTCTGCAAGTGGGTGCTTGTGTGCTGGTATGAGTCTGCACCAGCATATATTGCAAAAGGTTTTCTCTATAATAAAATATTGAAGACTGAGATTACAGCAGTGGTGGTTTTCTCCCGAATTGGGTTTCCACCTTAAATACTGGTGTCCATATGTGTTCTGTTCATGCTTAATGGTTTGTTTTGTTATTTATGTTCATGCTTAATGCTTATACGATGCAATTCTCTAAGTAAAGACATAATAAGATATCTGGACATACATGTTGAATGCGATCTTGTAACATATGTTTTTGAGAAAGGAAAGAAATATTGTTCGGCCTTAAATGTTTGATTCACCCCCTCTCGGTATTTTTCCCAACAAAAGTTCCCATGAGCAGCAACCAAAGAATATCCCTGACCCTCCATTAATTCCATCCATAGAACCAACTAATCCAATTAACCTTTCTTCAAGTCCATCTCACCACTTAGCAGAATCATCTGATCCTACCGTCCATATTCCCAGTGATGACTCTCAGGCCAATACACCACCATCTTCCTCTATTCGTAAAAGGAAAAGGCAAATCACAACTGCCCCCCTATCAAAAAGACAAAAAAGGGCCGTAACTAAAGCAGCTACCTCCTCTGATAGCCCTTCTCCTAGGGAAAAACCCTCTCATAAAAGGAAAAATCAAACTACTACTTTTTCTACTTTCTTACCTAGGAGACGAACGAGGATGTCTACTAAAGCAACAACCGTTCCTATTACCCCTGATCCCGCAACCATTTTGTTAAAACTCCACACATCACCACCCTTCCAAACCCTAGAATTATTACCTGTCTCACCCTGTGGCACTGAAACACAAGAACCAGATGCCCAGGGTAATATGACATCATTTTCTATAGAACAAGTAGCTGTCCCACAAGAACCAGCTACTCAGTCAGCAGTTGCCCCATAAGAACCAGCTACTCAGTCAGCAGCTGAAACACAAGAACCAGTTGCTAATGTGCAAAAACTAGACATCAAAGATGCTACTTATTCAGTAGTTGCCACAAAGGAACCATCTCTAACTGTCACACAAGAACCAGCTACAGCTGAAACACAGCAATCAATTCCGGAGAATGCAACTGATACACAAGGCCCAGTCACCATGGCTTCCGTTTTACAAGAAAATGAGTTTTTAAAATCAAAATTAGAAGCTTATAAGTGAGAATTGGTAATGGCAAGGGAAGCCTATGACAGGGAGCTAAATTTTTATACCCTGGCCCATACAGCATCCATGGCAGACAAACATACAAAAAAGTATCCATATAAAGAATATATGTGCAACCAATGTGGAAACATCTATCAGCAAGCAAGATATAAGATAGTTCAAGTTCCAATGTCGGGAGCATCTACATCTTCTGCAGTCAAAGAAGAATGCCCTACTGCTATACAAGAACCAGTAGGGCCTTCAAAAATTTCAGAAAAAGAAGTTGATGTACAAGTATCCTGCCATACTGTAACTGATGCTGCTACTCAGAATATACCTCAGCCTACCACTTGCAATGCTAGAACACAAACTGAACCATGGAATGAGATGGAAATAATGATCGAGTGGAGGAAACAGTATGCTATTTCGCAAGATAAAACCTTACAACAGCACAAATTGATTTGGCAGAATCATATATATTCTAACTAGGAGATCTTGGAACAGATACTCCAGCAATTTAGAGTTTACAAGAAGGAGAATAAAGAGCTAAAAGGAAAACTGCTCTTAATGTTTCAACTGGTACAAAAATTATTGGCTACTAGGAAACCATCTCTAAATTATTCTTTATTTCTCTCAGAACGCCTTGTTTACTTTTAGTTGAAAGTAGTGAAAGACAGAAGACCCCATGAGGTGCTTACATCTGAACAATTTGTGAAAACATTTGCAGAAGCTTCCACCAGTGATCAGCACCTACTATGTGAGTTTTACCTTCAAAATGTATCTATCCTTGAAAACAGAAAGATTAATCTCAACCCTCTTGTTGGTGACATTCAGATCAGGGCATTTTCCTCCTTCCTTGCTAATCAGATTTAATGGCAGAATGCTTTTCTTGCAACTAGGCATAATGAAGACAACCGCCTTCTGTGGATAAGGCCAGAACCTCAGAACCCTGCCATCTTTGTGGCAGAATATCATCAATTTTTGCAGAAGCCAGGGATGACTGAACATATACAGTAATTACAGGCTTCAGTACTCCAAGATTGTCACCATTTTATCAGGGCCAAAGAAACTGCTGCTTTAAGAGCAAATAATATGTTTTGGCAACAATCCTCTAAGGAGAGGCAGGAGTATAATCCTTTTAGCCCTACTAACCTTGAAACTGAATTGTCTAGAGTACCCAATTACATCATATGTGTTCAAAAATGTGCTGAAAAGTGGATAGGGTACCACTTTCATTTTCCTATTTTATGGATGCCAGCAGAGGAATATCATGCTCATTATAGGTTGGCTAACAAGGATGAAGAAGCAACTTGGCAGAGATTGAAAAATGTGCAAGGATTCAAAGCTTTAACAAATAGCACCTTCCATAGCTACTGCATAAGTAATTTGCATGCCAAAATCCAGTATCCGGACTCAGACTCAGAATAAAGTTGCCTGAGGACATGCAACCCTTTCAGTTGGGGGGGATGTTAGGACCCCATAATGTACCATTTTGACAATACATTTTGTTATCATTCCACTCTTTTCCAGTCCATATTTAAAGCTTATACTATCACTTTCATCCATTCCTCCAAAGGTATATAATATTATTCTCTTTACTATATGTTTAACTTGTTTTACATGTAATTTTACATTACTTTCATATTTAATCATTAATCGAAGATATATAGTTGTTGAGACAGTTTGAAGACTGCAGATAATCTATCGTGGTTGTTTGAAGACCACGTTGTTGAAACAGTCAACATGGTATGCAAATCCCGTTGCTGAAACAGCTCGTGATTTGCGATTTTGAAGTAGTATTTCAAGCATGACGACAACAGGAAAAGACAAGTAAGGAAGTTGTTACATGAGCCACTCTGAAGCCAGTACCATTGGAGCCATTGTAACAACATTTCGCTATGGAAGAACAAAAAGGTCCTATTTCAGTATAGAAGATCAAATTGCATTAAAAATAGGATTTCTATAATGTAAATCAATTGTAATAGATGTCTCCTCTTTAAAAAGAGGAGACAGCAGCATTAGAGGACAATTTTTAGAGACTACGGGAGGTTCATTTTTGAACAGAGAAGGAACGTTAATCCTTTGTAATATGTACTTTCGACAGATGAATAAAAGTTTGTTCTGAGTAATTCATTTTAATTCCTTCTTCTGGGGAATCTTGTGAGAAGGAAAGGGCATGCCTTCTTCACAAGATTCACCCATTTTTTCCTGTAGTTTTTTAACTGTTATTTTCATTTATGCCTTGATTAAACTATGTTTACTGAAGTCATTTATGCAGTATTGGAATTCTGTTGTCTATTGTTGAAGCTTTGTTTCCATTACTTGTTGCATTGATTTCATACAATGCATTCTTAAGAAGTTGTGGATTATTTTAATTAGCAATATTGTTTATAGAATGAATTTGTCAAATCTTGGTAATCAGAAATAGGTGTTGAAGATTCCTACTTGGAGAATAGATTCTTTTTCTCTGTTATAGCATAATTGGTCTTCCAGTTTGCAGATTGATTTCCTTTCCTAGATCATTGTCTTTTTAATGTAATCCAGGATTCTTTTAATGATTGTCTGAAATAGAAAGATTATCTTTGTTGTAACTCAAGTAGACTTAAGTTTGTTGAAGCAAGGTGTGATTAGTGTAATTTTTACTACAACATTTCATTTCTTTTGAGATTGAGCATATACAGTGTGTGATTGCCTTTGAAATAAACAGACTTCCCTGGGTTGACAATTTATGTAGCACTTGAATTGTTTAATTTGATAAACAATTAAAGTGACCAAAAATAGGGAATTCAAGATAAGAGTAGTCGAGGGTTGATATTCTTTGAGGGTTGGCTACCCAAGAGAAGAATAGTCCAAGAAGGTTATACTTTTTGAACACTCAGGTGGAGTACATACCTTGGAGATACAATGAATATTGTGTCTATAATTCATGTGTATCACCAGCATTGTATCTCATTGTCTCTTTGAGATATGGGGTTGTTATTCAAGGTCTTACAATAGGACAATGTCGGTTGATATGATGCTATACAGATTTGATTACAAATCTGATTCTTCTTATGAGAATCTTCAAATTGAAAGTGACCATGTACCATTATGAATACCTCCCTAGTTAAGAGGGAGTGTTGGAAAGTGAAACTAGGTTCAATCTTCACATTGACTATGCAATTATGTATTTATGAAATGAAGAAGAAAAATATAATAAAATGTATTTTTTTTAAGCTTGCTTCATGGGTTTCATGAGAAAGGTTTTTATTATAGGTCAAAAGACTTATTCTTGATGTCTTTTAGGTATTTTTCATCTTGTCATAAATGTATTAATTAGAGTCATGTATTTGAAGTGTTACTCCTGTAATATCAATCATGTATGCCTTAAGACCTTTTCATATAAGCCTTGAAGACATGACTCAAATGATGCTCAATATAAGCATTGGAATACTCTTCAAGTAGGCCTTCAATAATCTCTACAAGTCAGCCTATTAACAAGTGCTCAAGTTGGCTTCATTACATATAGAAAAGTCGGCTCAATTTGAGATAGGGTCAACTATATATACCCTATATATTGCACAGAAAAGGAGACACAAAATCTCATACTTCTCTGAGTTGTTCAGATAAGATTTAAGTGATAAAGATTGTGGATTACAGACACAAGGAACATGGTTATAAAACAAGAATAAAGTGCGAAGAGGGGAGACATTATATATATGAAAAATTTACAAGGTCTGAGATTTTCGGATAAGATTGCAGGAACAAATTCAGTCATATATGAATTTTTTAGGTGCGTGAAGGGACTGCGTTAAAGTGCGAGAACATGGCTATGTTAAGTGCAAGAAACAGGGTTGTGTAAGGGTATCATTATAGTATAAGGTGGACTGCTCATTGAAAAGGAAATAAGGAAAGTATGTACACAAAAAGGTTAAGTAAATTTACAAATAAAGACAATCTACGACACGGTGTTGATATCATAAGGATCTCATTCTAACCAAGAAGGAAGAATACAAGTAGAGACCAATCTCTCTAGCCTTGGTACAGAAAGGTGTAGAACAGTGCTGGACGATGCAGGAAATAATAATCAACTCAAGGAGTCTATGAAGAAGTAGTGACAAGGTCTTGGAGGCATACAAGGGTCAAGGGTCTGTGTCATGGTCATGGTACTTGTCATATGAAAGTATATAAGAAGAATTTATTGTGGGTTTTCTTCTCCAAGAGGGAGAGGTTTTGGCCCTGGCTCGAAGAGCCTAAATTTGTGTGTCCTGTGGTTTTTTTTAATTCACTTGATGAAAGACATAGTAAGCTAAGAGGAGAAGACATAAGTAAAAGAAGTAATCTCATGAGTAATTATCAAGAAGAGAATTTGAATTAAACCTATCACTACCTGATTCTCAGCAAAAACTGGTAACACTCCACTCCACCACATAACCAATACTAGGGGTAGAAGGCATTCCTATCATTGACCCAACCTCCAAAGTCCTGTTAGGGAAATGGAGTCTTAAAAAATTTTCATTCCTCAAACTTATAGAACTAAAAAATAATGCTACCATTGCATCTGTCTCGGTGAGACCTTTCTGGTTATATAAAATTTATTGAAAACTTGCTCCTGGATCAAAATATATGGTTGTTTATAGTCAAGCCATTAAACTCTTACAACACCAGCGTTATGTTGCCATTTGGAACTCGCGTGCTATCCCTCTAAACCCTTATGGGAGGTCCAATTTATCTTGCTCTACCCACGTTTCCTATTTTAGATGCTACAACCCCCTCCAAAATTTTGGCCTTTACCAAATTTTAGAGCCTTCCTTGGTCTTGCTCATTATTGTCGCAAACTTTGAAGTTCATTTTATTGGTTTTCGAACATTGTGATCCCTTTCACGAGATAACAAAAGTGTCATATTTTGGCAAGTTTGATGTCACATTGTATCTATGAGCTTGTTCTAGTGGTTCCAACATGTCACCTTTGTGAAAGTGATTTTTTCTAACATTGTAAGTACTCGTCGCACTCATTTTCAAAGTTTTGAGCACTGTCACACAAGTGTCGTCACAGTCGTCGTAAAGTGTATCCTTCGTGTCGCACTTGTCATAACCGGTTGTAAATATGTCACACCGAAGGAAATGATTTGTTTTTATGTCATGTATCACCTTTTTTTTTTAGTCATAAAAATATGCTAAGTGTGTGATCACATTAAAATTCATCACCGGTCACAGCGATCTCATTGATCCCGCACTTAGTCATTTTTCAGAAAAATTATTGACTGATAAACTTTGCTTCACCCGACCTTCTTTGAGCTTTGAAATGAAAGGTCTCAGTCCTATAGCTATGAAATTACTTCTTGGCACTGCACAATGTGAATTTCCTGCCTCCTAGAACTGCTGCATTGCGTAGTTTCTGTGACCAAGCCTTGACCCTAACCATTGGAATTGCAGAGTCATAATCTCCAACCTGGACTAAACTGTGCATTTAACAAAAAAAAGCCTCGATCTCATCAAATGATAATTTGAAATGAATAGCTACGCAGTAACCCAACCTTCCTTGACCCCCATAACTGCACAGTAAGATCTCCATGTGCCCATCCCTTCAGCCTATCCCACCGGGATCGAAAACTGCGTAGTATTTTCCATTAGAGGAGCCTGAAATACGCGTTGCATAGTATCAAGTGTCAAGGATTAACATTTCCCATCTAAAATATACAACTATGAACTCACTAAGCCTCCCTATCCAACCTATCACTTGTTCTAGGCTCATTTTATGGATTAGAATGCATCATCTTAGGCTAGGGGTTTTCGGATTGATGTCTTCCCGTCATGAGTGAAATGCAGGAATATGTACTCGATAATTTCATGGAGAGATGAGGAAGACAGAGAAGGAGGAGGGAAGGATTCTCAAAGACACTCGTGTAGCTAAGCGTACAAGTGGATTGATCAGGAGAAAATGAAAGGATACTAGTTTTCCACCGCTATCCAAGACTTGAGATCATTGAAGACTCCTTATCACCAAGGCATGCAGAGGTGAAAAGGAAAAATCTTTCACGAATACACTCAAATCTCATAAAAAAAAGTGGTTTGACATTTACATGTTGTCAAGTAGTCCATGTCAGCATTGTCATGTCATGTTATGTCATGAGGGTTCATATTCCACATCACTAGTTTGGAACATGTACATTGTATTCAAAATGTATTGTAAAATGAAAGTCAAAAGGACACAAATGGAATGTAAAGATTCATGTAAGTTGAAAATTGATATGAATTCAAATAGTCATGAGCGTAATCAAAAATTTACCATCAGTTATATATACTCCCTCATTGTATGAGAAAAGGAATTTTCACCTTGGCTCCACTAGTAAAGCATTAGAGAGAATAAGATAGTTCTTTTGTGGAACAAGGAGTGGCTCCAATGCTCCACTATTGGAGTTAGTGATGGTCATTGTACATATGTGTCTTGGAAATTTTAATTAATAAAAGAAGCATTTCAAGGCCAACATGTCCTTCAAGCATGGACTATGAATGTTTGTAAGGTTATTCTAGCGGATGTTTTTATTTCATGTTTTCTTTGACATGTGCTATTATAGTTGAACTATTTATTTTATTTTAGTACTTATCATATTTAGAATGTGTTGTAATGGTTGTTATTGTTGTCCCAACCTTGTGGACTATTCCACATGATTTTAGGCATATCTTTCTCAATTGTTGGTTGAAATTATCGTCACATCCTTTGTGGATTATTCACTGGATGTTAAACAAATCCTTCGGTTCATGTGTGTCTCTTCCCTGGGTGGTACTATTACCTCTCTCTTTGAGTCTCAATTCTCTCTCTCCCCCCCACAGTAAAAGAACATTGACACACTTGCAAATGGCCATTCACCAACCACACTCGCATTTCTTTTCGAAAGTACATTTGCACCCCTCTCCCTCTCTTGATGGTAGTCACATCCAAGGAAAATATTTAAGAATATGGAAACCAGGAATTTATTCTAGATGGGACTCCCACACCAAATAATTTGAGGTCTAATTGAGAATTCATATCCGGTAGATCCACTCGAATTTTTGGCGATGTCGGGTCTAGCACCATTAAAATCTTGCTTGTACAATTTTTCCCCGGTGCACGTGCCGATGTGGATAGAGTGCTAGGTATTACATGCTAATTCCTACTTGAGAAGAAGGTCGAGATGTGTAACTCGATCTAGAACTCACCCAGCCCACATAGCAAGAATAAGGGTCTTACCTCTCACACACAATCCATCCAACACTCTCTACACCACCAATGGTTGAGTGAAGGAGGTAGCATAAAGGTTGATCAAGGCGAGAGCATAGATAGAGTAGTAGAGAGAGGTTATAGGTTCAAGGGTTCTATGCTTCTACCCTCTATCTAAAGGCTAAGAGTGAAAGGAAAAAATTTCCAGGGCTTTGTGGTCTAGGTCAAGGCCGCTTCTATTGGGCTAGGTGTTTCTAGTGCTAGAAGGAGGGAAGATAGTGTTTTATGGTGATAAATGCACCTAACACAACATATCATCTTCTCGATCAAGGAAACAATTTTCAATGCACCTCCCCTACTCATATTTGTGAAGTTGGTGAATATTCTCAACCACACCCTACTTAAACTTTTGAATCCCATATAATAAATTTCGAGGCTATCCATCCTATAATCTGTCAGCTTCACAAAGGTAGTTGGATTGATCTCGGGAGTGCCCTGATCTTCCATATTCTTCATAGAAGAATATAAAACCCTCATTGGGATAGTGGTTTCCTCCCTTGAAGATGTGGTTCTTTCCACCCTTGAAGAGTTAGCATATTTTGTGGAATACACAAAAGAACCTTCATTTTTTAGTGGTGGCAGCAGAGATAACCCCCGTACTCTTAGGCATAAATTTCTGTGAGTTGGGTAGTAAAGAAGAAGAAGAAGAAGAGCCATCGAGAATCTAACAAAGAATGGGAGGATAGAAGAGAAGAATACATGGCATACCAATATCTAGATTGGATAACTCAGTGGTCTATTTGTACTTCCAAGAGTGTTTTAGAAGATCCCAAAGCATTCAGAGATTATCTTAATGAAGTATGACCTTGATAAAATAGTGAAGGTTGAAGACCATCTAGACAAATTTTACCTAAATCTACAAAAACTTGTGGTACTTTAAGATGATGTTGGATGTATAATTTTTTGCATCTACCTTGGATGGTAGAGAAACTATATGGTATCACAACCTTCCTCTCGAACTCCATCCGTAATTGGAGGGGGTTTAAAAAAAAATTCCTTGAAAATTTTGTTGATGATGAGACCCCGCCATGTTATTAAAAGACTCGGGAAATATAAATATGGATCAAAAAGATAAAGTGAAATACTCCAATCATAGGTTCAACCACCTCTTAAATAGATTTCTAGAAGATATGAAACCTCATGACTCCATCACCATAGATTACTACACTTCTACCTTGCCGAAAAGAATTGCATAGTTCGTCAAGCAACTGTGAAACCATCATTAATGGAAAATTATGAAGAGGCTATCATGGTTGAGAAATACTTGCACACAATTGGAGTCATCTCGAGATGATGAACCAAAAAAGGAATCCAAACATATAGGTAAAAGGTATCAAGCCTCTCGTAAGCAAGGCCAAAGAGAAATAACCATCCAATTTTGATAACGTGACTCGCATGGTTAAGAATATGTCAAATGAGATGGTAGAAATCAAACAAAGGCAAGTGAGACCAACATAAGTAGCAAGTCTCTACGATTAAACTTTCTCGAAGGATTATGAATTTGGGTAGCAACGAATAACCAACTGAAAACGTTTACGTAGATCTTGAACATCATGTTGAATCTTGATAGGTTGGGCATGGACACATACAATTCATATCATCAAGATTACCATTTCGAGAAAAAATTCCCATAATGGAATCACGTCATGAATTTTTCTCGCTACACATCTCTTCGATGGGGTGCTTGACGATGAACGAGTCGAGCCTAAAGAATAAAAGGGAAGAAATTGTTGCCACCAATGAAACTCCAACTATTGGGAATATAGTAAATATGTCAATTGCATACTTACAACCCAAAGAGAGCACAACCGAGAAATAACCTCCGATTGACCCTCCCAGCCCTAGAAAGCGAGACCAACCGATATAATTTACGAAGCAAAGGTCCACCCACTATAATAGAGTTGACAAAGTAGAAATTAAAAGAAGATTTGTTAAGGAAAATCGGTATGCTACTCAATTCAACACAAAACACTCAAATCAAGTCTCAAAAAGCGATCTCAATGAAAAACAATTCCGAAAAATAGCAAAGACAAGACCGGTGCTTTGGAAACCATAATTCGGGACACTTCCCGGATATTTTGGCCTCCCTTCCCCCTGTGGACTATAACATAGTTGAATGTATGAAGAAGGTTCAGTGGAGACATTTCAATTCAATGTTTGAGTTAACAAAGATCACGATCCACCGAGAAATTCTCTTATGCGCATTTGGGCAGTCCTCCATAGGTAACAATGCCCCTTCAAACAATGAATTGGGTACGTCTTCTAGTTCCCTTGAGTCAATACTTGATTCTTTTACAATGGAAGTGAATACACTATGCCCTCCCTTTCTCTTAAAATTTGAAATTTTCAATTTCAATGTACACAATTTCTTGGTTGATTTTGGTGCATCGAGTGAATGTAATGCCATTAGATATTGAAAATAAAATCAATGAAAAATGGAGTAAAATAGATGCATAGATCATTTAATTGGAAAATACTATTATCCATGCAGATTTGGTGAACTCAAAGATGTGATCATCTCTGCTTATCATCCGACATACGAGTTTACCATTGCATAAACATAGTGATTGTGGACATACTAGAGGAATATGGACTATTTTTATGTAGATACTTGTCAAGTAAGTTACAACGATACTTTTCTACGGACTAGTCACACTTATGGATTCCATATAAGGGTAGAAACAACCAAATTTAGGTGGATTAAGAAAGATACATGAAACATAATGTTACTCCCTTGAACGGACACAACAAACTAGTTTGAATTTGCAGAAATCATTTTCAAAAAATTGCTTCCTAGAAACCTAATTGGGGTGTTACCTTGCATAGCCATCCCAGGTCCCCACCAGAGACACAGCTTGAGCTCCTTCATAGTCTAACCGGTGCAAATGACCTTTTTACGCTTAGTAGTAGTAGTAGTAGCATTATTCACTAGTGTAGGTCATGATCCTTGTACATATGACATGTGAGATTTATACTTTTATGGTTTTAAGACATAGGAAGGCTCTAGAGTTGGTTGTGTTTTAATAGAATCGTTGTAGAGAATACATTTGATCTCTATCCACTTGGAATTTTAGTGCACAAACAACACTCTGTTGAATATGAGGCACTCATCTTGGGATTACAAAGAGCCATCAACCTCAATGTTTCTTCCTTAAAAGAAGTAAGTGATTCAAAAAATTGTGGTGTGATAGGTACATGACACCATACATTGTCTTTCACCTCATCTAAAGAGTTATCAACAAGAGGTATGGCATTTAATTTCACATTTCCAAGATTTTAATATTATTTCCGTTCCAAGAATGCATAACACAACTCGTTGGATGCATTAGCAAATGTTTTGATATTTTGTCACCATTAAGGGGATTATTTTTTATAGAAATGATTTATAACCCATCCTTCACCGATAAAATCACTAATTTACATGCTTTTAATGATGACGAACATATAATGTGCTTCATAGCGAACAATGATGTGCTTGAACAACAATCAATGAGACGAGCATGAAAAATGCTTGCATGATTGAAGCCAACACGAGTAAAGGAAATATCACCCCAAAGGGTGTGGTATCTTTAGAGAAGTTGTATGACCTAAAAAATAACTTCCAAGAACCTGTTAACGCCAAAACCCATAGTTCCACATTGTCGCTCGAACATATTAACTTGGGAACATACAAGGATTCAAAATATGTTAATATTGGTACTTTTTGTACACCACAAGAGCGACAAGCCTTTATTCTCTTATTCAAGCAGTATCAAGATGTGTTTTCATGGACATACGACAAGCTTAAGACTTATGACACATGAATGATTCAGCATGTGATACCAATAAAAGAAGGGGCCAAGCTGTTTCAGCAGAAACTGAGAAAAGTACATCTCACACTTGAGCCTCTCATTCAGAAAGAATTAAGGAATTTTTTGGATCCTCTAATCATGTACGAAGTGCGGCACTCCACCTAGGTGTCAAATTTGGTCTGAGTCAAAAAGAAGTTTGGGGAAATCTATTTATGTGTTTATTTCAGAAAATTCAATCATGCATCAGACAAGGATAACTACCTTGTGCCATCCATGAAACAAAATTTTCAAATAGTATTTGGGTTTGAAAATTTTTCTTTGCTTGATGGATATTTAGGCTACAACCAGGTTCTGGTCTCAGAACTTGACAGACTCAAAACCACCTTTCAAAAAAAGTGAGGTACATTCGCGTTTAAGCAAATTCCATTTCGGTTGATCAAAGTTCGCGCAACATTTAAACAAGCTATGGACATCACATTCCATGGATTGATTGGCCAATGATTAGTTGTCTATCTTGATGACATAATTATGTTTTCCAAACAGAGGTCAGATCACATTTTCCATTTAAAGAAAATTTTCGAGCGATGTCGCAAATACGAGATATTCCTCAACTAAAGAAAAGCATATTTTCAGTGTTCAAGGGTAACTTTCTTGGGCCACATTATCACTAAGTGGGATTAAGACAAACCCAAAAAGGGTCAGAAAAATCATGCATGTTCCCTTCCCAATGAACAAGAAGGCCATGTAGTCCTTCCTGGTGAATATAAACTTCCTCCATATGTTCATCTTTGACTATGCTTAGATTGTGAAACCAATACATGATATGGTAAAGAAGGACACTATTTACAAATGGGATAAGAGGGAAAATGATGTGTTTTCTCGTATCAAACAAGATATCACACAAGCACCCACATTGTACAATCCATATTTCAATAAGGATTTTTTTCTCTACAACTTAGCTTATGACATGTCTATTTCTGATGTACTCATGCAAAAGGATGACCTGAACAACGAGCGACACATTTCTTTCATGAGCGTAAGTCTACAAGGACATGAGATAAACTACTAACTACCTCGCTGTGGATAAACAAGCTTATGCAGTTTAAAAGGAGGTGAAGCAATTTTTGCCCTATTTGTTGAAGAATCATTGTATTTTATTTGTTCTGCACCCAACAGCTAAATCACTGCTTGTTCAACAAGATTTGGGTGAAAGGAGAGTGAACTGGATGACTAATTTGCATAAATATGATCTAGAAATCAAGCCATTTCACACGATCGGGGTCCATGTTCTTTATCGACTAGAAGCAGAAGAAATAGTCAAAAAAGAAGAAGAATATCCTTCAGGTTGGGAGAAATAAATTTAAATGTACAGAAATGAGCGAACTGACCCCACTACTAACACAAATCCTTGGTACAAGGATGTGCGCTAATACCTTGAGCACAATATCGTTCCCTCCCATTTTTTCGCATGACAGAAGAGAGAGTTAAGGCTTAAAGAATTATCTTTTTTTTAACCATAAAGAGTATATTTATATATGTTAAAAGGCGCTCGCTCTCATGAAAATTGCAGGATTTTACATAAAATATATATGTATTTTCCTAGGTACTGAAGCTACATTGAGACCAACTCAATTCCAAGTGGATTTTCCAGCCATTCCATAGTCAAAATTCTTGAATATTTTCCTACAACTAAATACATTGAAAAATTGTAGTAATAAGTATATACAAGTATGTTTCGCCATAAAAACAAAATGGTAAAATCTGAGGTGGTGCCTATTCTTCCATCGGGGCCAAATTTTTGAGGTCCAAGGTCTTGCGCTCCTCTTCATCCTTCTTGTTTCTTTAAGCCAACGTGAATTTTAGACCTTCGATCTCCTGCCTCAAAGCTTATACTTCATCCTCAAGCCACTGTATGCGTTCGATTTTCTTAAGTTGTCTCTCTTCCTTGTCAATTTCATCTTTATGATGCTAATGAATGCACATTTGTAGAATTTTGATTCTATTCCTAAACTCTTCGTGATCCTGCGCACATGTTTTACAATTGATTTTTACATTTCCATTGTCCCACACACAGCGCGCACTTACTCCTCCATACTTGGGTCTGTGAAGACCCTAGGAACCCGAACCCGACATGTCCGCAACCGAAATACCTTTCCCACTCATGCTGATAGTCACAGAGCATGCATTGAGGAACTGACGAGAAATGATGATCCAAACAAAAAACCCAATTCCCGGTCCCCTAGGGCCAATTCCCCACTACTTAGTCCCAGAAAACTTCCCACTAATCACACATAATAGAATTTTGAGGCCCACAACCTCCCAAGAAAGGAGAATTACCAGAAGACACCCAAACTTCAGCTACCACCACTGGATCATAGTTGCGGATTATTTAGTGATGGCAGCCTGAATCTTCATGCTTCTGATCATATCATTAGCCATCTTCTAAAAATCCACTATACCAATTCTTATGTAGACCATCGTCATTGTATTCTCTCTATTAATATCCCGATGCATCTTAATAATTTCCCTACCCTTCACCTCGTCTCAAAAATCCTTCGTCAGGTTCCTCCCATGCTCGACCTCTGAGTATCGGAGCCTAGGGAGTAAATTTAGATCCCACGACCTCTCGATTCCCTTGGTTCGATTTCCGAATTTATGGTGAGAGAAAATAAAACAAGTACTTGGGCTCTGAGAACACATGCCGAAGATCCTCCAAATATAAGGTGTTGGACATCCTAGTTGAATGCCATCATGTTGTATCTTGATCTTAGGACTTGAAATGACACGAGAAGTAATGGAATTCAGCGAGGAGATAATTATAATTAGACAGAAGATAATTAGGGCAGAAAATTTCCATGTCTAACATGGTTGCCTAGAGGGCGCGGGAGGGGTCTGGCAGGGGGAGTAATTGGGAGGGGACGGGGGAAGGAGGAAGGATGGAAGGGTTACGGGGATAAGAAGCATGAGGGGGGGGCTAGGAGAGGGGAGGGTCGGAAACGAAGGTTGAGGGAAGATGGGGACAGACCAAACCGTAAATCGATGGGGGAGAAGGAATAAGGGGGAGCAGAGGCTTAGAAGGGGTTTAGTGGGATGAAGGGGGTGAGGGTGAATTATAAAACCCTCCACCCCAATGTTTAATAAGCCATTTCATTTATTCAAATCGACATGATCAGAGGCTATATCTTCTCTATGTATTTTAGACATGATTATGGGATGCATAGGCTGCTTTCCATGCCATTCACCACTTTCATTTCTTCCTTCATCCTGTAAGCTAGGTTGGCTTGCTTGTTAGCCTCCTTGTTGTTTCCTCTTAAGATATGGTAGAAAGTTACTTTATCAAAGAGAGGGGTAATTCCTTGGGCTCTCTTGATGACTTGATTTAGCATTGAGTTATGGGTAGGAGCATTATTCCTCATATGTTTTATCATCAACGTAGAATATCAAAGTATTTGGAGCTACTTGATGCCCTTAGTATTTGTGAGGGCCAGTTCTAAGAGTAATCCATAGGCCTCATCTTGATTATTTTTTCTCCTACCCAAAATCTAAGCATATATGTCTTCGATGTTTCCATTGATATTTATGAGAATCCCCCCCCCTCCTGCCACCCCATGCTTAAAGCATTATCTTACCAGTTGATGCATGGGGTGTTTTTCAGAAAGCACCATAACATAGTATTGCTCAAGTGTCTAGATACACATGATTCAGAGAAGGTATTGCATGATATCCATGACAAACCATCCACGGGAAACTTTGCGGGAAACACAATGATGCACTAAATCATGTGGGCCAGTTTTTACTGTCCTACACTATTTAAATATCCTCATGCTTGCATCTGCAAATTTTCAGTTTGTCAAAGGTGTGCCGAAAGAAACAAGAAGTCAGCCACCCCACTCCGACCTATCACAGTGGAAGAACCATTTCAACAATGGGGCTTGAATATTATTGGAGAAATATTTCCAAATTCATCAAAGCAACACTGCTACATCCTCACTACCAGATATTAGTTCACGCGGTGGATAGGAGCACTTCCACTCAAACAAGTCAATGATTAGGAAGTCATCAAATTTCTACAATAGAACATCATTCCAGGTTTAACATTCCTACTTCACTTGTTTTTTACAATGAAACAAATTTTTCATCATTAAAACTGTATGAATTTACATTGGAAACTGGAATTGTATTGAAGCATTCTACTAACTACTACCCTCAGGGGAATGGTCTCACTGAATCCACGAATAAGAACTTGATACTCATTATTAATAAGGCAATATTATCTAAGTAGAGGAACGGGCACTCTACTTTCGTAAATGATTTATGGGATGACCGAGTCATGCCTACGCCTTCCCTGAACACCTCCCCTTACTTCTTGGTATATAGAAAAGAATCCATCCTCCCACCTAATATCTACTTTCCTTCTTTCCAACTCTCCCAAGAATCCTAAGGCATGCCATGTTTGTTTGTGCAACGTAGTATGGAAAACCTTCATAAGGTCTAGAAAGAAATATTAAAATCCAAAGATAAATTTGTACTTCATCAAAATCATATCAAGAGGTGGTTCGAAAATAATTCTACAGAGTAGAACAACTTTAATGTGGGTGTCTTATTCTTGTAGTGGGACAAAGCCCATGAAGACAAAGGAAAACACACTAAGTTTCAACCCTTGATGATAAGCTTGGCCAACACGTTTATCGTCTTCAATCACTTGACGAGAAGATTAACTCTCTCCCTATCAATGGCCAAGATCTCGAACATTAATTTCAATGAGCATCAGGGGTTGTGCCCTACACTATGTACTTTTTTTCTTTATTCTTATTCTTGTTGTTTTCTTTGTTTCTTGTCCCATTGTGTAAATAGGTGTTGTAATTTTCCATGTGTTGGTTTCTTATATTGTGTGTGGATGAAGTCTAAGGAGCCTTGTGACACTTCAAAATTTAGTTAGTCTTTGGTCTGTCTTCCTTGTGTTGGTTATGTATTTTGGCCAATGAAGTTCTGATGAAAAATTTGATCTGTCCGTAAGGAGAGCTTTTGGAAAATCATGAACTCGTGTGTATTCAATAAACCTTGTGCCTATATTTGGTCTTCCATGGTCTTGTTCATTGTTGTCGCAAACTTTGAAGTTCATTTTATTGGTTTTCTTAGAACATTGTGATCCCTTCTATATTTTGGCATGTTGGCTATCGCATTATATGTATGAGGTTGTTATAGTGGTTTCAAGAGGTCACCTTTGTGCAAATGAGTTGTTCTAACCTTGTAAGTACATGTCACACTCATTTCCAAAGTTTTGAAGATTGTGGCATAAGTGTTGTCACAATAGTCCCAAAGTGTATCTTTCATGTCACACTCGTAATAACCTGTCGTAAAGTTGTTAGCCTATCACAGGGAGTTCATTTCTTTGTTTTTATGTCATGGATGACCTACGTTGTTTGTGTCATAAAAATATTCTACGTATGTGATCACAGTCATAGTTCATCACTAGTCACACCAATCTCACCAATCCCACATTTAGTCATTTTTCAGAAAACTTCCTAATCGAGCAACATAGCTTCACTCGACCTTCCCTGATCTGTTCACTGTGCAGTATTAGTCCTCTATCTATGACATTTCTTCTTGGAACTATACATTGTGAAGTTCCTACCTCCCAATATTGGTGCACTACGCAGTTTCTTTGACCAAGCCTTGACTCTAACCTACGAAATTGCACGGTCATGAAATCCTTCCTTGATTGAATTGCACACTTCGCAACCAAAATCCTAAAGCTTATACCTTTATCCCTTGACCTGAGTAGCTACAAAGTATCTTGACCTTCCTTGACCCCAAGTACTATGTAGTAAGCTCTCCAAGTGTCCATCCCTTCAGCTTGTCCCATTAGCTCTGGAAACTGCACAGTATTGTCCATCAACCCATATTGAACAATGTATTGCATATTATTAAGGCTCAAGGATTCCCCTTGCCTTCCTGAACTACAAAAATTTTAGTCACAGAGCCTCCCTGTCAACCGTGTCACTTGTCCTAGGCCCAGTTTATGGATCGAAATGCATCATCTTAGGCTAGGGTTTTTCATATTAATGTCGTCTCATCATAAGTGAATTGCAGGAACATTTACTCTATCATGTCATGGAGAGATTATGAATACGGAGAAGGAAGAGGGAAGGGTGCTCAAAGAAACTCTTGTAGCTAAACTTATAAGTTGATTGATGAAGAGAAAGTGAAAGGACATTATTTTGCGACCACTATCCACGACTTGAGATCATTGAATACTCCTTATCACCAAGGCATGCAAAGATGAAAAGGAAAAATATTTCACAAAGACACTTAACTCTCAACAACAGTAGTGGCTTGAAAATTTCATGTCATAAAGCAGTCCATGTCATCAGTGTCATGTGTCATGTCATGAGTGGTCATATTCCACATTACCAGTGTGAACCATGTATATTGTATTCAAAATGTACTGTAAAGTGGAAGTCCAAAGCACACACATGAAATGTAAAGAGTCAAGTAACTTGAAAATTCATAAGAAGTCAAATAGTCATGAGGGTGGTCAAAGAGTCACCCTTGGTTATATATACTCCCTCATTGTATGAGCAAAGGAATTTTTTCCTTGGCTCCACCAAGAAAGCATTGGAGAGATAGTATAGTTCTTTTATGGAGCAAGGAGTGTCTCCAATGCTCCACTATTGGAGCTAGTGATGTTCATTGTACATATGTGTCTTGGAACTTTTACTTAATAACAAAAACCTTCCAAGGCCAGCACATTCTTTAGGCATGGACTATGAATGTTTGTAATACTATTATGCAAATGGTTTGTATTTAATGTTTGCTTTCACATGTACTAAGATATTTGAACTATTTCGGTTATTTTAGTACTTATATTATTGAGAATGTGTTTTAATGATTGTTCACATCCTTGTGGAAATTTCTAGCAGGATATTAGGTAGATATTTCTCAATTGTTGGTTGTAATGATTGTCGCATCATTTGTGGACTATTCCACTGGATGTTAGACGGATCCTTCGGTTCATGTGTGTCTCTTCATGGGTGGTACTATTACCTCTCTCTTAGAGGCTCACTTCTCTCTCTCTCCCCTTGCAGTAAAAGAATCTTGACACATTTGCAATTGGACATTCACCAGGCACTCCCCACTTGCTTTTAGAAAGTACATATGCACACCTCTCTCTCTTGCTGACAGGCAGATCCAAGGCATATCTTTAAGAATATGGAAATCAATCTTTTATAATAGATGGTACTCATACACTAAACAATGTGATTTCTAATTAAAACTTCATTTCGGGGAGATCCCCTAAATTTTGGTGGGTCTAGCATCGTCAACATGTTCATAACCATACCTAAGTGAATTTTCCTACTCACCATTTAGTGGTCCCTATCAGTTTGCCCCCTTAATCTTCCAATTGGCCTTTTTACTATTATAGTACACAATCTTGGCCTTAGCCACTCCTTTTCCTTGGCACAAAGAACAACTCACAAAACATTAATTCCAATGCAATATGGGTAATTTCTTGTCAACTTTCAAGTGGATTTTCCTATCTCTCAACCCTCACCCCCTCGTTAACCTTGAATTATCACCAATGACCTTATCACTGTTACGAGGTGAGACATAATTTTCCGCGTTAATTGATGAAAGGACTTTCCATCTTAGCCCTCATCATCCTTGACCCTTTCTCATCATGTTACACCAAAATCCTCTTGATGTCTCCAGACCTTGAGGTCATCCCAATTTCATTCCCTCCACGTGGTCTCTTCTGGGAGTATCACGTGTCCTACTTTGGGCCTCTATACCCTATTATATGGTCTATATTTTCTACCACATATCATGCAACTATGGTTCCATTTCATCCCTGAGCGACGTCATATCCCCTCTTAGCTTGGGTCCCATTCACCTCAGCTTTTGGTGCAAAAATTGACTTTCACATTATAATGATATTGTCCCTTTTTATATTCTATGGCCTTAAGGCCTCCATCCTTAGACTTTTCATTGTTAATACCCAACTACAACCCTATATGTTTAATCACTTACAATGGAGTCACTTGCAACCCCAAGGCATGAGAAGATAATTCCTTTACGTTAACTACCAGGTAAATCCTCCATCTCGTCCTCCATCTCTCGGCCATGCTGCATTGTGTACACTTCTAAGTTCCCAGAGACCTGAGACCTAGAGGTACCAAAATGGGTATTTATTCCTATCATCTGCTAGAAATTCTTCCTTTTTGAATCCCACCCCTTTCCATTGTTAAAAAACCATGGCATGGAGACTCCTTGAAGTCTTACTATGGTAACATTTTTGTCTCTTCCTGGAGAGGTATTCGTCTCTAGACCTATCAGCCTCAACGCTATTATACATATAGGCACACAAACATACAAACACACACACACACACACACACTCATATTTTTAGCCAGGTCACCCTCAACACTTAGCTATTTATGCTCTCCCTCCTAAGCTCCTCGTATATGTCTATACATATATATGATAGTGGGGCGCCTTTGATAGTTAGCCTAAAACTGGTTATTTTCTTTGGTATATATATATATAGATTCCTTGACACTTAGGCGAAAATAATCTCTCTTGAGCTTAAAGTTCAGACACATACATACATACATTAGTGGGAATTTTTTTAAGACTCTCGACACTCAGCTGAGGCCTATCTCTCTTAAGATTGTATATATATATATATATGAACTGCAAAGTCCCTTCCCTTTGACAGTAACAAAATTTAACTACCCCTCCTAAACTTATATGGAATTAAAACCCATCTCGGGTAATACAACAAGATATAAAAGAAATACATGATTTTGATAACAATTCCATAGTACAGGCCCTCCATTACAAGTCTTTTTAATGTCTGAATTTAATCAAAAAACAAATATTTTCATATCTTAAATTGAGTTCAAAATTTTTAATAAGCACAGAAATTATCCATTATTTACTAATCACATGGAAACCATCAGTTCTCATTATTCCTATGGGAATTAAACCTTTCCTTATAGAATCACATAGAATTAATTTCTTCATTATTCACGTAGGAAGTAAATAAATTATTCATCATCAGTTTATGCATTTTAATGACATGGAAAGAATTTATATGGAATTTATATAAGGTTCACATGAAAAAAGATTCAAATAATCCTTTATACATATTTTTTACAACATAATTTTCATTTACAAAACAATCACATACACAAAGATTCAGATGAGCACTTATCTTAGAATGTGAAGCTTGGAAAATGAGATTGGGACCTTGAATATCAACCCAAACTTTTATTTAATGTACTGTAGGATTTCTTATAGTCATTCAACCCCGAGCTAGATTTCAGATCTCGAGGAAGAATTATCCAAGGAAAACTACTCACACAATCAATACTACTGGGTGTCCAAAAGATGCACCCATCTCCACCTAGTAACCAAATACCCCTAGGAATCCTAAGATCAACCATATCCACCCAAAAGCCATACTATGAAATCCCAATGCCTTGACCCTAGAAAAAAAACCCAAAGGCCACTGACACACTACAAACCAACTTTCTAGCCATGAAATACATAGAGAAACCCACCCTGTAAGAACCAGGAATCCAAAGGGAGTCATGGAATCCACCCAAACCAAGAATTCTGAGATCTTTAACTTCCTTCCCCTAAGAGAATGTATTTAATTTTTTAATTAATACAATAGGCATGTTCCAGAAAAATTGTGCTCCTACGATTATAATCTCCTCACTTTGCCTTTGTGCACACTCCCTTAATGATGAGCTATATGTTTGTGTGCACATTTCACTTCTTTTTTCCCACTTGTCATGCCCTTGGCCAAAGCTTATGTGCATTTTATTGATTCTATTATTATGCGCACACCTCCCCAATGCCCCAAAATGTAGAAATTAATTTTAGATTCAATTCTCCTAATGTAATTTTATAAAACATAAGACTCGAAGCTACTCTACTAATCCGTGGAAAGAAATTCGTGATTGCTAAGCTATATCAAAAGAATGCATTATAATTTAACACACATACACAAGGATATATCTAGGGGAAGGAAAATTCTCAAAACCCCTTCCTACATGTATTCCATTAGTTAGAAAATAGATAAGAAATACAATGCTTTCTCAAGCCTGATAAACCTATGCACAAGTATTCTCTATCTCACTACCTCACAGTCTGACTTTGGCCAACACTTAGCCAATTTTCCTATCTTCCAAGCTCCTATTTCCTTACATTTTTTCCTTGGGAATTTTCCCCTATTATTTAGGTAAATTCCTCTTTCTTAAATACGCAATCCATGTAGGCCCTTCTTTGACTGAATGCACCACTTGTACAACTTGGATAATTGTACAACTAATAGTACACTGCCCTTGAACTCCAATCTCAACCAGGTAACTCGAATTTCATGCATGCATGAGTTAATTAATAGTCGATTGGTCAGTTAACTAGTTGAACACTGAAGATGCAGCCCACTGCTGGACCTCTTGCTAGTTCCTCCAACATTTCGAGCTAGTTTAACTAACCTTAACTCAATTTAACTAAATTAAATTGTTACAACTAAATTTGAACTCAACCTAGGCTCCTAAAATTTAGGAATCATTGTACACAACTCAAGTTAATCCCTCAACTCGAATTAACTAAGATGAGAGAGTGATAAAAACTCAGTTAACTTATTCAAGTTGTCTTGTGATGTGGAATTTCGATGTTATCCTAATTTAATTCAATTGAAAAATAATTCAAGATTTTCGGGTTGCCATTTTTCAACACTCCCTCTCAACAAGAAAGGGATTATGAGATACCCCAATCCTACCTCTATGGAACTCGAATTTTCATCTTGACAAAGCCTTTGTCAAAATATTTGCATCTTGTTCCTCTGTAGGAATGTATTCCAACAACATGATCCGCCTCTCCACACAATCTCATAGTTGGTGATACCGCATGTCAATATGCTTGGATCGATAATGAAAAAATATATTTTCAGAGAGTTTGATACAATTATTATTGTCACAATAAATCAAAGTGGGATCCATCATCCCCTATTATTTAGGTAAATTCCTCATTCATAACTAGGCAATCCATATAGGCCCTTCTCTGACTGAATGCACCACTTGTACAACTTGGATAATTATATAATTAATAGTACACTTCCCTTGAACTCCAATCTCAACTGGGTAACTTGAATTTCATGCATGCATGAGTTAATTATTAGTCGATTGATCAGTTAACTGGTTGAACACTGAAGATGCACCCCACTACTAGAACTACTACTAGTTCCTCCAACATTTGGAACTAGTTTAACTGACCTTAACTCAATTTAACTAAATTAAATTGTTACAACTAAAAATTGAACCCAACCTAGGCTCCTAAAATTTAGGAATCACTGTACACAACTCAAGTTAATCCCTCAACTCAAATTAACTAAGATGATAGAGTGATAACAACTCAGTTAACTTATTCAAGTTGTCTTGTGATGTGGAATTTCGATGTTATCCTAATTTAATTCAAGGGAAAAATAATTTGGGATTTTCAGGCTACCATTTTTCAACACTCCCCCTCAACAAGAAAGGGATAATGAGATACCCCAATCCCACCTCTATGGAACTCAAATTTTTCTCTTGATAAAGCCTTTGTCAAAATATCTGCATCTTGTTCCTCTATGGGAATGTATTCCAACAACATGATCCACCTCTCCACACAATCTCATAGATGGTGATACCGCATGTCAATATGCTTGGATCGATCATGAAAAAATATATTTTCAGAGAGTTTGATACAATTATGATTGTCACAATAAATCATAGTGGGATCCATCATCTGAACAAATAACCCAACAAGAATCTTCCTCATCCTGATAGCTTCACAAGCTGCTTAACTAGTAGCCATCTACTTTTCTTCTGCTGAAATGAATGCAACTAATCTCTACTTCTTGTTGTACCAAGAAACTGTTGCTGACCCAATACTGAAAAATCCTCCTGAAGTGCTCTTCCAATAATGGACTACCCACCCAATATGCATATTTGAAGCATTAAATATTCACTCCCTCTTTCCATCTGTACCAAAGACCATACTGAGTAGTGCCTATCAAGTATCTCCACACATGTTTGGTTGCCTTCCAATACAGTTTGGTTGGCTTAACCACTACTTGAATAAGATGGTTAACTGCATACCACATGTATGGTCATGTATTCACCAAATACATGAGTGAACCCACAAGATGATTGTAAGTAGTACCCTTCATTTCCTCACCTAAAGTGACATCCTCCTTCCTCCAACTGCCTGCTAGAGGAATTTCCATGGGTTTTATACTCTCCATGCATAAATTCTTCAGTATCTCGTTGGCATACTTGCCCTGAGAGAAAAACAATTCCCCATCTCATTGCCATAATTCCAGGAGTCTCCTTATCATGACATATAATACTATAATCAACAATTTTCCTTCAACAACAAGATGGTAAAGGTTGCATCTGCTTCACTTTTAGTGAAGCCCAACCTGGTGAAATAAATATTGATCCTAGTGTACCAATCACTAGGTGCTTGTTTCAATCCATACAATGATCGCTTGAGTCTGCACACAAGTGACTCTCTTTCGAAGCTATCAAATTTTTCAGGTTCGTCAATGCACACCTCCTCCTCAATCACTCCATTGAGGAGTGTTGTCCTCACATCCATTTGATGTATATTTCAACCCATCTACACTGCAAGTACTAGAATTCATATGATAGAAGAGTACCTTGCTATTGGAGAAAAGGTATCCTTGTAATCAATTCCATCCAACTAAGACAACCCCATGGACACACATCTCGCCTTGTGTTTCTCGATGCTTCCATCTGTTACATGTTTCTCCTTGTAGATCCACCTCAAACATACCACTGACTTGTTCTTTGTTCTTGGGACCACTTCCAAAACACTATTTATGACTATGGAATCATATTCCTCTACCATGGCATCAACCCACAATGGAGGTGTGATTCATCAGTAATTTTTGCTAGTTGTTGATGAATACATACTTGTCCTAGATTTCTAACAACAATATTCATGAATATTGTGAGTTTTATAAATCTCACTGCCTTCATTATCCTTAAAACAAAATTTTCATCATTTGACTACTCTGCCATTCCCTGGTTAGCCTACCACTCCTAGAAGACCCCTCATGGGCTCATGTCACTCATCTTTGTCCCATTTTCGCACTCATAACCTCAGTACTCTATTTTGCCTATGCTTAACCCTTCCACTTTCCATCTAGGATTGCCAAACAACCTACCCTTTCCCATGTTCATCAAATGCCTCAAGCATTGATGGTCTTAAATCTATCTATGTAGTGTCTCTAGATAAATCAAGTACATTAGTTCTTGGATCTTCAATACATCAATTTGTCAAAAACTCTGTTTTTCATACTTGAAGACCCTAAGCCAAGATTTTAGACAAAGACCAAGTCAAGGAGTCTTCCACTAGGTCACTAGGGTTTCATAGGTGGAGGGTTATCTTTGGGGTTCTAAGTCACTGTTTTCCATGAGCTAGAAAGCTAGATCAAAATGTGAAAAATAAGGTCAGCATCTGTTTTTCCAAGTTAGATCAAGAAAAGTCTCCAAGGAAGGTCACCTTATCAAGTTCAAGTTTTTCAAAAGTAAATTGTTCATTTTGACATTTCTGCAGGAGTGTCCAGATGATTATCAACAATAAAATTGGTAAGGTAAGAGGCCTTCTCCTCATTAAAGGACATCTAAAGAAAAGGAGGAGGAAGTAGCCTATTTTCAAGAAAAATTAGGGTTACTAAGATAGATTGGACCAACAGTGTGCCAAGCAAAGAGCCAAGGTAGAAAATCACATGGGTAGAGGCACACCAGCACAATCAAGCATGAATTGAATATTTTTACAAATTATAAATGGAAAAGGGAAAACTTTGAGGTGAACTGAACATAAATGAATGAACTTGAAAGGTCTATAGAGAAATTAGAAGACAACACTAATTATTCTTCTCAAACAGCCCAAAAACCTAAGGTTTTGGAAAGATAGGCAAGAGGCTGAAATGAAGAAAATGAGCCTCCATAATGGTAGTAGAAAGAGAGTTTGAAGAAGCTTTTGAAGGTGACTTCTAGGGTTTTCCAAGGTAAAGTGTTTCACTCCCTCAAAGGGGAAAAATGAAAGAGTATCAGTATAAGGAAGGTCAGGCCTTCATTTTTAGTCATTTGCACTCAATAATCAAAGGGATAAAAGCATAGGGCTAAGTTTCAAGATGGAAAAACATAACTGATTATGAAGTTCCTACTGTGTAACTAAATGTGTCAAACACCAAGAAACATCAGAAAGCTCAAATCAATATCATGGCACCTGAAAAAAATCAGAAGTGGCCAAAAAGGAGATATGGAAAAAATGGCTATGATCATTATAAAAGGTAAGTTGGTCATGTTCAAAAATCAGTGAGAGGAAAAGAAACCATGTTTTTTAGGTCACCCACACTAAAAAATCTTAAAGGGGGTAAAAACATGATTTCAACTTCACAATGCCAACAAAGGAAGTTTTGACAGTGCTAAGAAAGCTACCACCAAAGGAAAAAGAGCCATTTAAAAGTTTTCAAGTCACCCATAGCAAATAGGTCAAAGGATTAGTAGTCAAATGAGAAAGCTCAAGGAACATTAGCAAGGTGGTTTTTTTATTCAAATTTATTTCCCTAAAGATATAAAAGACCATTTTTTTCTCCTCCCACCTCATTTATCACTTGCAAAAGAGCAAAAAGCATTCAAAAAAAGGAAATTTCTGAGTTTTAGTGGCAAACCAGGCAAGGTTACTTGGCGCTACGCTTTGGGGCAGGCATTGCGCTTAGAGCACCTGGTGCTATGCTTAGGGGAAATTTCGCAGTGTAATTTTACATTGTGCTGTGCTTACAAGGGAGCGTGCTGCGCTTATAGGTGGGCGCTACCCGTTCGCCCAGTTTTTCCCAATAGGGAGGACTCGATAGGCCGGCACATGGGCAGCGCTGCACTCAGAGAAGCCTAACAGGTCCAGAAACATTCAGCGCTATGGTTTGGAACCTGGCAAGCCTGCACATAGGCAGCGCTGCACCCAAGAGGACTCGACAGGCCCAGATTTATCCCAGCACTGCGCTTAGGGAAAAAATACCTTTTAAACTTGAAAAATTTCCTAAAATCCCAAGGGAGCACCTCCAAAGCTGCATCCAAGGACCTGCAAAGAAGTCAAAGGTTGGTAGGTGGCTAGTTTTCCTTATCTTCCATGTGGTTTTGTTGATTTAATGATTAAAATAAATTGGTAAAAACCCTAAAGAATAGAAACCCTAAGCCCTCATGACCAAAGATTTTTTTTACCTCCAAGTAAGAATTTATCAATTTTCACCCTTCCTATCAAGTTTCATAAGAAGGTCTAGGGTTGTTTTAGAGGAAACATTAATCACCATGTTAGGAGAAGAAAGGAGTGTGGGCAGTGAAGGAGGCCAAGTGCCTATGAGGCCAAAGCACAAAGGTGGGAAGGTTAATAGGTTTGAACCCCAAGACATTGTGGAGATTACTGCCTCTCCCATGATTCTCACATGCTCTCAGAATGTAGGGTGTTTTCAGTTTTGTGAAAGGGTAAAACAAGTACAAAATCACCCAGAGCTTACAAGGTTATTCATTCTTAGCCTGCATAACAAACAATCAAACTTAGTAGGGGTGACCTTTGAACTCTCATCAGATACTATTTCTCAGGATACTGGACTTCCTGATGTTGGTGAAAAGTGGTTCAAGAGAGAAAAACTGGACATGAGTTTCTATGAGCCTTTCCTCAAGCCTAGGTACAAAAAAGGTTGCAAGACCATTTTCCCTTTCTCACACTTACTAGAGAGGTATGCACCACTAATGAAGGTCATGATTAAATAATTTACATGTGAGGGGACATACTCCAGGATCTACTCTTACCATATTAGATTACTCATGCATTTCACTAGGGTCAAGATTCTTCATTTTCCCTATTACTTGTATAGGAATATCGACAAGATGTCTTCTGTTGTCCGAAGGAGGAGTTATTCCCAGCAAATGTAGAGTTTGTTCCACCACTCCTTGATCAAGCTGGTGGTACTACATTAGCTGGAGCAAAAGGGCATACCTTGGGAAGTGTTCATTGCTAATTAAATATTCACAAGACCACATCCTCATCATCTGCCAAGTTTACCCTCATCATCTCATCCTCCTCCCTCCACTCCTCCATAACCTCCACTGATCATGCGTCATCATCTACACAAGTAGCCTCTCCTCAAGAAAACCTCCCTTCCTCACCTTCTCTTGATGCATCAGAACAAGAAGGAAGTGACAGTGAACAAGAAAGTGACCGTGAGAGTGAGGGTGACAATGAATCAGACCAAAATGAAGATGACGGTGTTGATGAGTTGAGCCAACAGGAGGCAAAAAACATGGAAATAGAGGAAGAAGATAACAATGAATAAAATGAGGAAGCTGACAGTGGAAATGAATCAAGCAGTGATGAAGAAGAGGTCAGTAATGAAGCAGAAGATATGGAGGTGGAAAATGATGAAGATGAGGAAAGTGACAAAGAAACATAGGATGATCCTAAAGGCAGCAGTGATAGCCATGAAGAAAGCAATCATGACAGTCATGAAAATAACGAAGGAAATGAAGAGGCTGATGATGAAAATGAATGTCACAACAACGATGAGGCAAGCAACTTAAATGAAGAACAAAATGACAGTGCAGAGAAGAAGTTGAGAGTGAGCCTGATGTTGAAGGCAAAGAGGTGAGAAAAAGTAAAGGTAGTGAAGAGGAAAACATGGAAACAAATGAAGGTTGCCATAATCAAAACACTAAAATAACCACACTCACACCTCTTACATTGACATATCAAAGAGGACAAAGGCTTGTGTTTGTTTCCTCTAAAAGGAAAGGGACCATGCTATCCACCTCAGCTCAAAAGCTTCACAAAGGAAAACAAAAGTAAAGGGAGAAGAAGAATATCATGAGGTTGAGAGGGAGTTTGAAATCATTCAGATTGATAGTGATAAGGATAATGAAGCAAGGATCTCAAACTTGATCATCCAGAACAGAAATTCCCTAATTGAAGATCTCCAAGAAAATTTAGATAGGGCCAAGAGTGTGAATGATGCCCTTGAGATGGAGAACAGGTAGTTAGGAGCACAAATTTCCATTTATGATGCTAGAGCAATCAAGGCCCGGAAAGAAGCTCAAAAGGCACAGGTAAAGCTGGAAGAGTTCATGGGCACCTATGAGGAAAGTGAGGATGAAGAAGGGAAGACTAGGAGGATACCAAGGGCCATAGGTTGAAGAAGGCATTGGCAAAACAAAGAGAACAAGAATCAACCTTAGCAGAGCAACTCCCTCTAGATGAGTTGTTGGTCATGGAGATAGTACATGATTGGGAGCCTTGGTTGGAAAGAGCCAACATACACTTAGAGGCTAAATTGAAGAAATAAAATCAAGATCTTGATCTCCAAAGGAAGATGACCAAGCATTATGCCAGAAGGAACCAAGTTACAAGGGCTAAAATAAAAAAGGCCCAAATCAAGATCCAAGAAATCAAAGATACAAAAGGCCTATATAACCTTGGAATCTTAGCACAAGATTCTCTACAGGTCTCTCAAACCCCATGAGGAACACATCCACCAAATTTGAGAGAATTTTGACAAATTTTTGTTTTTTACAAATTTTTAGGCCCCTAAGCGTAGCACCCCTGGCGCTACGATTTCATCTCAGGCATCCTCAAGAAGAAAAATCAGAATTTTTGGAATCCTTAGCTCAAGTACAGTTTTCTCACCAAATTTTAGAGCATTTGGAGCATTTTTGACCCCTCAAAAGGCCAAAAAAATCTCATTTTTCACCTTTCTGCCTCATTTACAGACATGGCGCTGTGCCTAGAGAAGTTTTTGGATTTGTAACTTTTGGATAGGTTAATCGAGCTTAATCAGAAAACCAAGGGTATATTTGGAAATCAGACTCAGCAGGCTTTCCAACAGGCTATCACGGGCCAATTCCGATATTGGGAAGGTCATCAAAATTTGGCTGTAAGTGGACCTAGTTTTGCCCATGCATAGCACTACGCTTTTAGACCTCGCTGTGCGTTTTTGGCCAAAAATTCAACAAAAGACACTCATTGATGGAAAAATGATATTTTAGTGTTTTTTGAGGCAAATCACTCCAAATTTAGGTGCTTGGAGTTATTTTTACATTTATTTCATGAGATATTTTGTGTTTTGGGCCTTGCATGGTCTCTTAGACATAAATGACATTTATGGCTATTTTTGACATTTTCAAACCCTAGAGGGTTTTTTCCCTCCTTTGCTAGATAAATAGAGCATGAGTACCTCATTGTAAAAGGTTGGCATTTTATGGCTCTTTGGGGCGTTACATAGTTATTTTGGAGATTGGAGAAGAAATTGGTGTTGTAGAGTTTGTGAATGGCTTGTCTTGATTGATGATGGAGAAGGCTGCTTACAGGATCCATGAGCTTGGTTAATGGTGATGTGATTCTATTCATTTATTTTTTTCTTATGTATCATTGTGTTTCATCCTTCTAAATTGCAGTAGGACAAAGGTTTTAGACTAAGAAATGTTTTCAAATGCACCTTAGCTCTGTTTGTTCTTCATTGCCTCTATGTTTCCCTCTGCTAGGACATTTTAGAGAATTCTTAATTGCTCTCTAGACCCCCCTAAGCTTGTTTATCTCATGAATGGTTCAATAAAGTAGGTATAAAAGATGTTTTATGGTTAGCCTTGTTTGTTTGATGTCACTAAAACATTGTTCTTGAGATCTATCTTTAAGGTACCACTAATTAGGTTTTTCCAAAGAGGCTGTGTTTCGATCGTACCCTTTGTCGATGCTTGACTAGTTGTTTTGAACGTATTTATGGCTTTGATCAATGATGTTTAGGAGTTCCTTGTTATTGATTAAAGTTATATGTTTATCTTAAATGTTTTATGACCTTGAAGGTGAAATCACTAGAAGTTAAATGAGTTTCTTGCCTTCTATATTTCATTGGATTGTTTTTTTGAAATGCTTATTTGCTTGAGTTGAATCAAAGAATTATTGGTGTGCCCTATCTATTGATTAATTCTTTATGCTAAATAGTGTTTAAGTCCCTTTTTGTTTAATTATATGACAAATGATTCCTAATTTCCCTTTGCCCTACTTTGTTCACAAACTTGATGTTCATTTCATTTCACAAAAACCTTGAAAATCCATCTGACCACGCTAGATTTGCCCTGTGATCCACCCTGATTTATTGTTGAAACTTTCCATGACTTTTATTGAATCCATAGCCCAATGAATTGAATATTTCCTCACTCTATCTATTCTACTTGATCATCTTACCCAACCAAAGCAAACGAACAAACCCTACACTTAACAATTAGCCTAAAATCAAACCCTAAAAGCAAACAAGTTCACATTCTTTGCACAAAATAGAGAGAGCCCTCTCTGAGTTCAGGAAGGCTAGGTCCTAGGACTCTAAAGATTGGTCAGATGTTACCCTGTTCATTTGATCTCACCAATCTAACAAATCATGGGAACCTAACATAATGGCGATCATGGTGGGACCTTTTGAGTAAGTAACAAGCTTATACATCCTTAGAGAATTCAGAAGCCATTGTCAAATAATATCTATTGATTTATCACCAACTCACTACCTAACATAAATGGAAATCAAGGTGAGAGCTTTCTGAGTTAGTGACAATCTAAGTACTCCTTAGAACTTCAGAAACCCTTATCAAATCATAGAGAAATCAAACTGTTAGCCAAAGAGTAGAATATAACTGTTTCACCATCCTAGAAAAATGATGACTCAACTGTAGGACACTCATAGAAACCTTAGGGCTACATAAAGGAACTCAGAAAATCCCAAAAAATACCTAGATTGGTTTTTTTTTCAGTTATTGGTGGTTGAACATAAACATACATCCTTAAAATAGTAAAAAACATCCACCTGGTGACTCCACAAGCCTCCAATAGGCCTTCTAACTTTACTAGTGTTCATAGACTTCCTTAGAATTGTGTCAAATCAGCCCTGATAATTTTAGAGGCCTAGTCATACATTGTGTGAGTTTAGCAAACATTAAGAGAGGCCAGCCTTCCGAAATCATTCATAAAATTTCAGGCTCTCTATACCTTGGGTTTGGAATTTGGCTTCAAAAAGGATCAGTACCAGATCTCACCCGGACCCAAACCCTCCCACTATAGTTGATGACCCAGAAAATATTTTGTGGAAAACTTCTAAAACAGAAAAATCAACTACTGTTAGGACCATTCATAGAGCAAGCTTTGTCCCTGAACATCTTACAACCTTGCAATATCCCTAGTTTGACTTGTACCATACAAGAAACCTTTTCAGAACCAGGTCACAAAGAGGGATTGACCAAACTGACCTTGAACCCTTAGATTTGCAATAGATTTCTAGTAGAGAAGCCTCTCCTTCAACTCCTCCCGACTTTCAGCTTCTCCATCACTTTGGCTCTTTTTATCCCAAGTCTTCTCAAAATCAGTTTGCTGGTCCAAGTACCTCTACCACCCCCATCCACACATCCATTGTTCAAAACAATCCACTTCATCCTCCACCTCCTATCACAAACCCTCCCCTTGTAAATCCTTCTTGGATCCCATTCCCTCCCATTATGGCAGCATGGTATGCCCCCTTGGCACTGCCACAACCTTTGTTACCTTTTCCAAATGATTACCAATCCAAAATCCCTCACTTTACCAGAGCTGAATCCATCACTTCCCAACAGCATGTAGATAGGTTAACTGATGCCTTTGATTACATGGAATTAGAAGAGGAAACCATTAAAATGAGTATCTTTGCACAAATATTAGGAGGAGAAGCCAAAAAATGGTTCAAAATCTTGACTCCTAACAACATACATGATCTCCCTTCCCTTTACCAGGCATTTATAAAAAAGTGTGAAATCAAGAAAAACCCTCTCCAAATCCTCTTAGAATATAAAAACCTTAAGAGAAATATTGGGGAAAGTGTCCAAGAGTATTGTACTAGGTTCAATAGTGTTTACAATGCCCTCCCACCAGACATGAAGCTCCCACAAGGCTTAGCTTTAGAAAAATTTCTGGAAGGTTTAGATCCAGACATGGCCTATCAATTAAGAGAGAGAGAGAGAGATCCCCTAACCTTAGAAGACATGCAAAGGGGAGCTATAAGTGTAAAGGCCAACCTGATTGAAAAAAGGGCTAGGATGAGATCAGAAAAGAGAGTCACCTGAAAAGATGAAACTATGGCCTCAACATCTTCATCTGATGCCAAGATTGACAATTTAGTGAGGGTAAAAGAAAGAATGATGGAAAGAATAAACTTGAGTGAAATAACACCTCCTAGGGAAATCCAAGAAAATCCCCAAAACATAAATAGGAATCCAAACTTCAGAAGAGACCCTCCCCAAAACAGACCAAGAGACAGTGACCAACGAATCAGGCCCCTTTCCAAGACAATTATGTAGATCAAGAGGAAAGAAAGTCTGAAGAACCTGAAGAAAACCATGTAAACTTGATAGGTTCTGATAATGAGGGAGATGTTTTTCTCACTGAAGAAGAACAAGGTTTATTTTCCTTAGATCAAACTGAAACAAGATATGAGGATTCTGAAGACTACCAATTAGGATTTGAAAATTCCATAATGGAAGTCCATAGGTAATATGACCTTAGGAGCAAAAAGAATCAAGAAATCTCCAAGATGAACAAAGTAGACACTGATGTTAGGAAGATACCTGAAAATACTCCTAAGAGGATAGCAGACAGTACCAACACCATGGCTAAGAAAACTGATCCAAACAGAGACAAAAATAGCCAACAAAGTGGTGACACAAGCTGCCCTAGTGCCTCTACTAGTGGCCTTGAGAAAACTCTTTTGTCCAAAGTACCAAATCAGAATCAAAAAACTAAACTTGTAGAAAAAATTATGGTTGATAAGACTGATGTAAATATGCCTAAAACACAAGTACCTTTCAATATTGAGGGAGATATTGCTAAAAATCAGATAATATGCCTCTCATGTTTGACCATTTGAATATGTGGGTCCCAAGTTGCTGAAAGTTTTTAACATGAAATGATATGATATCTCAACTTAAAACTGGATAATGGCTTCAGAAGTGCATTGTTTTGGACTTGAAGTAGAGGAAAATACCAAGAGGGAGTCATTCCCCACTTTCTACGTTCCAGCTGTATACATGACAAAATATTACATATTGTGCTGTATTCACTGATTTTTCTCTAGCCTCATTCCAAGGTAGCGATGGAGAGATTACGCCTAGAAGGTAATCAAGCCTTACAAAGATTTGTATTCTTTGGATCAAGCGGAGTCCGTGTTTGGATCTAATCAGGATTATGTGTCAATTTGGCACATAAATCACCTTAAGAACCTGGTCATGGTTGTGTGTAGCCTAAATTCCTAAGTATGGCATGCTTTTATCGAGATCATGGGGGCCAGCTTTGGGAGACCTCTTAACTTAGCCACTCTGCCACTTACATTCCTATTTTTAACTGACTCAGAAGTTGTCATAAGGGAATCACATGAAGTTTATGGTTAGATAAGAAGACAAAAAACACCTCTTTATTGCATCTCTGGATATTGACTCATTTTTATTTTAATAATGAAGGGACTGTTGTTAGATGGTAGAAACAGAGAATTGCAGCAGGTCATTATACCTCAACAATCAAACCAAGCATTTGCATGAAGAACTCAAAGCCTAAACTCTAATAGCCAGATAACAACAGTGTAGGCCAGAGTGAAAATTTTACCACAGTGAAAATAAATTATGAAACCAAAATCCAAGCCAGAGTCTCAACAAGGTTTGCTCAATGAAAGAAAAACATCAAAACAAATAAATTATACCTAAAAGTAAAAATGTTGAAATACTTTTATACTCAGCAGTTTATAGGAAAGCTGGATCAAAAGAATCTTAAGGTCTTCCCATACGAAAAACTCATCATAAAAGAAGTTTTTATAACACAGAAAAGTTTGATCTTGAATTCCAAAAATATTGTTGAGCCTAAATTAGTATCTCTGAAGCCCATTATAGAGGAATACAGTAGGTAACTAGTAAAACTAAATTATTAAGTTATCCAAAACTTTTCCTACATAAGAACATAAATACATGAAATTCTGCAAAGGTTTAGGGATTCTTTTATTTGCAGAACAGTGAAAGCAAAACAACAGCCTGACATACTGACTGAAGGTTTCCTTTCAGAGACAAGGAGTATGATAGTGTCAACAAGAAAAAGAAAGCAAGGAAGCAGTGTACATAGACTTTAGGTACCTACACAAACCTCCACAGAGTACAAATACCCTTTTCCTAAGATAAATCATATAAAAGGGTAGAAGGTTCTAACATGATGTCATTGCATGGTAGTGTTTGAGTTACAATAAAATTGATAATACTTCAATTAATAAGCATAAAGCACACTTGCAAACACCTTGGGCACCTACATGTTTGATCAGAAGCCTTCTGGTTGAGAGGAAAGGAAGCTATTTTTCAAAGGGCATGGCTCCTATTTTGATTTTCACTATGACATACATTGGTGACCTGTTTGTGTATGTTTTGAAACCTAATGAAGAATAATTTTCACCTAAAAATATTTTTAACAGAATAAAAGTTTGGAAACGAGAATCAAGGAGAAAATGCAAAGGAGAACACGGCGGTGTGAAAATTTGTGGAAAAATCCTTTTCATGCATTCAAATGGAGGTAACAATGTTGTTTTAAAAACTAAATGAGAATAATTATTTGGAGATCTTGTCAATGGGAAGGTGCTCAAGAACTATATTTATCAAATTTCTAGTTTCAAAAATTATTCATTGTACAACAACATTACATGATGAAGATCATGCAAAACAAAAACACAAAAAAAATAAAGAAAAGAGGGCATATTTATATAAAAGTCCTGATCCACTGCCAAAAAGAAATTATACGAAAGTGTAAAGAGTCCTAAATACCCATACACCATTCAAGACAAAGAGTCTTGTTCAGTCATCTAACCTAATGTGGTGAACATGTTTTTAAATTTTTATTGATAGGTTATTGAAATAAGGCATAAATCATTCAAACTTGTGACTATGTTAAGAATAGGTCAGGAAAGAATCAGTTACTGACTGCTCAATTCTAATTAAAAGGAGAAAGATAGGGATTATTATATTGATGACTTACAACCTCGCAATTTCTAGTTTTGTTTGTACAAAAATAATTTACATTAACGCTTGTCTCAATGCCAAACATATGATAATCAGATAACATTTGGTTTTAAATCACGTTT
The DNA here is from genome assembly GCA_034641835.2 of Pinus albicaulis. Lineage (NCBI taxonomy): Eukaryota > Viridiplantae > Streptophyta > Pinopsida > Pinales > Pinaceae > Pinus > Pinus albicaulis. The sequence continues at coordinate 301,414 of MU968528.1, forward strand.
CATTAAAATTGATGGAATTGAGAATGAAGCTTGTCAATAGCCATTAATGCGATGAATGTTAATTACGGTGAAATAAAAGAAAGTTGGATTTGCATAATCTGGATTACAGAATATCAAGTGCAGTATATAGATTGTTTTTCTTTCCAAAGAAAAGATATGAAGTTACCAATCATTCTGATTATAAGAAGAAAAAATGATAAACAAAGAGGTAGATGTTGGGGGGGGGTAGAGATGAGGTTGAAGTAATCATGTTTTGATTCTTGAGATCATAGCTTCAAGAGAAACATTAGCAAATGAAAGACGAAAATTTTCCCAATGGATAAGGCACAGATCTTCATAAACTGGAGATTTGGTATTTGAAGTTTTGGACACCTCTGGAAGGGAGTTGTCACTCTAAAATAAACTATAGTGGTCTTATTAATTTTTTTCTAATTGTTGATGACAAATATGTGTCTATATTTCTAAAAGCAATATTCTTGAATATTGTGAGTTTTAAAATCTCACTATATATTATCATAAATAAAAATTTTCATCATTTTGCTATAGCTACACAATGTGACCTTGCTCCTGAAGACCCTCATGGGCTCATGCCACTCATCTTTGTCCCATTTTCACACTCACTTCCTCAGGTACTCATTTTCTATGCTTAACCCTTCACTTTCCATCTAGGATTGCCAAATAACGTACCTTTCCCATTATTCATCAAATACACTCAAGCATTGATAGTGTCAAAAGCATATCTTGTGAATACTTTAGATAAATCAAGTACATTTTTTTGGATCTTCAATACATTCCAGTTTGTAAAAAAACTGTTTTCTTGCACTTGAACCCAGTAATATTTTAGTCAAAGTCCAGTCAAGAGCCTTCCCTAGGTTACTAGGGTTCCATAAGTTGTAGGGTTATCTTTGGTGTTCCTATAATATTGTTTTTACATGAGATAGAAAGCTGAATCAAAATGTGAAAAGAAGTCCTTTTTGTTTTTCCAAGCGGATCAGAAGAATTCTCAGAAGGTCACCTACAACAGTTCAAGTTAAGAAGTAGAGTGCACATTTGACATTTTTAATTAATGGACAGTTATCAGGTAAAATTGGTAGGGTAAACCTTCTCTCATTAAAAGGATATACAGCAAGAGAGGATGAAGCATCTATGTTCAAGAAAAAATTGGGTTCTAAGGCAGTTGGGCTAGCGATTAGTAACAAACAAGAGCGAGCAACAAATCTATGGTGAGGCACTAACTGATAAACATAGATCAGGAATTTTAGAAATTATAAATGGAAAAGGTAAAAGGTGAGGTGAACTAAAAGAAATAGATAAGTGAAAAGGGATGAAGACATGAGGTACAAACTAGTTGTTGTCAAGCATTCCCAAAACCGGGTTTTGAAATAGGCAAAGAGGGTGAAATAAGCAGTCCTCATTCAATGTTCATGAAAGAAGAGACAAGAAGCTTTTGAAGGTGACTTATGGGTTTTCAGGTAAAGTGTTTTCTTGCCTCAAGGGAGAAAACATAAGAAAGGTATTAAGTGAGAGGTCTCACTTCATTTTTAGTCATTGCACTCAATAATCAAGGGGTAAAAGCATGGGTTGAGTTTCAAAGATGAAAAAACATGGTGATGTAGAAGTTCTGCTTTAGCAACAATGTGTCAAACATGAAAGCACTAGAAAACTCAAATTAATATCTATGTAACCATACAACAAATCAAAAGTGGCAAAAAGGGAGATATGGAAAAAATGGTTTCTGGTCATTATAAAAGGTAATTTTCCTTAAATAGTGAGAGGAAAAGTATGTTTTTGGTCACCCATCACAAAAAACTTAAAGGGGGTAAAAACATGATTTCAACTTCACAATTCGATGAGAAAGTTTTGGCCCGGTCTTAAGCAAAAGGCTGCCACCAAAGGAAAAAGCCATTTAAGACACAAGTCTTGTCAAGGTCAAAGGATTACTTAATTGATGAAAAACTCAGAAGCATTATCAAAGTGGGTTTTTGATTCAAATTTATTTCCGTAAAGATATAAAAGACCATTTTCTCACCTCTGTTTTATCACTGAAAAAGTGAAAAAGCTTGAAACAAAAAAGGAAATTTCTTAATTTTAGTGGGAGGCGGGAAGGTTGGCGAATGGTTTAGGAGAAACCTTGTCTTAGAAACCTTTGGCCAGCAAAAGGGAGAAATTTCACGATTGTATTTTACACGCACGTTTCTGCTTAACGAGGGGACGTGCTACGCTTGAGGTGGTGCAGTTCCTAGTTTTTTTGGGGAGACTAGGTAAGCTACAGCGTGGCTAGCTCGAGAGGAACTGGACAGAGACACATTCAACGTTGTGCTTGGGAGCTTTGAAAATCACACCATGGTGGCATACAGCCTAGGAGGACGATAGGCCCAGATTTTAAAATGCAACTTAGGTAGAAAAGCCATTTTCTTGTAAAATTACCTAAAATCCCAGGAGAACACTCAAAGTACATCAAGGACACAAAATGATAAGTTTGGTAGGTGGCTACCACCTGTATCTTGCAAGTGATTTTGTTGTTGATTTAATGGTTAAAAGTGATCAAACTAAAGAATAGAAACCCTAAGCCCTCGCATTAATACTAACATTGCTAACACAGAGAATTTTATTAGTTTTCACCCTCTGTCAGTTTCTTAGAAGCACTAGGGTTTGTTTAGAGGGCGACGTCGTACATATCAGGAGAAGAAGAGGAGGTGTGAGAAGTGAAGGAGGCCACTGGCTCTTCTATGAACCAAAGCTTCAGTTGGAAGGTTAATAGATTTGAACTGAGCTGTGAAGATTCTTGCCTCTCCCATGGTTCTGCATTCTTTCAGATAAAGAAGGTTGTTTTAGTTAAATGAAAGAGTCAAACAAGTATAAATATCTTAGGAGTTTAGGGTTATTCATTCTTAACTGCTAAAAAACAATAAAACTTGGTAGGTGTACAGACTCCACAACTGGATGCTGATGGGAGACTCTTGGACTACGATTTTGGTGAAAAAGTGGTTCAAGAGAGAAAAACTAGACATGACTTGCTATGAGCCTTTCCTCAAGCTGGAATTACCGAAGGTTTGAACCATTTTCCATTTCTTACACTTCTAGAAATTGTTACCCCTAATGAAGGTGTCATAAATACTCTACACTGAGGGGAATGATACACTCCTTACCATATAGTCCTCCATGCATTTCACTCATGGATCAGATCATGCATTTTTTATTACTTAGCCTTAAGTCTCGACAAGATGTCTTCTATTGTCCAGAAGGAGAGTTGTTCAACAATGCAGATTTTACCACACTCTCATGATGTCGAGATGGTGGTACTACATCTGGAGCAAAAGGGGGCATACACCTTCAGGAAGTGTTCATTTACTGTGAGCTCTTCCACAAATACAGCCTCGCTCATCGATGAAGTTTACCCTCATCCATCTCATCCATCTCTCTACTTCTTAGTCTGCCCCATGATCATCCTCTCATCTACACAAGCAGCTATCTTAGTAGCTTCTCCTTCTCCACTACTCACACGATGCATCCAAAACCAGAAGGTGGCAGGTGAAAAGTGACATGGGGGTGAGGTGTGACGGTGATCGGACAAAATGAAGATGAGGTGATGATGAGTTGACCAGGAGGGCGAGAAAACAAGGAAACAAAGGAAGAAGATAGCAATGAAGAAAAATATGGGGAAGTTCAGTGGAAATAAATCGAGCGGTGATGAAGAAAGAGGTCGAAAAATGAAGTAGAAGATATGGGTGGAGAATGATGAAGATGAGCAGTGAAAAAGAAGCAGAGGGATGATCCTAAAAGGTACTTGATGACACCCATGATGCAAGCATCAGTGATGAAAAAACAACAAGAAAAGAAAAAAATGTGATGATCATGACAAAAGTCATGATAGTCATGAAAAAATGAAAAAAGGAAATGAAGAGGATGAGGATGAAAATGAATGTCACGGCAATGATGAGGCAATCAACTTCAATGAATAACAAAATGACGAGTCTTAGAAATTAGTGAAGAAGCTAAGGTAAGTTTGATGTTGAAGAAATTGTGAGAAAAAGTAAGAGTAGTGAAAGGAAAACATAGAGTAAATAAACGACCATAATCAAAGCAAATAACCAAAATCACACCTCTTCCATTGACATATCAAATAAGACCAAAGAGCTTGTGTTCTCCTCTAAAGGCAAGGGACCATGCCATCACCTGGATCAAAAGCTTAAAAAAGGCAAACAAAAAGTAAAGGAAGAAGAAAGAACATGAGGTTGAGAGGAGTTTGAAATCATTGGATTCAGTGTAGTGATGAGGAGAATGAAACAAGGATGCATTAGAAATTTCTCATCGAGAAAAAAAAATTCCCTCAGTGGAGGAATCTCGAGAAAATGCGAATAGGGCCAAGAGTGTGAATGATTCCCTTGAGATGGAGAACAAGAAGCCAGGAGCCACAAATTGCCATTTAACAGAGACTAGGCCATCAAGGCCGAAAAGCTAAAGGGAATGGGTAAAGTAAGAAGGACAGGGAATCTATGGAGAGTGAGATGAAAGAAGGGTAGTCCAGGGAGGAGACCAAGACCATGGAGTTTGAAGGTAAAGTACTCGAGAACAAAATAGCCTTAGCAAGGTAGCTCCTCTAGATGAGTTGTTGGCCATGGATAAAGCACATGATGAGAGGAACCTTGGTTGGAAGAGCCAACATCGCTTAGGCTAAATTGAAGAAAGAGAAAATTCTGGGATCTTGATCTCCAAAGGGAAGATATTAGCTTATTGTGCAGAGGAGACAGTTACAGGGATAAACTCAAAAAACCAAACCAAGATCCAAGCACTTAAAAGGAAAAATTATAGACTAATGTGGAATCTTGACTACACTTCTCTCTGATTACTCTCAAACCCATGAGGGCAAGTCCACCAATTTAGAATTTGACTTAATTTGTGGTTTTTTTGCAAATTTTGAGGCCTCTAAAGCGCTGACACCCACAGCACTACACTTTCATCTCAAGCATCCTCGGGGAGGAAAAATAAATTTTTTGATCTAACTGACTCAGTGTAGTATTATTTCTGAAATTTAGAACATTTGGATTATGCAAGCCTCAAAGGCAAACAAACACCTCATTTTCTGTCCCGCTCATTCTGAGTTGGCGTGCTTGAAGTTTTGGAGAAGAATTTTCTTTTGGACGTATTATTGGGCATCAATAAGAAAAAAAAGGGTCGATTTGGAAATTATACTCAGGCTTTCCGTGGGCCATCAGATGATTCAACATTGGGAGAGGTGTAGAAACTTGGCTACAAGTGGACGGTTTGCCCATACGTAAACAGCTATGCTTTAGGACCTCTTTCATGCATTTTTGACAAGAGTCAGCAAAAGATATGTTGATGGAAAACATGATTTTTTAATGTTTTCTAAGGCAAATCATATCTAAATTTAGGTGCTAAAGTTATTTTTCATTTTATTTCATATAGAGATATTTGTGCTTGGAATATGCATGGTCTCTTGACACTTAATGAAAACATTGCAGCCGTTTGACCATTTTCAAACCCTAGTTGGGTTTTTGCCCTCCCTTTTGCTAGATAATTAGAGCATGAGAGCTGTTTGTAAAGTACAGTATTTAGGTAATCCTTTTAAGTGGCGGGATGATGAAGACTCAAACAAGGTGGTGTATAGGCCTGGAATATATATGGTGGGGACTCGAGTGCACGCGGAGGTCAGGAGACCTGTCTGGAGTGGGTGATCTAGTATGAGGGGGGGGGGGAATAGGGTGATCGGGGCTAACGGGGGAAGATGCGGACGGAGCTGGAAGCACTCCCACGAGTGTGATGCGGAAGGATAAGGTAAAGTATAGTTCATAGTAGACTCCGTCATCCAGTTTCATCGAGGGGAATGTCGATGGGAGCGGAGGATCCTGGTGGCACCAAACATCACTAGCGAGAATGGGAGGCGTTGGTTGCATTCAGCCTCATGCCCTGGCGGACCACCTCTAAAGGAGGTGCGGTAATACGTCGGAGATGAGGACAATGGTGGGTGGTAGCTTGTGGACATGGCTGCAGAGGTTTGGTTGGTGCGGAGAGTCTTGAAGTTTCTTGGAGTGGACGTAAGAATTTGCCCAGGGGTTGGGGACCGTGGCGATCGAACGGCTTTAACCATGGGGGATGGGGTAACTACGGGACAAGCATGGGTGGCATGACCGGTGACATCACATCGGCGCACGAGCTTGGGCGAGAAGGAGCCGGAAGTCGGAGGTTGTCAGTGTCTGGTCTTGGTTGCCCCATACCAGGCACTCTTCCGAGGCCGTCACAACGGAGAAGGGTCTGTGGGAGTGCAGGAGCACGGTGGCTATGGAGGAAGCGAGAGGCCAGGTTGGGCAGGTGTCAGCCATGGGTTTGGGGTGACCGGAGGGGTGGCGGCTAGGGGATCAGGTACCGGACCGGAATGCCAAGGTCAAGTTAGGAGGAGAGGGTGGCCATGATGGGGACAGAATGCTCTGTGGGAGGGGGAACGAGGAAAGGATGCGGTAGGGGAAATGATGACCGGGAGGGACGGCAAGTGGTTGAGGCAGGGAAGACCGTCCCAGGGAGGAGATGAGGTTCGGGGATACAGTGCATAGGGAGGGCCGGAAAGGAGGTCCGACGGCGAGAGAATAGCTAGGACGGGACTGCCGGAGGGGAGGCGGGGGAGGTTCTCTTGACCTTCTCGCCAGGCGAGCCAACTTATGGCGGCACAGAGGCAGGTCCATCTTCTGAGCATTAGACAGGCGGGATCAAGTGCTGGGAGGGAAGTGAGAAAAGTACCAGGTGGAATCTTTATGATCACAGGAGACAACACAGTCAAAAGATAAGCGGTTTGCTTATTGGCTACGAAGAGATGGTCATCTCGGAGGAAGTGCAGGACGGCGACTCTGTGATGAATGGCTGGTGATGGCGACTCTCTTCCCATTGGGGAAAAAGACATCTTGAAGAAACCGCGGATGGGACATTGAACATGGCATGGTGTGACTTCGCCCCAATAAGATGTTGTCGTCAGAGGGCGTCGGTAACTCAACGTGCGCATAAACGGTCTGCAGCGGGGGTGATGGGACGGAGGTCAGAAACGAGGCCAATGGGTGGGAGGCATGGCAGGTCACGCTCGAGGTGATCGTGGGCAGGCCATTTCCGAGGATCAGGTTTAGCCGACCGTATACGGGTGGATGCCCCCTCATCAATTATACACCGATAGTGGCGTTCCGGATTTTTGGCGGGATTTGGAAAGCGACGGAAGGAAGAGGGGGATGGTCAATTGGTGCAGCGTCGAAAACAATCATTTCGTTATCGGCGGGTTAATGACCCACGGGAATAGTAGAGACTTCTTTTGGGAAGAACTTGTTGGAGAGTTCCGGTGTGGAAATGGCGGCGGGGGATTGCGCCAAGTCGTCTATACTATCTGTACGAGCGCTCAATGGGCGGCCTTGGCCCGTAATGGGCCCTTTGGAATATTTGGATGAACCTCAACTGGTTGAGGGATGTGTGTAAAGAGCCCTTTGGATGTGAAAGAGCTGTACGAACCTAAGGAGGCTCGGGGACGGAGGCGAAACAAAGAGGCTTGGGGTATTGGCGAGACAGGTTTTGAAGGTGAAGATCGATAGATGGGGAAGGATCGGAGTGCATCATAAGGATCGTAATCGGAGGAACCGAGAAATGGAAGGGGGCGGCTGCAGGCTGTGGGCGGTTGGGTGGCCACAAATCTGTGAGGAAAGGAGATCGATGAACACACCATTTGTTGTTGGTAACTTGTGGGAGGGCGAGGGGAGGCTTATTTGTCCCGCGCGATGTGGCTTGAGACTCCACTCTGCCCACCTCAGGGTAGAGAGGGGTACAATCGTGAGTGTAATGACTGGCCAAGCACCCGCAGCACGAGCAGGCTTGTTGTCTGACATTCTCCCGAGCTTGGGGCGGAAGCCCTATTGCTGGTTGCTAGTGTTAGGGTCCACACAGTGGGTCCTCGGTTACCAGGCGAGTTGATTACAGTTGCCTCTGCATCGCACAAGAAGAAGAGGGGATTAATCGCATCTTTCTTGTTACAAAATGCTGCCACAGAGGGTTGTAAGTCCTATTGTGGGTTGAGGAGGCAAGGGAGGCGGAAGCGCATCTGCTGAGAGAGGTGGCGCACGAGCTGTGGATAAAGTGGGGTTGGGTTGGGCGACATTGAGGTGGCAGGGGGAGGTTGGAGCAAAAGGAGGAGGCATGCGTCTGGATACATGCTGGAAAGAGGTGTGGGTGCGAGCTCACAGGATATAGCCCATAGGAGGGTGAGCAGGATAGATGGAAAGATCACTGATACCGTCGGCGGAATGAGATGCAGGCGTTAACCGGGCACAGGATCTGAAGGACAATTATAAACATAACAGTTGAGCTGGTGGGGTCATACAGAGCTATTTGGAGAGCGCGCTTCTTCGGTCGAGAAAAGTGAGGCGACATCTTTGCGATGGGAGACGGAAGGGTGCGAAGGAACCGGTCCATGTAAAACCAGTCTCTTAGGAGGGCTCCACAGCCATCAAGCCAAAGTGTGCGTTCACGAACATGAAATGAGAAAGTGGAAGGAGTTGCTTAAGGAAGTCAAGGAAAGCTCCATGCCGGTGTCGTATCGGCGAAGTATGACAAAAGGATTGGGCAGAGAGTCTGGAACGTGGTATGGGAAGAGGTGGCTTGTTCGGCAACTGTTTAGAAGCTTAGCCAGAGTAAGCATGCGTTGGAACAAACGAAGATGGATGGAGTCATCGTAGAGTTGGAGGGAACACCGCTGTGGAAAGACCGGACGTGATTGGTTGGATCTTCTCCATTAAGGCCCTCGAACTTAGGGATATCGAGGGCAGCTTGGTGGTATCAGCGTTGAGTGGCATTGTGGTGAATGGGAGTCATTAATCAACGGTGATAGGAAGGCGACACAATGTCGTGCTGGGGGGTGGCGGGAGCCGTGGATGCCGGTGGTTCATAGAAGTGGGGGCCGGCATTGGGGCTGGAGCCGCTAGCGTTGAGCCTGGACCAGGACATAGTGAAGTGGAAGTGAGAAAGAAGGGATGATGGTGTTGAGGGAGAAGGTGATGTGGACTCGAAGGCGGGCCCCGGCTCGACGGCGGCGGTGGAACGGGTGGTGTCGACGGTGAAGCGAAAGTCAGAAGAGCGCCTTGGGAGCGCGATGATGACGAGGAAAACCGAGCGAGGCGAAAGGAGACGGAAGTCAGAAAAGTCAGGGTAGATAAGGTGCAGGTGACAATTGATTTTGAGTCTTTGATGATTATTAACAGAAGAAACCTATCAGATGAGTCATTATTAGACGTTAATTTCATTTTATTTTTGGTTGTTTGAGAACATGAGAAAAAGTGTCTTTCGTGTTTGAAAGTAAACCTCGAGAGAACATAATATGATAAAATAATGAAAAGTAATAAACTCGTATGCATCTATCTAACTTGTACAGAAGGTGAGTCTCTCACAACTATCTTTGAAAAGAAAGGGAAAAAGCCTTCAAAAATGCACATAAAAGAGAATCATGAGATCTGAGTCAAAAGGACGGAAGATCTGGAGGATAAAGCTAACGAGCGAGGGGTCTGGAATCTACAACCAAGAGGCAGAAACAGGTGGCTGGAAAAAAGGGAAGAGAATCAACTCTAAAGCAGAATGGCGGAGCCTTGGGAGGTCAAACAAGCGACAGAGAGTGATTGTGAAAGAAGAGGCAGATTTCAATGAATGCGAGAAAAGGAGATGAATCTGGAAAACGAGAGGCTGAAGCTTTGAAACCGGTAAAAACATTCATTCTTTCCATAAAAGTGGAGGGTACTATTCTAAGAGGTGGTTCCCACTTGGTCTGATAAAAGCAGATCAGATCTTGGTCAGGCGTTTGAGGCAAGAGAGTGGAAGACATGACGGAAAGTGTGAGGCCGGAAAAGTGAAAAAATCACTAAAAAGCGTGGGTGGTTTGACTTTGTTTCGGTGCGAGTACGAGAAAATGGAAAAGTGCGACCTGAACCTCAGATCACGATTATGGGCCAAAAGTGGGCCCGTTAAGTTTGTCTCGTGACGATTTTCGGGGAAAGAGTTGCGAGTCTCGGTTGAGCTGGTGTCGCTTACACTGTAATAAGACGAAACACACGGAAGTTAGAAATTCTTTAAATTTTAGGACTTTGGTGAGAAAAATGACATAGAAAAGGGGAAGAATAAACGTGAAAAGATCTGGAGCTATAGTGGCCCCAGGATATGCGAAGAATATGGAAAACGGCAATGGTCGTAATTTAAAACCCGTGTGGAGTCACCATTTGTTAGTATGTATTCTTTTTTCCATTAGAAGTGTAGAAAAAAGACACTTGTGCTAATATGTTCTTTCAACAAGCAGAGGTACATAAACATCTGGATCTAGCGTTAAATGGTTAAAGCATTGCAACAGCAGATCTAATGGAAAGACATTAGGCGAGTAAAGTAAAGAGTTTGCTCCATGCATCCAGCAGACAAGAGACAAGAACACAGATTTTTGAATGGTGCATGTCGGGCACAGGGGAAAAACAAGAGATTACATCAGATCTCCTCAATGGGATGGTTCTTTGTAGTCCTCGAAGCATTTGGAATCTAAGTCTTCTCTCTCTTATGATGTAGAAAACCCAATACAGAAAATAAGAACTCAATGGGAGCAAATGATAGAAATGAGACCAAGTGTATAGATCAGGAGTGATCAAGTGACCTTAAAGGTGAAGAAATGATGGGGAAAACCCTCCTATTTATAACAAAATATTGGGTCATTCTAGATCTTGGTGCATGATTAAAATAATGTTAACCAAATCTAGATCCACCTCTATGGAATATTTTATTATATTTTTTGGAGGGAAAGGGTGTTTGACTTGGGTCAAATCCCTTGATTAGTGAAAAATAAATAAATAAATGATTTATTTATCTTTTTAAGGAAGTGGTTGGGAGATAATCAAATAAATAATGATTTATTTGATTAATGGTGGGTGATTTGATCATATTTAACAAGGAATATTATCTAAATAAGATTTAAATAATTATTCCTAGAAAATAACAAGATAACTAAGGGTTTATCTCATTAATTTCTTTGTTTTTGGGTTAAACATGACTGGGAATAATAATTAAATTATGTTTTAATTAATTATTCTATGAGGAAAATCAAACAAATATAGGTTTGTTTAATATTTCCTTTTGGGGTTTCCTATTTTAACATAGTGAAAGCAGTTTTACTTAGGGTAAAACTGGTCTTACATGGTGTACTTGGGTCCATCTAATGATAAAAGGTTAGATGACCAAAAAATGGTGTAACACATAGAGTACATCTTGTAACTGGAGGACTTGACCTTGAGACAAGTGGAGGGTCACAGTCCCTATCCCTTTCACGGGATATGTGGCATTATCTCCAAGGATAATTTCCAGATTAGTATCCTTCTCAACCATATCAGAAAGTGCTTCTTTGAACCCAGTGATGTGCCTTGAAGCACCACTATCTATCAACCATACATCCATAGTGTCGGGTGGAGATGCAGCAGAGAGGGCAGATACAAAAATGAATTCATTTATTTTATCAACAACATTTGATTCCTCATACCTGGAATTTCTTGACCTTTTTGAAAGGTTGATCATTTCTGCTAGAGGGAGCCTTGCCCTTTCCCTGGAACCTATTTTTCCTTTGATTTTCATCCTTCTAGTTGTTGTTGTTGTCATCACCATCGGGAGAATCCTTCTTGAAAGGACATTCTCTAGCATAGTGACCAGGCCTATGACAAGTGAAGCACTTGCCCTTCTTTCCTTGAGCCCCTTCTTTTCCTTTGTTCTTTGGGCCACCAGAGTTCTTTCTAGAATGAGAAGTGTATGAAACATTTACTTCATTTCCATATTCCTTCATTCTTGATTCTTCTTGAACGCATCTTGACAGTACTTCATCAAAGTTAGGTATCACATTATTATTTAGAATGGTAGTGTTGAACACATCCCATTCAGATGAGAGCCCCCCAAGTGTGGTGAGTACCATCTCTCGATCAACTATTGTCTCCCCAATAGCCAACAGATTGTTCCTGATCTCGGTCAGCTTCAAAAAGTATGATTGTACAAACTCATCCCTGCCCTTCTTCATATTCTTCAATTGATTCTTGAAGAATAGTACTTGATTTAAATTGTTGGCCTTGAACATGAGGACCAACTTATCATACAGCTCTTTGGATGTGCCCAACTTAGAGATGTAGGCCACTAGAATTTTATTAATGGATTCCCTGATCATCAGCTTTGCTTTGATCTTCCCCTTCTTGTACTTTGTTTTGGTAGCATCAGTAGCAGTGGATGGGGGTTCTTGTATTTTACCCTGCACATAGTCCATGACATCTTGGCCTTCCAATTTGAGATCCAATATCATCTTCTAATCATGGAAGTCATCCTTCCCAGTCAATTTTTCATCCTCCTTGAAGCCATAGTTTGTGGAACCCATTTTCCTCTTTGGTGATTGCAACAAATAGGGCTTCTCTTCACCTCAGCTCCGATACCATGTAAATTTATGCATATGTTCTATGCTTGATGCAACTTTACTTTTCACCACAAAAATCACATAAAAAATCAAGTAAAATGCTTATAGAACATACCAGTGGATTTATAGAAGACAAAACAGAAACAAAAAAATGTGGTGGTGCGTTACGACGGTTAGCAGGATGCTTCAACTAGCAAAGTCTACTTGGTCAGCCAACCCAGCATGTGTCACAACAACCCTCAAAACAGCCACAAGGTCAACTCAAATTCAACCCCAGAAAATTCAATGCTGCCCCAACAACAGCAACACTATCGACAATGGCAGCAACGACAGCAACACCAGCAACAACGACAGCAACGACGATAGCAATGGAAAAAACAGTAGCAACAACGATAGAAACAACGTCTTCGTCCTTCTTTCCCACATGTGAACAGAAACTGCCTCCAAGGAGCTCGTACTAAATCAAAGGAGGATATGATGTGTGAGGATGAGATGAGTGAAAAATTCCTTCAATGTTGACTCTATTTATATTAATCACTGAGTTGTGTGACACATCTACTGGGGGTGTAAAACCTTAAGGCCCACTTGAACATATTTGAAATTATTAAAAATAAATTCAAAATAAATGTTCTTCTCATCAAATTAAGATCAATTTTAGATCGATCTTACACCTCTCTAAAAGAGGAACCCAATACAAATATTGGTATCTTCATTTGAGCATCACAACATGGAGTTTGGACCTAGTTGTCCAATTTTAACAACCTCACTGGAAAGGAAAAAGAAGGAAGTGAAATGAGAATTACCAAGTCAACAACCTCTATTATAAATTCCACCCCAAACCTCTACGCCCCGCACAGAGGCCACTTAGGAGCCCACCCAGTCAACAGCAATAGTGGACCTTGATTGTTTGATCACCTCCGAAAACCTTAATGCAAAAGGAAAAGAAAGGAAATAAAACAAGAATGATTGATGCTTAAAAATCTCTTAAAAATTCCTCCCCAACCCTCCCCACCCAGCACCAAGGCCAGCTAGGAGTCCACCCGGACAGCAGCAATGGTGGAACTCGATCGCTTGATTGCCTACGGAAACCTTGATGCGAAGGAAAAGGAAGAAAATAAATGCAAATCAGGAGGCTCGCTACAAAAGGCATGAACATATTCGAACATGAGGAGGGATTAGGTAGCCCTACACCCCACACACCCTACATAAAAGAAACCTAGGAGATTGCCCCACCAACTTACCAACTGAACAATGAATACTTTTCACCTACAACCACCTCCACACAGAGGAGGGAGGTCAAAGTGTTCCACCTTTAAGTCATCCTTCCAGATATAGCCCCCACAATCAACGTAGAAAGCCTCCTCCCAATTGGACCATAATCACATATGCGATCAAAACAAGACATACCCATCACCTTGAGTCTCAACATTCCAAGCCGCAAAATTCTATTGTGCATGAAAAATTTAAGGAAAAATCCGACCGCTCGATAAAAAATATGGGCCACCACATCTATCAAAACCTCAAAGCTAACACAAGGAAAAATGATGTGCACTATGAAAGGAATTCCAAACCTTAATTTTACAACAAGGAGAATCGCTCCTCACATGTCCCAATGGAAAAAACAAGCAAGCGGGGCAGCTTACAACTAAAACTCTTCCACGTTCCTATTAAATGTATGTATCTCAACCCACAATGCTGAAATAGAAAGAGTATAAGCACAAGAAACTGACACCATAAATAGCCAGACAATGAAGAGGACAATCATCTAAAGGATCCACACAAAAAAAACCATCCAATTCTGAGAACATAGAGCTAAAGGGGAATTTTTCACATATGCCTCCAAGGACAAGCATGGCCAACATTACCGCAAATGTTCTACCGAGTGGGGATGGAGAGAATATTAAAGTTGGCCACCCTACAAATGACCCAAGGCCATTCTTCAAGCACACCCAAACAAGCAACTCAATTACCAACCCACCTTTCACACGAAAATCCAACCCCTCGCACCACCAAAAGGGGAGGAGGTGAACAATATAGCAAAGAGATGACTTCAGGGAGCCAATGAGAGAAAGGCCAACCTCTCCCACCCACCAAAAAGGGAGGAGGTGAACAACTGATCCAATGAGCAACCAAGGGGTATGAGAGTGATATATACGGGTAGCCAGTCATCTCAAGGAGCCACACACAACAACCTCATGCAACTCTAAGAACACAGAGCGAAAGGGTAAATCTATTCACATATGCCTCCTAGAACAAGCATGGCCAACATTACCACTCATGTGCTACCGAATGGGAATGGATAGAATATTAGAGTCAACGACCGTACAAATGACCCAAGGACATTCTTCACGCGTACCCGAACAAACATATCAATTACTAACCCACCTTTGGCATGAAAATATGACTGCCTCCCCCCAACTAAAAAAGGAGGCAAAAAATATAGCAGAGAGTTGATTTAAACAAAGCCAACGAGCGACCAAGGGCATGAGAGTGACATTGCTAGGTGTCCAATTGTCTCAAGGAGCCACATAGAGCAACCCGATCTGACTCCGAGAACACGGAGCGAAAGGGGAATTTTCTTCACATATGCCTCCTAGGACGAGCATGGGGATGGAGAGAAGATGAAAATTGGCGACCCAAAAAATGACCAAAGGCCATTATTCAAGCGCACCTGAATAAACAACTGAATTACCAAGCCACATTTCACATGAAAGTCCAACCCCTACCCTAACACCAAAAAGGGAGAAGGTGAACAATATGGAAAAGAGATGATTTCAAGGGAGCCAACGAGTGACCAAGGAGCACAAATATTTGATTTCAATGAAGCTAAAGAGAGACCAAGTGGCATGAGAGAGAGATAGTTAAGAGTCAATTTAAAAGGAGCAAATGAGTGACCAAAGGCCCTAAGAGGGACATAACAAAGAGTTGATTGCAATGGAGCGAACAAGCGACCAAGGGGCACGAGAGAGACATAGGCAGGTGACCAGTCGTCTCAAGGAGCCACACACAACAACACCATCCAAATATGAAAGCACAGAGCGGAAGGGGAATTTTTTTCACATATGCCTCCCAGGACGAGCATGGCTAAAACATTACCGCTCATATGATACTGAGTGGGGATGGAGGCAAGAAAGTCGGCGACCCTAAAAATGACCCAAGGCCATTCTTTAGACACACCCAATCAAATCAACTCAATTACCAAGCCACATTTCACATGAAAATTCAACCCTACCTCCGACCAGAAAGGGGATAGCTAAATGACTGAACGAAGGAACAAGAATGTGCACAAGGCAACTGGGAAGTCAAAACTTAGAAAAATTGATACGGTCGCTCTTAAACAAAACAACCCAACATGAACACGTTTCATCGGGTTCCTCAAATGAAATGACCCAAGCTGAACGCATTTCATCGGGTGCCCTCACACGACGTTACACAATGCACCCTACCTAATGAAGGCACAAGGGAGAAAACAACAAACGGGCTACACGAATGTGGATAAGGCACCCGGGCAGTCACAACTTAGTGAATTTGATATGGCCGCTCCCAAACGAAATGACCCAACCAGAACATGTTTCATCAAGCACCCTCACATGACACGCCCTATCGAATGAAGGCACAAGGGAGAAAATTATAAATAGACCACACGAACATGCATAAGGCACCTGAGCGATCACAAGTTAGAAAATTTGATATGATGACCCTCAAATGAAATGACTCGAGCCAAATACGTTTGATCGGGTGCCCTCACAAGGTGTGGCAGGGCACGCCCGACCAAACAAAAGCACAAGGGAGAAAACAACAAACGGTCTGCATGAATGTGCACAAGGCACCCAAGTGGTTACAACTTAGCAAATTTGATACAACCGCCCTCAAACGAAACAACTCGACCCAAACTCATTTCACAGGGCACCCTCACACGGTGAGACATGACGCACTTGATAGAATGAAGGGACAAGGGAGAAAATGGAAAATGGACCACACGTACATGCACAAGGCACCTAGGTGGTCACAACTTAGAAAATTTGATACAGCCACCCTCAAATGAAATGAGCCGACCAAACGCGTTTCATCGGGTGCCCTCACATGGCGCGACAGGGCGTGCCCATCTAAAAGAAGGCACAAGGGATAAAATTCCAAACGGGCCGCATGAACATGCACAAGACACCCGAGCAGTCACAACTTAGAAAATTTGATACGTCCACCCTGAAACGAAACGACCTGACCCGAATGCGTTTCATCGGGCGCCCTCACATGGCGCGAAATGGCCTGCTCGACCGAATGAAGGCACAAGGGAGGAAATGGAAAATGGGCCACATGAACGAGCATAAGGCACATGGGCAGTCACAAATTAGAAGATTTGATGTGTCAACCCTCAAATGAAACAACCCCACCCGAACACATTTCATTCGGCGCCCTCACATGGCGTGCCCAACCGAACGAAGGCACAAGGGAGAAAATGGAAAAAGGGCCGCACAAATGTGCACAAGGCACTTGGGTGCTCAAAAATTATAAAATTTGATATAGATTCCCTTAAACAAAATGACCGACCTGGATGTGTTTCATCGGGTTCCCTCACACGGTGCAACACAACGCGCCCGACCGAATGAAACCACAAGGGAGCAAATGGAAAATGGGCTGCGCGAACGTGCACAAGGTACCCAAGTTGTCACAACTTATAAAATTTGATATGGCCACCCTCAAACATAATGACCCGACCTAAACACATTTGATTGGGTGCCCTCGCATGGTGCGACATGGCTTGCCCGACCACACGAAGGCACAAGGGAACAAAAAAAAAATGTGACACACGAACGTGCACAAGGCACTCAAGCAGCCACAACTTAGAAAATTTGATACGGCTTCCCTCAAACCAAACGAACTGAGCTGAATGTGTTTCATCGGGTGCCCTCACATGGTGTGACAAGATGCGTCCAACCAAATGAAGGCACAAGGGAGAAAATGGAAAACGGGTTGCACGAACAAGCATAAGGCACCCAGGCAGTCACAACTTAGAAAATTTTATATGGTCGCCCTAAAAAAAATGACATGACCTGAACACATTTCATCGAGCTCCCTCACACAGCGAGACACGGCCCACCTGACTGAACGAAGGCACAAGGGAGAAAATGGAAAATGGGCCACATGAACGAGCAGAAGGCACCTAGGTAGTCACAACTTAGAAAATTTGATATGACTACCCTCAAATGAAACGACTCGACCTGAAACAAGTTTCATCGAGCGCCATCACACAATGCGGCATGGCGCAGCTGACTGAATGAAGGCACAAGGGAGCAAATGGAAAACGGGCCACAAGAACATGCCCAAGGCACCTGTGCAGTGACAGCTTAGAAAATTTGATACAGCTGCCCTCAAATGAAACGACCCGACTCAAATATGTTTCCTCAAGCACCCTCACACGGCGTGGCATGGCATGCTCAATCGAACAAAGGCACAAGTGAGAAAATGGAAAACGGGCCACACGAATGTGCAAAAGGAACCCACACAGTAACAGCTTAGAAAATTTCATACAGCCCCCCTCAAACTAAATGACCCGACCCAAACGCGTTTCATCGGGCACCCTCACACGGCGCGACACAACTCGCTTGACCGAACGAAGGCACAAGGGAGAAAATGGAAAATGGGCAGTGTTGTGGAGGTAAATCCCCTCTTTGGATAGAGGTGATCCCTCTAGCCCTAGGGTGGGTGTAGTAACAAGGGAACAAGATGGACTTTCAGACTCTTAGTTTATAAATGAAAATGAGTTGGGATAGATGGCCTACCTTGGTTCAACGCTTTTGTTGTCATTTGTTGCAGCGATCTGTTGATATTTGTCTTCACACGTCATGGTATTTAATTTATAACATCCGTGTACCTACACAAGGATCAAGTGAATGGTGACAACATACAATAACATACTTTCATTCACAACTATTCGATTGGTCAAGGAAAATCAAAATTTCTTCATATTACTGAACACAAAATTGGAACCAAAAAACCAGTCATGTATTAATGATAGAGAAAATAAGTTTACAACCTTAAATCCTTGACGTTGCAGCCTCCTTTTATGGGTTCAGTCAAGCGAGTCTCAATCATTCGTCAGGGATCAAACTTGGTGAGGCAATGGGCCTAAACTCTCTCTCAACAATGGATTCCTCTCTGCCTTATTCTTCACACCAACTATAGTAAGGATTTTTCAGCTAGATGAAACCATGTGAGAAGGATTTATTTATAGTAGAGGAGGAGGTTGTTTGGGATCCCTCAAAAGGTGGAAGGGAGGCCTTATCCTTTGGTGAGTTTCTCAATTATATGAAACAAGAAGCCAAAGGAAGGACTTTGACATTCTTCAGTTGAACAAAACATGATGACTCTGCTCACAAAGTAGTTAGGAATGGAAGCTTCACTTCTATTTTAAAAAACTTTCCAAAAAAATCTTAGCGTGAGTATTCCTAATGTAAATTTATGTATGAGCATGAGGACATAACTGCCTACCAGCGCCAACCCAAAATCATATTTTTTTGAGATCCTGCTTCAGGAATGATAAACAAAGGAAATGTTCTTGACATGCCAAGAGATGCAATGACACTTTTTGCAAGGTATGAAAATACACAGAAGTCACTGAAATGGTCCTCCAAAGTTCGGGATGGGGATTGCTGGAACGATGAAAAAATATTGTGTAACAGATGCCCCCTAAAGCATGAGGTCCGAGAGAGAGGGAGGAGTGAAATTCTTTACAAAAATGTGCTAAAAAAAAACACCGCTGTCGAAAGACCTGAAAAAACAAGGACAACTGATATCTAGGATACATAAATATGTGGCATGTGCACAACCATCCATAATATAGTACATATAAAAATAATATCTAAGGTATGGATGCAATCATCGAGAAAGAAGGATCAATAAATACACTCAGGTATGGTTGCAGAAATCCAATCAGAAGAGTCATGAATATAATCATGATAAACCAAATAGTCTCGCAGCCTTGATTTTATCAGACAAAACCCAGGGTCTTGTGCTCCATCTCGACCGAAACAAGAACAAATTCAAGCATGCGAATGAGTGAGCTAAAGTCGAATATGTAAGTCACCCGATTACCAGCCAATGATGAAATTTGTTAACAGGCGCGAGAGAACCATCAATAATGACAATGGCTCTCAAGGTACAACTAGTACAATCTGTGAAATGTGAATAGTGAGGTGGTGTCGAACACCCGTAGAATCACTCAATCGAAGGCCAATGATGAGGATCTATCATCGAATGCAAATAATTTTCCATTGAGGCATGAAAGCTCCAAGGTACTGGAAGGGATTCTCTAGATCATCGTCCTGGATAATGAGTTGAATTCGACAAGAAGTGACCTGGTCAAAGGAGGGCCACAATTTTTCCCACATCATGGACACGGGATAGAGGAACAAGATGATAGTGAATTAGGACCAAACAGAGGATTAGAGGTTGAAAATTACAGAAGGAAACTTCTCTTGAACATATTGACGACACGACTCTGGAATTTGGCAGTATTTGACATCAGGGTATCTGAGTTCATGATGATGTGGTAAAGAGCAGATGAGAGGTCAAAAACATATTACCCAAACCCATGGAGGAAAAAATGATGAAATGGGATGTCCCCAAACTAACACAAACTGTATACGAGTGTCATGTTCAAGAGCGACACACTACTATAGAGGAGTGTCATGTTCAAGAGCGACACACTGCAGACAACACTAAAAACTCATTCCATTTCCCTCCCCCATTGTTGGCGAGTACCCCAATTATTTCTGGAAACAAGCTTGAAGGGCATAGCATATGATTGCCATATAATTTTTTCCTTCAGAAAAATCCATCCTATTACATTTTACGAACCCTAGGAAGGAGGAACTCGGTTACGTCATGGTGATGATTTCCGATGTCATGTAAGTTTTAACAAGTCTAAAAAAGGAATAAATCAACGTCTTTTCATGTTTAGAGAGTTTGAAAATAAGCAGAAAAAGAAAACTCCAGCAAGTCCCTTTTCGTAGGTAGTCTCACAAATCTGAAAAGTTAGAAAATGATATCTAAGAGAACCTCTTAGTCACGATAGGCTAAGGTATTCCTTTTTTGTAAATAATCCATCCCATATCGAAAAAGGGGTAAACGGATATTAGTTAGATTTCATTTTGCAGCCTTTAGCGAGTTCAAAATGACAAGAGTCTTGGCAATATTTTCAATTTTCGAGAGTCAGAAAAGATCTGAAATATGACTCCAAGGGGTGACTTTTTCATGTTTTACCGAGTCCAAAAAAGTATTAAACACAACTCGTCACTTCATCGATATCATGTTGAGGACCTGTTTCTACACAATAAACACACCTAAAACCCATTTTTGAGATAAAATATTAAAATAATTGAAAAATATTCCCAAAAACCTAATTAGGGTTCTGAAAAGTTTATAAAATTCCAAAAACAGTAAAAACAAGTTACTTTTCACTTTTACCTCTTGTGAGAATTTTTACCCTTGTGTCACTGTGATTTTGCGGAGTTGACAATGAACAATCCAGGGGACAAATCATGAATCCATTTTTTCTAGGTGAGAGCTCATGTCCTTGCCTGCAATCCTTTTTTTCAGATTTATGGGGGGTTTCTGTTTAATTTAGGGCATGGTGGTCGACGCGGGTTCCGGGCATGGACTTATGCTAACCTGCCTTGAATCCAAATGGGGGTACGCCACTTGGCACGACTATTTTTAAAAAAGTCGCGCCAATCACGACCATGAATTTTGCATATAAATTCAACCAAATAGCCGATCTTAAACCTTTAAAGAGTTAAAAATTTTATTAATGACAACACCTTTGATTTTTTTACAGGTGTGTGAGATCAAAATGGTGATCGAATGGAAGGAAAGAGAACATAGTGAATAATATGAGAAAGCCTTGGGCAATGTAAGTTGCATGGATGTTCTCAAGGACTACAGGATTAAAAAATTCTTCATGGCACCATCTCTCCAAGCTCAACCAAATCTATTACAGTACCTGATCAGTTTATGGGACATTGATCGGGAAAGATTCATAATTCACAATCAGGAACTAGAAATTGAGGTATCATATGTTAGTTCATCACTGGATTATCATAGAGGGGGGCATTACCATTCCTGATGGGTACTTGGCCCAAAATGGAAAACATGAGCATGGTCATCGACAGGGTGTTTCGAGGTGTAAGGAAAGGATCAAAGAGCGAGAAAGTGGATATTCAAACCATTCCTGATTTGGCACTAAAAGTAGTGTTGCACACCATCACACAAGCTACTAGATTTCAAGCTCCGCATGAGGCCACAAAAAAATAGTTACTTCTTGCCATAGATTGTATGGCACCAACTCTCTACAACTGGGAAGAGGTAGTAACGATCAATATGAAATGCCAACTGATGAAATGCAAGAACGGAAAAATGAAACAGTTCAGCTATTGGTCCATCTTGGTACCATTCATCCTAGAATGGTTACCAATTTTTCAACGTTAGGAAGTGATAGTTCCTACACCACCAGCCCAAAAGCCTTGGATAGTCCATTGGGTGGCTCTGATGCCTAGATCAGGAGGTGATCAACAGATGTCCTAGAGACTAGAGTTCTTTTACTAGCTTCGTCGACAACTCATTGTCATGGAGGTCTAGCCCTATTCTGTCACGGACCTTACAGGTGATACGGATCTACCACTCCCAGCAGGAGAGGATTAGGATGAAGCATTGGGTAAGACTCATTTTTTTATTTTGGTGAGTATTATGGATTTTTTTATTATATATGTTCTAATCTTAATCCATTTATTTGTAGATGTTGGCCCAGAAAGACCTACAGAAATGTCTCCAATAACACGAAGTATTCCTCGTGATTTTGATGTGTCCCCTCATGGTGAGGGAAGCAAGGAAGAGGAAATCATACACAACCTAGAGGTACTCAACAGTAGAATCCTAGACTGTGCGAGATTTGATGATGTTCCTCATGGATACTAGAGGCACACTGCGAGGGTGTCGAACAATGTTCACCGCTTATTGATGCAGCTCGTGCATGCAGTGACATGCTACCATGAGCATCATGCCAACTAGACACCTAGGCTTTTATTTCTACATATTTTTTGAACTTATGATGCACGTGGATGAAAACACTCCATATATATATATATATATATGCCTATTTTCCTATATGAATCTTATTATGTGATGATGATGTTTTAAAAATTACACAAATGTCTATCTAATACAATATTGGCTACTGTATCAATGAACATATTCATTCATATAGGAATATGATGATATGTGATGTAATCAAAATTCCATTCTAATAAATGAACACGCAAACACAACCTTAATATTTGAGGAAAATAATGATCGACAGGCATCGGCAAAATAAGCAACAACATAATAAGAAAGAAAAAACCGCTTGCAAAGAACACCAATACAAGAAATAAGAATGGTTTCATTTTTATGCAATCTTGAAACTTTTAGAAAACTATGCTCGAAACCAATTTCATTTTTACACAAGCATGAAACAGAAACAAACTATGCTTGAGATAAGTTGGCAAGCCCCTAGCATGTTGACTCAAATCAAGGTACATGCCCCCAAACTTCATGGCATTCACTTGAGTAGACTACTAGTTACTAACAGATGTATGGAATAAAGGTTCAATTACGAGATCAAGAGAAAGAATCGACTGGGATTTTATGAGATCTTATCAAAAGCTCAAATTTCACGGGAATGTGTTTCATTTTTTTAAATAGGCTAACACATTAAAATAACTATCCTCATGACACCTTGTTTCATGGTTTTAAGGAGCTTGACACAAGAAAACAAATTGTGCTCCATCGAACTTGTTTCATTTTTTAAGGAGCTTGACACAAGAAAAAAAAATGTGCTCCAATTAGCTGATCATGACATAAAAAAGGTCATGGCATCCAAGATGTTATCATCTGATGGGAGAAAAACATCTCAGAAATCGTGATCGAATGCCCCCAGTAGACTGTACTCAACGGGACTATCACTGGATGAGGGAAATGAACAAGTGACCACATAATTAACCCGTAGCAGGGAAGATACAACTAATGGGTAAGGACTAGGAAGAGATGATGGTGGAACAGATGTCATATGAGGACCAAAGAGTGAAATCTGATCAATGGTCACGATCCGACCTTCATGTGAAAAACTGATCAGATGAAAGAGGGAAGAGACAAGCACTCCCATGACATAAGTATAGTCATGCCCCAAGAGTAAGTTAAAATCCAAGGGGACTAGAACAATGATCATGTCTATATAGATGGTCTTCCCTCCCAAAGTAATAGGCAACTTCGGAAGGATCCCTAATGGTTGACTGGTTCCTCTGTTAAAAGCCAATAGATTCTGCGTAACAGGCACAAGCGGTGGAGAACCAAAAGCTTTCCAAGTAGTCAAAGACAGAATACTAAAAGGCATGCCTTCATCTATAATTGTGTTAGGTATGACCACATTATAGGCCTATACCGTGATCTCAAAAGGCACATAAGAAGGAAGACGATATCCTGCGAAGCTACTTCAATCGAAATATGTGATCAAGCTACTTGGAGGGGGGACCACAGGAATGGAATGGCCATGACCTTGTGTTACAAGAGCAAGAGGATCATCCTCCTAGACCATGGGAATGGGAGGATATTTCTCTAATTACAACGAATCTGAAGAAATAAGAAGAATGTGAGGGGTATGAGATCCACTTTCGATGGAAAAGACCTAATGAACCATAGGCGGGTTCAAATTGACCAGTTCCATGACCCATGGTTGGTCAAGAATTGATTCGTGATTTTTAATTTCCAGGTGAGCGGGATCGACTGAAGATGAATCTCGACCAATCATTTGATTAACTAGCAGAGGACTCAAAGAAAGCTTTTGGTAACCAACCGAAAGACAGGACGCAGAAGCAGTAGGGTTATCTAATAATTTTGTGGCTTCATCCATGTACAGACAAAGGTGAATGGGATGATGCCCTTCACACAACTTACAGGGAATTATGGTCTTACTCTATTTCTTATGATTCTTATCAGTACTAGCCGAAGACGTATCACCAACATGACCTCCAGAGGCCGATAACAACGGTGGATGGCCATCGGACCATACTTCGAGCACCTTGGGGATACCGGGGAAATCTCTAAGAAGGTGGTCACCCTTACATATCTTGCAAGGGAATTTGACTTTCCATGGAGGATTAGAAGGTTTATCGACGGAAGGTGCATTTGGAGCAATAACTGCCTGGTTGGCCTCTCGCTTATCTGACTTCTTCTGTTTCGTCTTCTTCTTCTTCTTAGCCTCCTAGTTACTGGATTACAAACTTTCACCAGGCAAAGTAGAAGAGGGGGATGAAGAAATAGGCGAAGAAGGTGAGAGTTCCATATTAGAATCAACACGAAGTTGTTCAGGTAAAGGAGATGGTTGAACATAGGTTGGACCACTCGAGACCACTGAGGTCGAAAATAACCACAAGGGAAAACCAACATTTAAACCAGGGAGGGACAATGTTGCAATATAAGGAGCACCAACATTCCCAAAAGCAAGAAAATGACCAGGATTCCCTTCGAATGGGATTTCTTGGTTGGTAAACTCTAGAAACATTTCCATTGGAAACAACCCTCAAAAAATCATTAAGGAAGATAAATTTAACTTGGAATATTTCGTGCGCAGTTTAATTTTATGACACTAAAACAAAACTCTTCCTTTTCATATTTTAAGAGTTAATAAAAAGGCAAAAGGTGACTCTAGTCACTTTCAGGTTGAACGAGCATGAAAGGTCAAGTGCTCGATGATATTTTCAATTTTAGAGAGTCACAAAAATACCAAAATAACTACTCAGGAAATCTAAGAAAGAGGGTGTACCAAGTTTCCATGAACTGCAATATCCACCTTGGTGATCAAATGAAAGAGAAATGACCAAGGACTTAATGTACATGTAGGCAGTCTCCTCAAATGTTGTGTTCAGTGTATCACGGTTACAAGGCAGCAGAATCAGCTTCCTATGGATAAAGGATTGCAACATATGAGGGTATCCCTTTATATACTCGACGGTACGGGGAGCACAAGTCCCTGTTAGAACTGTCTAATTCCAGATGGCGAATGACACTTACTAGGTTTAATGACACCGGAACACATCACTAGCATAGACCTATAAATGTATTCATTAGGTTTCAATGCTTCCTTAGGTTGATTGAATTAATTTTATATTTGATCTTGAATTAATGTTGTAGTTTCAAGGCCTTACCGAATGTAATCTAAAATCCTTAATGCACATTTATATGAAAAATAAAATTATTCCCATTCGATGAACATCTAGCTAAGAGAGGGATAGTATTTCACAATGAAGTAGCAATCAATCGAAGACAAAAAGAATTTCACTAATGTATATAAGACAACCAAAGCAGAAAACGAAAAGCTCTTCCCTTATTTACTAAAAGCTACTAATGTAAAAGAACATTTTTCGTTTTCAAGCTAAAAGAAAGAATGCAATTTTTTTCTTTTTAGATGAATGAGAAGAAAAATTCACTTTTACACTAAATGAAAAAATAGAGACTTGTTTTGAGAAATTAAAAATGAAACAATATAAAGCAAAGAGATCAATTCAACATGAACATCAAACACACCCAAAACAAGGATGCACTCCTTCAAGAATAAGAGGGCTTTCAAACCGATTCAGTGAGAAATATAATCTATGCTCAAGGTGACAGATGGAGAGATAAACGAAATCCAAGATGATCATTCAACAACCCAATGACACGTAGAACCGAAATAAAAGCTATAACAATTAGTCAACAAACTAAAACGATAAAGACCAAACTGACTCAAAATCAACTTAGAAGGTTCAGTGAGGAGAAAGTCTAACAAGTGGCACGAGGCACCTAGAAACCCTAGGATGACAAACTCCACTAATCAAATGTGGGACAAACAACTGCGAAGAACGATACAAGGGAGTCAAAGAAATTCTAGTACACCAATTGCAAGATGAATATCCAAACCAGAGGCAAGAGAAACTAACACAACTCAGGAAAAAGGCTAAAATTTTAACCTATAGGATTTGGCATGTCTATCTAGCTATAATCTGTGCTAAACAGAGGTTGGTGCACCTGTGACAAAGGAAACAAGTACCAATCGGCACGAATGTTCAAGCGATAGTAGCACCTAGCTAGAAAAATATGGAAAAAATAAAAAACCACTGAGCATAGGTTAGATTTGACACTCTGATACTGAATGTGATGGCTGAAAATAGTCAAACAGGCAGAACAAAGTAGAAAAACTATAAAACTACCAAACTGGACTCGACAAGCCAAACACTAGACGAAAAAAGAGACGAAAAACACACTGATGCCCAGTATGGTTGCCAACTTGTTGTGCAGGTAAATCCCCTCTGCTGACAAAGGAAATCCCTCTAACCCTAGGGTGGGTTTAGCAACAAGGGAATAAGATGGACTTTTAGACTCCTAGTTTATAAATGAAAATGAGTTGGGATAGATGGCCTACCTTGGTCCAACTCTTTTGTTGTTGTTTGCAGTAGCGTTCCATTTATATTTGTCTTCACATGTCGCAGTCTTTCATTTATAACATATGTGTACCTGCACAAGGATCAAGTGAACAATGAAAACATAAAATAACATACTTTCATTCACAACTATTCTATTGGTCAAGGAGAATAAGACATTTTGCATATTATCAAACATAAAATTGGAACCAAAAAACCAGTCATGTATTAATGGTAGAGAAAATAAGTTTACAACCTTAAAGCCTTGACGTTGCAGCCTCATTCGATGGGTTCAATGAAGCACATCTCAAGCATTCATCAGGGATCAGATGTAATATTCCAAATTTTTCCTTCAATCAATTGGAATATTAATTTTTGGTATTTTCACTTATCAGTTGAATAATTTGGTGAGAAGGCCCAAACTCAATAAAAGCATGGATAAAATCCCTCTAGTATGAAAGGGGATCAGCCTTGGAACTAGATTTCACACCCTCATGTGTGGAAGGAGACATTTGCAAAGAGGCTAGGTCAAGTTTGACCAAGTCAAACATCGCAGAGGTATGAGGTGGAAAGCATCCTATGGGACAATGTAGAGAAAGAGGAGGGAATAATCCTTGAAGGACGAAACCCCATGTTAGTCCCCTAAATTGCATTCCTTTTTACCATTCTTCCCTTCCCAAATCATAATCATTTACCCTATTTTACCTATCTTATGCGCCCTCATCCTGCACTAGTGCGACAACGATGACACATTTTTCATTAACTTCATATTTTACATTTTTAACTCAACTTAGCATTTATTAACTATCTATTATGTGATTTATTACTTAGAATTAATTTTGTAACTTATCATTACCTTCTATGCTATTTAATAGATAAATAATTATCTTGACCGCTGATTTTTAGTGCAGAACAGATCTCGCACCAGCACTAGCACCGTGAATCTTGGTAGTGAATCCAGATCACTTGGGTTGCCGCCTGTTTTGTACTGCCTTAGCTACGACCAACGAAGAAATATCCGAAGGAAGTCGAGTCCCAGCTATGATAGTAGTTAAATCTAGAGTAGCTGAGATCAGACTTAAGAGAGACGAACAGTTGGAGATAGCCGCGGCCTATTCTGTTAAAAGCGATTTAATTTTGAAGGCTAAAAGCTTATTCTACAATCGGTTATGTAATTTGTTATAACAATTTCTGTAATTGGCTATGTAATGGTTAAAACATTCTTTTGGCTTACTTCCAAAAGGATCTATATAATTAGAAATGTAAATAGGACAATATGTTCAATGTTTTAATATAATTGAATAGATCAGAGAATAGAACCAGTGAGGCGGTAACAGGTCTATCTTGTGTTATCGCCAAAATCTGGGTTGGATGTGTAATTGTGCATGTAATTGCTTTAAGGATTTAATAAGAAGAGCTCCACCTCATGTTTCATACTTTTTATCATTTGGCTTAAATAGTTGATGAGTTGATACCGAGTAGCATTTTCGTTTGAAAGGGAAACGCTCTAGTTGGCTAAGGGCCCAGCCAACCCAGCACGTTCTCCCACCTTGTTGTTATTGTAATTTATGTTTTAAACTGTCAAGTGTGATTTAATTTAAATTTTTTTTTTTTTTTTTGAGTGGAAGTAGATCTGTTGCGTGAATTAGTTAAGTTACTTTCTACATGGTTGATTTATTTTCCTTTCCTGGTTCGAGTAGGAGGAGTTACCTGCCCCAGTGCATGTTGGTATGCTATTCACTTTCTACACAATTTGGTTTATTATCTCTGCCTGGTTCATTCCTGTACCAGTGCATGTTGGTGTTCTATTTACTTTGTGATGTTATAGTTCAAAATACCTCCTCATCAGCTTAGAGGAGAAGATAAATATGGAAGGAATACAAAGACCTAAACTAAACCTACTTCTGCCAAGGTAATGCCCCACTATAAGAGCACAAGAGCATTATAATGCACCTGATCAATTAATAGGCCATGTTAGTGGCTAGGGAAATGATCTGTTTACACTAGAGGGCAGTGTTACCTATGTTTTGAGTTTGGAACGGGAAAAACCCGAGGAGAATGATTTGAATTTCCAGCTTTTTCTCACAAGAGAGTCAGTACAAAAAGGAAACTGCAGAGCACTAATCTCTTATTGGGCCTTGCCAAAAACAACTGAACTCTCAAAGAAGGAAAAAGCATGGAAGTTGAGGAAAAATATTGGTTTTTTCTATTCAAAACTAGTGGAAAGAGAAGGGCTATTATTTCTCTCTCCAACTCCTATAAAATGGAGTTGAAGGCTCTTGGTTCAAGGTCGAAGGATTGTCAAAGTTTTGAATACTGGTGAAGTAGAGCATTATTGTTTTAGTGTGAATGTCAAGAGTCAAAGATGTTCATTGAGAACTTGTTGACCAAGACATCACCACATTGAGATATAGAGAGATTGGAAGGCTAGGGAGGGCTTGGTACAACCGACGATTGTAATCCTCCTTTTTATAAATCAATAGAACTGTATCTGTTTTGTCCATTCTATGCATTGATATTGTCAATGTTATTCAATCACTTATATAACATGAGATGAAGGGATTAGATGTGCATATTTTAAATTTTTATTATATATTGACTTAATTGATAGGAAATACATGTTATGGTAGAGATTACACGGGTGCTTTGACTAATTGCAAGGTTGAGATTTGGAGCTGGTGAAGAAGGATCTCTTCTTCACTGTTCAACGCTCTCGAAAAGAATCCAACATCATTAAAGAGGTAATATTCCATATTATTTCATCAAGTTGTTTTAGGTTAATATGAACATGTATGTGCCTTCTTTGTGAACTATACAACTAATCTTACTGTCTGCCTCGGGCACCGGAAAGCCCTGAGAGGGATATTCAATAACCAACAACCCAAGCATTTTACCCTATAACATCTGCACATTGGTTTGGTTTCTCCCTAGTGTAAGCAAGAGAACTGTTCTTGCACCAGCGCTAGATAATATGATGCAGCATGCCTTTCTAGTTTACTTCTAACAGCTTTCTTGCTTTCAGTTACATTTTTAATTAAAAAATACTTTTCTCTTACTTTCTACAAATATTCATCTTTGTTGATATATGATTTGGTTTTATAACACTTCAGTAATGAATCATTGATTTCAAGAATCAAAATTTAAAGTGTAAGAAGCTATGATCGAGTACAAGAACCAGTTTCTTGGTATTAGATCTGAGTGCTGCGGACTTGAGAAAGTTCAATGTCCTTGCAAAAAAAAATCATTTCTTAGTAAAGACATTACTTTACACTTTCTGCATAAATCGTTGTTCCTGCACTAGTGCAAGATTGATTTTTTCAAGAAGGATATCTTTACATACGTAGGATTGAAGGGGCCCATTTGTTGAAAACTGCTAAGGTGTCTTTGCTGAAGGAAACACATTCTAAGTAGCTAATAAATATTTAGCTAGAGTGATTGCTCCTCTTTATTTCTAAATCTCTTTTGCAAGTACATTTCTTCTTGTTCTAGCCTTAGATTGTTTGATGGTTCGAGTTCCCTTTTTTTCTCTAAAGTTTGATTCTGCAATTCTTATTTTCAAAAGTAGGAGTTGATATTAGAAATATTCATACCATCTCTGGCATTTCTTGTGCTTCGTCTCTAAGTTTACGAATCCCCTGGGTTGACAATTTAAGTGTTAAGGATTTTTACTTAAGTGTAATTCCTGCACCCAACATTTTGGCATCGTTGTCGGGGAGGCGATTTGATTTGGTAAGAATTTTCTGATTGTATAATAGAGGTAATTTTCCTTTATTTTTTGCAAGTATTTTTGAAGAATTTTTTACTGGTGTTGATTGATTTTTGACAGCATTTTTACTAGAAATTGTTTTGATATTTTTCTTTCTTTCTTGAAATGAATGCCTAGGAAAGGTAAGGGTTTGAAGCCCACTAAGGGAAAAATAATTTTTCTCACATTGGGTTTCCTTCTGCAAGAAGGAAGCCCAATCCAATCCAAACCCATCACGCAGTAACAATCCACCTGGATTCTGGTAATAATAGCTCAGGTGTGGATCAGCCTGTGGAAAGCGGTACAAGAAAGAAGGGAACAATGGCAGACCAAGGAGATCATTTGGAAGGAACTGGTGACAACCAGGTAAGTGAAGGAAAATCTATTTTTGTGTTTCCAATTGTGGATCCTGATACTATGTCATAGATGAAGAATATTCCACCATTAGCTCTCCCTCATTTCCATGGTAAAGTTCCTGAAGATCCTGACTCGTTTCTATTTGAGTTTGATATTTTGTGTAGAAGTTATGATTATGCAACTGAGGCTCAGAAGTTAATATTATTTCATGTGACCCTCAAGGACTTATATTTACGCTAGTTTATGGGGTTAGGAGGAAACACCATAACTTCTTGGGATCAGATGAAGAAGGTATTTTTTTCTAAATATCAAGAATATTGCAAAACTCGGGACATGCAGGATGAAATTTTTACAATCATACAAGATGATGATGAAATGCTTGAAGATTATTTGGAAAGATTTCTATATATTTTAAAAAGGTCAAAAATTAAGCTTGATCCCAACACTATTAGAACCTTTTTCTAAAGAGGAATTACTGATAATGCTAGAAACAATTTGAAACTGTTAGGACAAGGTGATATTTCTTGGCAAACTTTTGATCAAATTTGTGAATTATGCCGGAAATTTTCAAGAAATCAGTATAGATCTGGTACATGAACTCGAAATAAAAATTGAAAGACTGAATATAATGATGCTATGATTATTGGACTGGAAAATAAAATGGAAAAAATGAACATTGATATAATGAACACTGTTACGAAGAAGTTAGACTCTTTAAAACTTCAACAAAAACTTATGAAGGAACAAAATTCATTATGTATTTTCTATCCTAAATGCAGAGACAAGCATATGCCTAAAGAATGTCCTCTTAACTTGAAAGAAACTAATAAGTGTGTTATTTGTGCAGAAGACCATATCACAGAAAAATGTCCCTCTATACCTGGACTTAAAGTAGTATTTACAAGGGGGAAGCCTGAAGCTGAACAATTGTATGCTATGGGAGAAAGAAGAAGTTGGCCTCAAGTAGGTGCAGGTATGGCTCCTGAATTTCCTCCACACTATTTTGGTTATAATCCACATGCATATTCGTATCCTAACTCTCATCAGTAGTGGCCATATGGAAATCAATATCAACATGGGAAACCTTCCCAACCATGGCAACAGGGTTGGAGAGGCCCAAATCATTCTCCATATTCCTACCAACCATGTATGCAACCATATCCATCTACACATGTACCTTATCCAATGCCTCAACTTCCGAGGCAGACCACCCCATTACCTTTACCTCCACCCTTTTGACCTCCTCAGTTTCCTGCTCAACCTACGCCCAATCATAATAATAATAATAAAGTAGTGAAAATGATCCATGTAACAAACCCACCTTTTCCATTTGAATACCAGTGTATTCCAATTGGAGTTCATGATATTAAATTAAGACCAGGAAGGACCGTAATGCCAGAAAATCAGAAACAACCTATGGTGATTGTTGAAGAGAAAGGAGAAGAGGAAAATCTTAACCATTCTCCAAAAGTTGTCACTAAGCATACCTTACCCTCTAAGTCCTTGCCATCTTCTTACAACCAGCCTTCCTTTCCAGAGAGGCTAGTAACGGAAAGAAGAGAGTCGGTTTTTGAGACTAGTTTGGCATCAGAACTTCAGAATCTTTTCATTAAGATCCCTTTTCTCCAAGCCATTAAAGAGCTCCCCATTTGTACCAAGATCATTAGGGAAATCTGTCTCAAGAAACCTGAGAGGAAGAGATTGGAACCCCAAACTATTCAATTTGTTGGTAGGGTAGCAGAGTTGATGACAGGATGTGTGTCTGTGGAAAAATATATTGATCCCAGAAACCCTATTGTCATAGTTCAGATTGGTAATTTCCTTGTCTCTAATGTCCTTATAGACCTGAGAGAAGCCATTAATGTAATGACTAAGAAAACCATGGATCAACTTCGGTTATCTCATCTTCGCCCTACTCCCACTGTGCTTGAATTAGCAGATAGATCTAAAATTAAGCCTGAAGGAGTATTGGACGATGTGATCATCTCATTGTATTATTGGGAATATCCTGCTGATTTGATTGTGCTTCAGCCAAAGAACCCTGTAGGAGGACATCCCTTGATCTTGGTCAAACATGGCTTGCTACAGCCGATGCATATATTGGATGTAGTTTCAGAGATATGTATATTTCCCATGGACATTCTAGGAAGAAAGTTACCTTATACCCCCCTGTCAGATCCATTCAGGACCTTCGAGACACTTTATGGTTGGACCAAAGCAATGATGAGGAGACTCAGTCTATTTCTCTTATTCATCATTATACTGGGTCTCTGCAAGAAGATGAGATTCAAGATTTCCTAAACAATCTAGACACCATGCCTAACTTTCAGCCTTTGAGCCAGATTTTTAGCCTAGATTTCCAAGAAAAACATGATTCTCATTCTTCTATACCATTGTCTTTGACCACTCCCTTGAGTACTCCGGAGCCTGATACTACTCTTGTTGAGATTAGCCCTGGTAATTCCTTGCATATCATTTCAGATTTAGACCCATCTCAGTAAGAGCAGATTGTGAATTTTTTGCAAAACCATCTTAATGCATTTCCTTGGGGCTATGAAGACATGAAGGGTATCCCTCCTGAAACTTGTACACATCATATCTATATTCAGGAAGGAACCCGACCTGTCCAACAACCCCAAAGACGAATGAATCTAGCTCTAAGAGATGTCGTGAAGGAAGAAATACAGAAACTCTTGGATTCTGGTTTTATCTATTCTATTTCTGATAGTCAGTGGGTCTCTCCATTAGTGCTAGTACCTAAGAAGGATGGAAGATGGCAGATTTGTATTGATTATCGTGAATTAAACAAAGCCACTCTCAAATATTACTTCCCTCTCCCTTTCATTGACCAGGTGCTTGATACCCTTGCAGGAAAGAAATATTTCTCCTTTTTGGATGGTTTTAGTGGCTATAACCAGATATAGATTGCCCCTGAAGATCAGGATAAAACTACCTTTGCATGTCCATGGGGGACATTTGATTGCAAAGTGCTTCGCTTTGGTTTATGTAATGCCCTGACTACCTTTCAAAGGGCAGTCTTGGCTATTTTTTCCGATCTTGAATTTGTATAAATTTATATGGATGACTTTTTTGTGTTTGGTAATTGTTCTTAGGAAGCTCCTGAAAATTTGGAGAAAGTAATTCTTCATTTTCAAGAAGCCCACCTTTCTTTGAGTGACAAGAAATGTATATTAATGTGCAAAGTAGGAGTGGTACTTGGCCATCTGATCTCTGACAAAGGTATCTAGGTTGATTCGGAAAAGATCGAAATCATTCTGCATCTTCCTGCACCCAAAAATCAAAGGGAAGTAAGAGGTTTTTTAGGACATGTTGGTTACTATAGAAGATTCATTGAAAAATTTTCTAAGATAGTTGCTCCTCTTTTCCGACTTCTAGCTAAGGATAGTGATTTTTCTTGGTCCACAGCTTGCCAACAGTATTTTGAAAAATTGAAGGAAAGGTTGGTACATGCACCAGTTTTGAGAGGTCCAAACTAGTCCCTGCCCTTTCACATTTCCTCCGATGCTTTAGATCTGGATGTTGGCGCAACTTTGGGACAAGAAGAAGAAAATAAATCCTATGCTATTTATTATATTAGTAATAATTTTTCTTCCTCTAAATTAAACTATACAGTTACAGAGAAAGAATTTTTAGCTGCAATCTTTGCAATTAATACATTTAGACACTATGTCACAGGATATGACGTATTTGTTCATAATGATCATTCCACGATTAAATATTTGATGAAAAAACCATTGACTAGTGGTAGAGTGACTAGGTGGTTGCTATTGTTGTAGGAGTTCAATATTACTATTGTTGATAGACTAGGAAAACCTAATGTTGTAGCAGATTTTCTTTCTAGACTAGATAATCCTAGTTACGCAACTGTTAATGATGATTTTCTAGATGAACATATTTTTGCTATGTATACAAATTCTTCGTGGTTTGCTGACATCGTCAATTATTTTGTTACTAGAAAAACACCACCTCACTTGCCCGCTTGTGAAAAGCGGAACATTATTCAGAAAAGTGTTGCATACTCTTGGATTCAAGGAGGCCTCTTTTACACTGGTCCAGCTTTGATTATCCGTAGATGTGTACGAGAGGAGGAAGTATTTGACATATTGAAATCTACTCATGATGAACCTTGTGGAGGCCACTTCACTAACAAGCGAACTGCATATAAAATATTACGTTTTGGTTACTTTTGGCCTTCCTTGTTTAGGGATGCCAAGCATTATGTCAGGCAATGTGATAGTTGTCAACGAATGGGCCAACCTAACCAAACCAATGAAATGCCTTTATGCCCTCAAGTTATGATTGAGCCATTTGAAAAATGGGCTATTGATTTTACAGGACCAATAAATCCAACATCATTAAGTAAAAAGCATATTTTGGTTTGTACATATTTTGTTACAAAATGGGTAGAAGCTAAAGTTGTTTCTTTTGCTACAGAAAAATTTGTTGTTGATTTTCTCTTTTTTGAAATCTTTACTAGATTTGGGGTGCCTAGAGAAATTATTTCTGACAATGGTCCGCAGTTTATTTCTAATCTGGTACAGGGAGTGATGGACCAATACAAGATCCGACACCGGAAATCTACCCTGTATCACCCGCAAGCAAATGGCCAGGTGGAATCTACAAACAAGGTGATCGAGTACATTCTTACAAAGACAGTGAATATGCATCAAAAAGATTGGGCTGAAATATTACTAGAAGCTTTGTGGGCATACAAAACCACTTGGAGAAATATTACGGGGCACACACCATATGAGATGGTATACGGCAAACAGTTTCTGTTACTGATTGAGTTCCAGATCAAAAGTTTCAGAACCACATTTCAACTATGACTCGATCTCTCTGAGGCACAACAATAGCATCTTATTCAATTAAATGATTTAGATGAATTTCATAGAGATTTTTTTCACCAAAACATATTAATCCAGAAGCAATGGAAAAGGTGGCATGACAAGTCCATTCAAAAAAAGCAATTCCAACCAGGTGATTGGGTACTCCTTTATGATTCTAGATTTAAAATTTTTAAAGGGAAATTCCATACATGTTGGATGGGACCATATGAAGTAATCCAAGTATTTGAGAATGGAGCTGTAGAAGTCGAAACTATTGATGGACATGATACAATATTCTTGGTAAATGGACATAGATTAAAGAAATATCTTCAACCACTTGCCAAGAAAGATTTTACACAGCAAGTTCGGCAACAATTTTGAATGGTAGTGGTAAATGGTAATACCAACCTCTTGAAAATTTGAATCCCTATTATTCAAGAAAAAGTTAACAAAAAAAAAAAAAAAGTAAAGAAAAAATAATTTCCTGTAATTATGAAAATCAGTCCGCTGACATGATTGCAGAAGGATCAACCTGAAAACCAGCTTGATGGTGGGAAGATCAAAAATTTCTAATAAAAAGAGAATTTTGCTTGACCTTTAGATATGATAGTAACCACCAAAGTAAAAGCAGGTTCAGCAGAGCCAACCTTTATACAATTGGGGAAATTAGCATGGATATTTTTTTCCAAGTAACGCTTAATTCTCGCTACAGTTATTTTTTCTTACACCAGTGCAGGCAGACCTTCCAGAATTTTTTTTTCCTTTCTTCATATCCCATTTCATAATTTTCCCTCAGCTTTATTTTCAGAATCCTAGTATAATTAACCTTCCCATATTCTCCTAAATTCACCCTATCCACTTCGAAGAAATCCCACTTTAACCCTGAAATTTTTTCCCCTATCCCACTACTATTTTCTCTCCTTTGGTACTTTCTTGGAATCCCTATGATAGAATTCCTTCCCATTCTAAAATTTCCCTTTCCCACTCCTTTATTCCCTCATGAAGTTCATTGTAGGATATTGCATACAAAGAGCAGAAGGTTGTGCTCTGAAGCATCAAAGGGTGAAGCAAAATTCAGAATAAGTTGAGGAAATCATGTGAAATCTAGCCTATATTTTAATTCTCTGTCTTAACATTATGTTTGCACTAGTGCAAGAATATTGTCCTATATGATATAAGAAAAAAAGTACCAGCAGAATGATGTGATTTACACAGTGCAAAGATCAATACAAGCATGCACCTTATCAACAACAGAGTACAAGTTATCATATGACATAAGAAAGTATTCATGATGGAAAGATATATGATGTTCTTCATATCACTGATAAGAAGTTCGTTAAAAGTACAAAGTTAAAAGTAGGAATCATGATCTTTTTAAGTATTATATTACTTAGGAGGAAATTAGTTAATTAATATTATATTACTTAGGAGGAAATTAGTTAAAAGTACAATTTTTTTTAAGTAGGAATCATGATCTTTTTAAATGAATGCTAAGTTGTTTTTTTTGTAATTATGAAGGAATGTGAAATCGTGTAATCGTTATTTGCATATAATTCACCCCATTCCGCCATAATATGAAATTTCCTTCACTCATAACTCCCCCCACTCCTACATTCATCCCAAACATCCCGTCATTACTGTACCTAACCGTTAAATCGTCGTTGCGTGTACCAATTAAGCCTGATCAGAAATGATGAGTATTTATGGAAAACGAATTAGAGATATGGTTAGATCTTTATGTATGAAATTGGATTCCCTAGTATTGCATGCAAGCCTAGGAACTTATTGTTCATAGTCGATAGAAGAAATGCCGCCCATCCGAAATGAGCCCCTGTCTCTTAGTAAGTTTGAGCAAACTGTTGAATTTCGCAACAGTCTTCCACTAATGCAGTAGTCAGGATTTCTATGGTTCCTGTAGAAGTTCGATGGGTATGATAGGGATGTCACCTTACAATTTGCAAGAAGCTTTAAAAATGGCCAAGTGAGAATTGGACCGCTCAAATTCAAAGTCACGAAGAAATTTGTAGCAGCAACAACAGGTCTAGAGAATACGGGAGTGGAGTGGTTGAGGAACCAGAAGTTGGAAAGTAAACACTGGCAGTGTTTTGTCATGGATAAGAAGGTGGAGGTCAATTGGAAATGCGGATTTCTGCTCAAAGCCCTGCTAGGTCAATGGCAGGATCTCCTCTTTGTTTTGAAGAAATTTGTGAACTCTGAAGGGAGATACACCTGCACCCTGGTGTATCATTTTATACTGCTACAACATTTTGAAGGAGGCCTACACATCCGTTGGAGGATGAAATTCCCCTACTTTTTGCTCAAAAGCTTAGAGAAAATGGCTAGAAGCGTACAGGATGGAAGGGAGGACTAGGCTGATGCACGATTATACCATCATGGCCTGATAAAAATCCTGGTCTTAAAATAGCTATAGAGCAAAGGTATGACATGGGAAGATCTGTTAAAACAGCTGCACTTGAAATCGGCCGAGGAAGAGAAGATACAGGCCCCTAGTACAAGCAAGGGCCT
Organism: Pinus albicaulis; assembly: GCA_034641835.2. Classification (NCBI taxonomy): domain Eukaryota; kingdom Viridiplantae; phylum Streptophyta; class Pinopsida; order Pinales; family Pinaceae; genus Pinus; species Pinus albicaulis. The sequence goes on from MU968528.1 coordinate 339,829, forward strand.
GAATATAAGTAGAAAGGGAAGTCCTTCTCGAAGTAGTGTGAAAATTAAGTAGACAGAGAAATCGATAGAAGGGAAGGCTTCATATTCCACTAAGGAAATAGTCGGCGCACTTGATGAGGAAACATCTTCTACAGAGGCACAAGCCTCTGAACACGACAGGTTGTTGGTTCTTTCAGATGCGGTGAATATTGCACAAATTGGGGATGATATTCCACTAGAAAATCTTATCAGAAAGCCCCAAAAGAAGAGGAATGTTTCAGATGTAGGAAAAGAACCACAAGCCCCACAGGGTATGGAACCCCATCCTGCATTGATACAAGAAGAAGCCACGGTCTGAGAAGAAGAACCAGGAAATGAAGGAGGAGCTGAAGAAAAGGAGGACACAGAAGCACCTGAGGAAGAAGAACCAGAGGAAGAAGAACTTGACGAAGAAGAACCCGAGGAAGAGGAACTGAAAGAAGAGGAACTGGAGGAAGAAGAGGAACCTGAGGAAGAAAAATGAGGAACCGGATGAAGATGAACCTGAAGAAGAACATGAGAAAGAGGAACCAGAAAAAGAAGGACTGCAGGTATAAGAGTTCCTTGATGCGACCATGGCAGATATAGAAGTTTCGGAGCTAGTGATAGCCCCTGCTGAGATAGAGAAAGGAAAATAATTGGTGACTCCTATTGCTCACATAGCAGAATTGTAACTCCAAGTACAAAACTTGGAGCAGCTTGTGACCAAAGCATAAGAGGAGAAGGAACAAAGCAGAGGAGAATTGATGGCAAATCTCAAACAAAAGAAAAGTGAGGTTAAAGTTTGGAAATATTGGGCTGGATGCTATTTCAGGCGGTTGTAAAAGGTTTCAAAGAAGTTAAGGCACATAAAGAGGAAGAAGGCTGAAATAGTGCAGCCTGAGGAAAACATGCCAGAACAGGACTAAGTTGGAGTATTAAAAAATTTTGGTTTTTTGCAGAGGTAAGAAAAGTTGTGTGAGGACACACAATAGAGTAGGGATGGGAGGATGTTAGTCCAATAAATTGCATTATTTTTTACCATTCTTCCCTTCCAAAATTGTAATCATTTACCATATTTTACCTATCTTATGTGCCCTCATCCTGCACTAGTGTGAGAACGATGACACATTTTTCATTAAATTCATATTTTACATTTTTAACTCAACTTAGGATTTATTAACTATCTATTACATTATTTATTACTTAGAATTAATTTTGTCACTTATCATTACCTCCGATGCTATTTAATAGATAAACACTTATCTTGACTGTTGATTTTTAGTGCAGAACAGATCTCGCACCAGTACTAGCGCCGTGAATCTTGGCAGCGAATCCAGATCACTTGGGTTGCTGCCTATTTTGTGCTGCCTTAGCTACGATCAATGAAGACATATCCAAAGGAAGCCGAGTCCTAGCTATGATAGCAGTTAAATCTACACTAGCTGAGATAGGACTTAATAGAGATGAACAGTTGGAGATAGCCGCGGCCTATTCTGTTAAAAGAAATTTAATTTTGAAGGCTAAAAGCTTATTCTCTGATCGGTTATGTAATTTGTTATAAAAATTTTTATAATTGGCTATGTAATGGTTAAACAATATTTTTGGCCTGCGGCTAAAAGGATCTATATAAGTAGAAATGTAAATAGGACAAGTAGTTCAATGTTTTTATAGAATTGAATAGATCAGAGAATAGATCCAGCGAGGCGATAACAGGTTTGTCTTCTTTTATCACCCAAATGTAGGCTAGATATGTAATCGCGCATGTAATTGCTTTAAGGATTTAATAAGAAGAGCTCTACCTCATGCTTCGTACATTTTATCATTTGGCTTAAATAGTTGATGAGTTCATACTGAGTAGCATTTTCATTTGAAAGGGAAACACATTGGTTGGCTAAGGGCCCAGTCAACCCAGCACATTCTCCCTCCTTGTTGTTCTTGTAATTTATGTTTTAAACCATCAAGTGTGATTTAATTTATGGCATTTGAATTTATGTTTAAGTGGAAGCAGATATACTGCGTGAAGTAGTTAAGTTACTTTCCGCATGGTTGTTTTATTTTCCTTGCCTAGTTTGAGCAGGAGGAGTTACCTGCCCTAGTGCACGTTGGTGTGCTATTCACTTTCTCCACGATTTAGTTTATTTCCTCTGCCTGGTTCATTCCTGCACCAGTGCATGTTGGTGTTCTATTTACTTTCTGCATGTTGGTTTGGTTTCTCCCTGGTGGAAGCAGGATAATTGTTCTTGCACCAGCGCTAGATAATATGATGCAACAAGCCTTTCTAGTTTACTTCTAATAGATTTCTTGCTTTTAGTTACATTTTAATTAAAAAATATTGTTCTCTTAATTTCTAAAGATATTAATCTTTGTTGATATATGATTTGGTTTTATAACACTGCATTAATGAATCATTGATTTCAAGAATCAAAAGTTAAAGTGCAAGAAGCTCTGATCAAGTACAAGAACCAGTTTCTTGGTATTGGATTGGAGTTATGCGGACTTGAGAAAGTTCAAAGCCCTTGCACGAAGAAAATAATTTTTTAGTAAAGACATTACTTTACACTTTATGCATAAATCATTGTTCCTGCACTAGTGCAAGAAGACTGCACTAGTGCAAGATCGATTTTCGCGAGAAGGATATCTTTACATACGCAGGATTGAAGGGGCCCATTTTTGAAAACTACTAAGGTGTCTTTGCTGAAGGAAAGACATTCTCAGTAGCTAATAAATATTTAGCTAGAGTGATTGCTCCTCTTTATTTCTGAATATCTTTTGCAAGTACACATCTTCTTGTTCTAGCCTCAGATTGTTTTGATGGTTTGAGTTCCCTTTTTTCTCTAAATTTTGATTCTACAATTGTTCTTTTCAAAATTAGGAGTTGATATTAAAAATATTCATACCATCTCTGGCATTTCCTGTGGTTCGTATCTAAGTTTACAAATCCCCCAGGTTGACAATTTAAGTGTTGAGGATTTTTACTTAAGTGTAATTCCTGCACCCAACACCCTAGAAGAGTGGGACCCATGGAGAGGGTGCTCTCATGTGTTTAAAAGGAGGGCAAGGTAGCCATTGTTACTCATGCATATGATTATAGATTTCTTTTCTGTTTAGACTATTAGCATTCTCTAGCTATTCAACTAAGTTGTTGTGCTGCTTAGCACAAGGATTTCCTGCTTAGGAGTCCTTCCCCTTTCTTAAGAAGCCTCTTGAAGGATTTGTACTGATTTTCCCCACATCTAGGCTTGAGGCCAAGATTCCTCCTTTAGGACAACATTATTCCTGAAGTAGGATAATTCTGTGTTGCAGGGTGTTGCAGTGAGGAGTCACAACACCTCTTCCATCTCTTGTTTTTCAGAGGGGGAGTCTTACTTTCCTTTAGAGGATTAGTTTGGAAGCCATTGGAGCTTATTGCAGATCTTGGAATTGGTCCAACTCATTCCTTTTCCCATACAACGTAGTTTGCTTCAGTAACTACGTTATTTTCATAGAGCACTTGATGTGGGGTTTTGCAGTGTTGATTGGAGGGTGAGATCTTCAGTGTAAGGATCAGCCTTCCACTTGAGACATAAATTGGAGGATATATTGATATCAGATGCAACATCTTTAGTCTTCTCCATCCAGTTCAATTTTTTGAGTTGCAGCTGCTATCCAGCAACTCCGGCATTTTTTCCATTTTGTATATTTTAGCCAATCCTTTGGAGGATTGATGTATTATTATTTCCAAGGGTTAGATATTTTCTCCCCTATTTTATTTGAGCTATATCTTTTCATATCCATGTATTAACATCATTTTGAACCAGTGCTCCATAATAGACTATGCTTTCATAGCCAAGGCTTTCATATATGTAGCAGTCTTCTTTAATTTCTTGTACATGTATTGTTGAGGCTTGCATTGCCTTCCTTGAGTGATTGTTTCCTCAATACATTGTACTCTTTCTACTGCTATAACAAATTTTTTTGGCTATTCATATCTTCATGAGTTCATGGTTGTAAAATAATGCTATCATTCCAGCTCTTGTGCATCTATTGTTGTAGCCCCTCTCATCGGACACTTTTTGAGGACATCTAAGTGTGGGAGATCTGTTTAACCCACATAGAAGGATTTATTTGGAGCCTCCTCTTGGATTTAGCACTTAGACACATTTTTCTAAGGGATCTAGGTCTTGGTTTCAATTCATATAGTGGCCATTACTGGAGAATGCATTTTCCAGTCACACCACTTGAGGAGCTTTGGCCTAACACTGTCACACTCATGGAGGAGTAGCCACATGCATCAATAGTTGGGGCAGCCAACACTTTGGAAGAAGGAGATCTTGAAGCCCTACAAGAAGTTCCCAAACATCATCAAGGTATGAAAATATTTCCACAATCTATTGTTGTAGAAAATTATTTTGATAATTGTGGAGATTTTCTTTTACATGACCAAGGGTAAAATCACATTGCTACTATAGAGAATCTTGGTTGCACTGCACTGTGAAACATGGAAACTTTCAAGGAGGAAGCAAAGCATCATTCTCATGAGCCATTGTTGGATTTTACATCACACTTCAAGTTGGTGTTTGAAGACTTGAAGGGAGATAGTAGACATCTTGGAGTGAGAAACCCTTTCTCCTTTCAAGATGACACTTTCTCAATGAGCTCCTCTCAGCTCAAAGAGGAATTTATACTTTCAGTAGATCCAAGACCTCATTTGTTTTGGAAGACTATTGTTGAGAGGGAGGTCTCAAGGAGAGATCATATTAGAGGTGCACTTCAACACACCATGGAGTGCAAAGATATTCTTCCTTTCACACAGGAGCAGATAGAAGATGGAGGACATATTAGGATGGATAACATCTCTCATGCTTGTGTTGGATATTCCTTAAGCCATACACATCATGATGGGAGGTTTTTGCCTACCACCTATTTGGGTCCCTATGGGGTCTCATTGATCCTTGAAAATATTTCATTTCAAAATCCCATGAAGTGCAAAGACAGAGATTTGGTTTGGGAGGATGGTAGCCCTCATGGGAGGAGTACTAAGATGAAGAGAAGGAGAAAGCATCCAAAAGTGATTGAGTGCATGTGGTTGATGAGTAAGGAAATGGGAGGCCACTTGTAGATATATGACACCGGGAAGCAGAAGGCTTGGCTACACTGGTTACTCTTGAAAGAGTTTGGCCATCACTTGGCATACACTCTTCCTAAGAGTAGGAGGAAGGAGGAGAGATGGCAGGATAATTCCATCATTGGGTAGCATAGATTATGGATGCATGGTGTTGATGTGATACTCATATCATTCATTGTGTCTTCATCACATGAGTTTTAGGATGGAAGTATGGGGGGGTAGAAAAATATTTTGTTGCTTTGCGTGTTCTTGGGAGATCAAGAGAATATTTGCTCTCACGCTTTGCATGATGTTGTAGGAGGAGGAGATGGCCTTATCTCCTTGGATTTTGATGATAGAGAGGTACTTCCACCTTGTGAGGAACTTCTTATGTATTGCAGCATTACTAGAGGATTTTTTGACAGGGAGCATGTCAAGGAACAGAGCTTTGTATTAATAGGAGCTTATTTGCATGAGCTCACAATGCTGTCACTTTGGAGTAGGAATTTATGGATCGAGTGTCCCTAGCATCACTTCACATTGTATGCACTTGGTGAAAAAGGAGGAGGTGATGATGATAGAGTGGTGGATAGAGGCACCTATCACTATGGCATATTCTTCTTGACTTGGGTTTCCAAGCATGAGGAAGATTATCTTCTTGCAGCACATGGTTCATTCATCTTCATAGCATGCCAAAACAATATGGAGAACTCACTCATGGATCCATGTTCCATTTCACTTCCAGAATATGGTAAGAAATTTTTCTATACATTCATTGATCTGCATGCTCTTACCACTACTATGTAGTGCATTGCTTCACAAGAGGGCAAGCTTTTCATATTGCTCCATGTTCATAGTTGGGCCAATATATATGATGGAGGTAGCCATATTTTATGTGGCCTTGGAAAAATGTTCTATAATCACATGTATGTTCAGTTTTTGCACTCAAACATGTACCATATGAATACATGCATTATTAACCATGTAAAAAGAAACATTTTTCCTTGTACTTTTCTAAAGCAACAGCTTGTAAAACTGCGTTGTACACACCTAGGAGACTGTTGGTATCTTAAAGAACCACATGAAGAAATCAGTATTTCCTTCATTCTTGTACTGATCATGCCTTCAGCTGCTAATATTGGTTATATTCTTGTTCAGAGCATGATTAGGAGAGAGACACATGAGTTGGATGTGTCCTTGAGTGGGGAGAATTCCCACATTTTTTGCACTACATGTTCTAATGGGAGCATCGGAGGAGATACGGCCACCACAGCCACCTATTTGTTTTCTTTTGAGGTGGGCCATGAGTTTTTTAACCATCCATTGTATAATCATGGGAAAGTACTTGATCATGTATTGTTGACACATTCAGCCATTTACTATGCATTAGTAGATGTGATGATTCTTGTATATGACTTGCCATGCTATTTTGTAGAGTTGCAGTGGATGAGACTGTGATGTGTTCTCTTGAGATATTGTTTGTATCATGCATTATCATGTAAAACTTGTAGGAAAATTCTCATTGGGATACTCTGTGATGACCGTGTCCTATTCATCATGGATGGATTTTTTTCGGCTAGCTTGTTCTTCAATGTTGGAGGAGAACTCTTTGGAGGATTATTCTTCACTTTGCCATTTGAGGGCAATACTATTGCAGCCTAGGATTAGCACACACTCTACACTTATCATAAGTGGAGAGAAGGACAGCTTGGGGTAGGCTATGATTCTTACCATGTTCAAATTTTCAACCCACCTTCATTTCCAGAGCTTGAGGTGGAAGGAGATTTTCAAGAGTTGCCATATTGGGAGGTGACTCATTTTGTTGGATGATTGCTTGGGAAAGATTTTTTTACAATACACTTAAGTCTCCATGCCTTGGGAGACAACTCCTCAGTTCTATCATTGCAGTTTCTTGAGGACAAGCAACATTTGGGAGGGGAGGATTGTAATATTCCAATTTTTTCCTTCAATAAAGTGGAATATTAATTTTTGCTATTTTCACTTAGCAGTTGAATAATTGGGTGAGAAAGCCCAAACACAATAAAAGCATGGATAAAATCCCTCTAGTATGAAAGGGGATCAGCCTTGGCACTATATTTCAGACCCTCATGTGTGAAAGGAGACATTTGCAAAGAGGTTAGGTCAAGTTTGACCAAGTCAAACAACGCAGAGGTATGAGGTGGAAAGAATCCTATGGGACAGTGCAGAGAAAGAGGAGGGAATATTAATTGAATGAGGAAACCATAGAAGAGTGGGACCCATGGAGAGGGAGCTCTCATGTGTTTAAAAGGAGGGCAAGGCAGCCATTGTTACTCATGCATATGATTATAGATTTCTTGTCTGTTTAGACTATTGGCATTCTCCAGTTGTTCAGCTGAGTTTCTGTGCTGCTTAGCACAAGGATTTACTACTTAGGAGTCCTTCTCTTTTCTTGATAAGCCTCTTGAAGGATTTTTACTGATTTGACTCACATCTAGGCTTGAGGCCAAGCATCCTCCTCCGGGATAGCATTATTCCTAAAGCATGATAATTCTGTGTTGCAAGGTGTTGCAGTGAGGAGTCACAACACCTCTTCCATCTCTTCTTTTTCAGAGGGAGAATATTTATTTACATTGGAGGACTAGTTTGGAAGCCATTGGATATTATTTCAGATCTTGGAATTGGGCCAACTCATTCCTTTTCCCCTACAGCGTGGTTTCCTTCAGTAACGACGTTATTTTCATAGAGCACTTGCTGTGGGGTTTTGCAGTGTTGATCAAAGGGTGAGATATTCTATGTAAGGATAAGCCTTTCACTTGAGAGATCCATTCGAGGAGATATTGATATCAGATGTAGCATCTTTAATATTCTCCATCTAGTTCCATTTTCTAAGTTGTAGCTTCTATCCAACAACTCCGACATGTTTTCCATTTTGTATATTTAAGCCAATCTTTCGAAGGATTGATGTATTATTGTTTCCAAGGGCTAGAGATTTGCTCTCCTATTGTATTTGAGCTATATCTTGTCATATCCATGTATTGACATCATTTTTCAGTAGTAATCCATAATATACTGCGCCGTCATAGCCAAGGGTTTCATATATGTAGTAGTCTTCTTTCATTTCTTGTACATGTATTTTTGAGGCTTGCATTGCCTTCCTTGAGTGATTGTTTCCTTAAGAAATTGTACTATTTATACTACTATAACAACATTTTTTGGCTATTCAGATCTTCATGAGTTCATGGTTGTAAAAGAATTTTTTCATTCCAACTCTTGTGCATCTATTGTTGTAGCCCCTCTCATCGAGCACTTTTTGAAGACATCTAAGTGTGGGAGATTTGTTTAACCAACTTAGAACGATTTATTTGGAGCCTCCTCTTGGATTTAGCACTTAGAAACATTTTTATAACAGATCCAAGTCTTGGTTTCAATTTCTGTAGCATCCATTACTGGAAAATGTGTTTTCCAGTCATGCCTTGCTAGTTGTTCCGAAATTGGAATATTACATCGGACTTGATGAGTCAATGGGTCTAAACTCTCTCTCGAAAATGGATTCCTCTCTTCATTCTTCTCCATGCCAACAATATTAAGGACTATTCAACTAGCTGAAACCATGTGAGAAGGATGTGTTTATAGGAGAGGAGGAGGTGGTTTGGGATCCATCATAAGGTGGAAGGGAGGCTTTATCCTTTGGGGAGTTTCTCAATTATAGGAAAAAAGAAGCCAAAGGAAGGACTTTGACATTATTCAATCGAAAAAACCATGATGACTCTGCTCATGAAGTAGTAAGGAATGGAAAATTTGCTTCTATATTAAACAAATTTCCAAAAACAGCTCGACGCAAGTAGTCCACTAAGACAGAATGCCAATGGGCACAAGGCCATAACTTCCTACTAGCGCCAACCCAAAATAATTTGTTTTTGAGAGCCTACTTCAGGAATGATCAATAGAGGAAATGTTCTTGACATGCCAAGGGATGTAATGACACTTTTTTCAAGGTATGACAATACACAGAAGTCACTGAAATGGTCCTCCAATGATCGGGATGGGGATTGCAGGGATGGTTACAAAATATTGTGTAACACGCACGAACGTGAACAAGGCACTCACGTGGTCACAACTTAGAAAATTTGATACAACCACTCTCAAACAAAATGATCGGACCCGAACGTGTTTCATTGGGCGCCCTCACATGGCGCGACACAATGCGCCTGACCGAACGTGTTTCCTTGGGCACCCTCACATGACCTGACTTGACCCAAACCTGTTTCCTTGGGCACCCTCACATGAACTAACCCAACCTGACCGTAACTCATTTTCTTGGGCGCCCTCACACGACCCGACCCGACCTGACCTAAGCGAAGGCATAAGGGAGCAAATCAAAAAGGGGTTGCATGAACATGCACAAGGCACATAGGCGGTCACAACTTAGCATTTTTGATATGGCCTGCCTCAAACAACCTGACCTGACCCGACCTTACATGAACATGTTTCCTTGGGTGCCCTCACACAACATGACCCGACCCGCCCAAACGAAGGCACAAGTAAGCAAATGGGAAATGCATTGCACAAACATGCACAAGGCACAAGGGCAGTCACAACATAGAATTTTTTTTACAACCTCCCTCACACGACCCTACCTGAACGTGTTTCCTTAGGTGTCGTCACACAATCCGACCCAACCCGACCCAGCTTGACCGTGTTTTCTTGGGCACCCTCACATGGCATGACCCAACCCACTCGAATGAAGCCACAATGGAGAAAATGAAAAATGGGTTGCATGAACATGCACAAGGCACACGAGCAGTCACAACTTAGAATTTTTGATATGGCCTCCCTCACACCACCCAACCCGACCCAACGCGAACACGTCTCCTTGGACGCCCTGACATGACACAACCTGACCTGCCTAAACAAAGGCATAAGGGAGAAAATGAGAAAGGGTCACGCGAACATGCACAAGGCACAAGATAGGTCACAAATTAGCATTTTTGATATGGCCGCCCTCACATGAGCTGACCCAAATGCGTTTCCTTTTGTGCCCTCACATGACCCGAAACAACCCGACCCTACCTGAACCACCCGAACGCGTTTCCCTGGGTACCCTCACATGACACTACCCGACCTGACCCAACCCGCTCGAACACATTGCCTTGGGTGCCGTCATAAGACATGACCCAACCCGACCCGCCCAAATGCATTTCCTTCAGCGCCCTCATATGGCACTACCCGACCCAACACGACCTACCCAAATGAAGGCATAATGGACCAAACTGAAAATGGGTCTCATGAACATGTAGAAGGCATACTAGAAGTCATAAATCAACATTTTTGATACAACCTCCCTCACACGACCCAACCTAAACCGACCTGAACACGTTTCCTTGGGCACCCTCACACGGCAAGACCCGACCCGCCCGCACGAAGGCATAAGGGAGAAAATGGGAAACGGGTCACACGAACATGCACAAGGCACATAGGCGGTCACAAATTAGCATTTTTGATACAACCACCCTCACACGACCTGACCTGACCTGACTCGAATACATTTCCTTGGGCACCCTCAGACGACCCGACCCAACCCGACCCTACCTGACCCGCCTGAACGCGTTTCCTTGGGCACCCTCACACGACACGACCCAACCTGACCTAACCCGACCCATCCGAAAAAATTTCCTCAGGCTCCCTCACATGACACAACCCTACCCGACCCACCCTAACATCTTTCCTTAGGCACCCTGACGCGACACGAATCAAATCGACCTGCCCAAACACGTTTCCTTGGGTGCTCTCACACGACCCGACTTGAACGTCTTTCCTTGGGCACCCTCACCCAACCCTACCCAACCCGCCTGAACCTCTTTCCTTAGGTGCTCACTCACATTGCACAACCTGACCCGAATATGTTTCCTTGGGCTCCCTCACACGACCCAACCTGCCCAAACGAAGTCATGAGGGAGAAAAGAAAAATGGGTCACATAAATATGTACAACGCACAGGGGTGTTCACAACTTATAATTTTTTTATACAACCTCCATCACATGACCTGACCTGACCCAACCCAAACACATTTCCTTGGGCGCCTTCCCATGGAATGACCAGACCCGCCTGAACGAAAGCACGAGGGAGAAAACAGAAAACGGGTGAAACAAACATGCACAAGGCACATGGGCAGTGAGAACTTAGCATTTTTAACATGGCCACCCTCACACAACATGACCCAACCTTCCCGAACGCATGACTCAACCCACTCAAATGCACGACTCGACCTGCCCAAATGCACGACTCGACCCGCTTAAACACATGATCTGAATGACACGAACCGACCTACCTGAACGCATGACCTAACCTTCCCAAGCATGAAACCCGAACAACACGACCCGACCCACTTGAACACACGACCTCGATGACATGACCCGACCCACCCTAATGACACTGCTCGAACTGCATGACCTGACCCGCCCAAACATGCACAAGGCACACCCATGATCACCACCTAGTATTTTTGAAACAACTTCCCTCACACGATGCGACCCAACTCATCCCACCTGAATGAGTTTCCTTAGGCATGCTCACACGGGCGAAGCACTGGCACCACTACCACTTTGTGATAGATGGTATCAAAGCTCAATTCAGGGTGAGTTGAGCTTGGTTGAAGATTGAATATCGAAGTAGGAATACAATGATAGGGCTGAAATTGGTATCGATGCTTGGACATTATATTGGATAGTCTCAGTGAAACAATGGCAGGGGAAATACATTGGTCAGGGTCGAAGCTGCATAACAAGACATGGAAAGTTGGGAAGAATGTTAAGGGAGGATTTTCAGACCTTGTACAAGTTGAGGTTTTTGCCGCTTCGTCGACCGTCATTCATCGCATGTCCATCGAATGGTTCCAACACCATTGATCATTGTCCTTGACTCATGGGTCTTACATACTCCCCCACTTAAAATAACATTTTTGTCTCCGATAGTGCTACCATCATCGTAGCACCATATTGTCATAATATATCGTTGCAACTTTTTTCGCAATGTATCATCGCACAATATCATCGCATAAACCATCAAGGTTCATGTCTAACACATCCAAGGGAAATATCTCCTCAATCCATGATCATCAACACATCCGTCACAATCACCACGTTCTATACCATCATGGGTGTTTGATCAATTTAGTGTGTCCTAAATTGCTGCATTTAATTTTTCAATCCGAGATTCGTAAGCTGATGAAGTGCGGCGCACTATATGTGCAAGATAACCTTTTTCTTAACTTTTTGTCGTTTTTGGTTTTCTAAGGTGAGATGGAAATTCTAAAATAAAAACAAATATGGTTATATTTGTTCAAGGAAATGATATCCTCTATAATGATTTACCAACTTGAAACTTAAAAAGGAATTTGAAACTTACAATGACAAAACTTGAAAGGAAATGAAAATGTGCTGCTGAAATGAAAAGGGGCTGCTAGTCTAATGAATCAAAACAATGAAATAGTGAGTATGAAACCAAAATATTCTTGCTGCTGTCTAAACACAAAATAAATTATGCTGAAAGAAATCCAAAAGTTGCAATAAAGTAAATCTAAATAAAATTACATCAACTTGTCTTCTGATCCCTCATCATTAGTCTAGCTATGATTTTCGGAAGTAACCATAAACAACTTGAGTAACTGATATCTAACTTGCAGAAAGTAAACTAATATCAAACCATACATTCATAATTCAATCCCTCACCATCAGTCCAGCTGTGGCTTTCGGAGGTAACTGAGGATGTCATGCACAATTTAATATATCTAAATTTGCAGAAAGGAAACTAATACCAAACTACACATTTCATAATACAATCCCTCACCATCAGTCCAGCTGTGGCTTTCGGAGGCAACTGAAGATGTTATGAGCAGTTTAATATATCGAAATTTGCAAAAAGGAAACTAATACCAAACTACACATTTCATAATACAATCCCTCACCATCAGTCCAGCTGTGGCTTTCGGAGGCAACTGAAGATGTTATGAGTAGTTTAATATATCTAAATTTAACTACTGAAGCAAATAAGAAAAACTGAATTAAACAAAGGCGTACTTGAAATTAAACAGAAACTAAGAAAAACAAATTAGCAGCAGAACAATGTTAATTCCATGTCATTAGTCAAAAAGTTATGCAAATGCCTGGGCTGCCTATCTATAACCTGAAACAAGAACACTGATTAGTGTTTAATAACATAAAACATGAAAGACAGAAGTAGAATGGAAAGCATGAAAGTTTATAAAAAGAAATGAAGCATATATACCATGAAGGATGCAATGTATAAACATGTGAATGGATTATGGCACAATGAGCTTTAAAGAAATAAAATAAGAAGTATATAATAATGCACAGAACCTTGGCGAGTGCAGGGGCCCTCTACACCAGCCTTGGCAACAATCTTCAAGTACGAATTAAGTTTGGAAAAAGAGTCTTCTTATATTAAAATGCAGTCATAACAGTAAGGTGGTATTACGGCACAAAGGCAGCGTAATTACATTACAGAGCAGACTAATAAAAGATAACAGAGACTAACTCCATATGCGTATGAAAACACGTTATTTATAACAAAAGAAACATAACTAATTCCTAAAGTTTATGCTGGTGGAGAACACGTAGACCATTACGTCCACGGATCTAGGATCATGGCCGTATTGAAAAATAAATCTACGAGGAGTGGATGTTTGAATTCAGCTAAGGAGCCATGTACAGATGTTGATTTATCCTCCGCAATTCAGAAACATCCATATGAACCTTCACGTGACACGAAACAGAGTCCTGTCACCGTGGGACTCTACGGTTGACTTCCATTTGGACGCCTTTGACCGCAGCTTCTTTAGATGAGTTTGCTCGAGCCAATAGGACACGAACCATGTCCACATCATTTCTGACTTGCCCATGTGGCTCGTTTTTCCTGTAGACACCTATAACATAGAGTTTCACAAAATGGCTGCGGAAAGTTGCAGCAGCTGCGGAAAGTGGCAAGATTCCGTAGCTAGATGAAAAAAATCTAAATCAAACAGCATACACAAAAATATAATTAAAAACCATGTTAGATGCTCTTTTGCAATTAGTATAAAATGATATTGACAACTTGGGAGGTTTAGGTGAGTGAAAAAGGTATAGAAAAGTGTATGGAAAAGATGCAGATTTGAGACTCAACATACCCCCATTGTGAAGGTGTTGCATGTCCTCATGCAACCAAAATTTTGATATTCCTTCCTTAGTTCATATTCCTTGACACTTCAGCCAGCACATCCAATCCTCTCCTCCTCTTCCTTGGTGCTGCCAACATTCTGGGTTTCTTCATTAAGCACCTAAATTTAATATTAACCAGTGCTCTGCTTAACTTTTGGCATTTCCTTTTCAATTTATTCTTCTTCTTCTGCCATATTCCCAGATGTAGCATGGTATTATCATGAATGATTTTTTCCAGTTTTCCTTGTTCCTTCAATGTCTCATTTTCATTTTTGATGTGTCTATTTAAAAGCTCTAGCTCAAAGATTTCTTGTTTTAGTGATTGGACTAAATCATCCTGTACTGTATGAGGCTGAATGGACGAAGTACTGGGACCTGTAGCTGCCTTTTCCAAAGATTCTATATCGTCATATAATTCCTGCTGCTTGGGGTCTATATCAGGTGTCATTTTTATTGGGATGTCCCCAAAATTCCATGAAGGAGAGTTATCTTCAAAATCTAGCTGAGAAGGGCTCACGTCAACATTTTGCTGAGAATAGGATGGACTATGTTCAATGTCTGACTGAGAATGAAATGAACCAGGTTCACTAACTGATTGAGATGGACTATGGTCAGTTGGGGACTATTCAGATGTTTCCTCTCCCAAATCAATGAAATGAGGACCCTTCATTTGCGTTTTCCTCAATTTCCCCTTAAGTCTGCTGCTTCTTCTCACACGCTGTGGTACACTATCCTTTTGTTTTTGTTTTCTTTTCTCTGTCTTCTTGGCCAAAGATGACTGTTTTTGAAGATAAACTAATCTTTCAGATAACACTTGATGATCTTCTTCTTCAGAAGAAGGGGTTTTATGTATAGTCTCAATAGTTTTTCTCTCTTTTGGTGTTATTGGCTTCTTACCCTTGATTTCTTTCTTCTTCCTCTTTGACAGTCTCTCTTCCCTATCAGTTCTTTCAATTGTAGTAGTAGGAGTATTTTGAATTTCATCAATTGTTCTTTTTCTCCTACTTCTTCTTGTTGTGCTACCTTCAGGAATTTCTTGAGTAGGAGTAATTTTAGTTTCATCATTTATTCTTTTCCTTCTACTCCTTCTTGTTGTACTACCTTCAGGAATTTCCTGAGGTTCCTCAAAGAAATTTCTAATCATAAATTGTTCCCATGTGTCTTTCTTCTCCTTTAACTCTTTTTCAATAAATTTTTTTACAAGAACGTGGTGATATAGATGTGGTTCTACATCTCCTAAATGTTTCTGAACAGTCACATAAATTTTCTTCAAGCTATTTAATATAAAATATGGGAGATTGAGAGCTTGATTATCTAGAAAATTCATCAGCAACCTGGTATGGTACATATACATGGACCCAAAATGGCCTTCACATGTAATGAATTTTTGAACAACTAGCAGCAAAGTAGCCCATTCCTCTTTCAATGCATGAACATGAATTCCTTTTTTAAAAATAGTTATGTCCATACCTTGGTTTCGTAAGATTTTTCTCCAAGCCTTATCACTGATGCTTTTATTCTTAAACCAACGCTCACCCTCTTGAATAAGTTTCGTGGCAGATGCTATAGATGCTTCATTGACCGCAAACTTAAGGTCTCCAATCTCTACTTCCAAGCCATTAAACGACCTTGCGAATGCCTTTGTTACTTCTTTATGATAACCTATGAATTTCTGGATAAACCGCAGCCACTTTGCTTTCTTCAATATATCCCTTACTTGCGGATATCCCTCCATGAACTTAGGTCCTTCCGGTTCTGCTCTTAGCAATTTACCCATTTTTCTTTCTGTTCTTCACAAATTTGCTTGCGTGAGGGTTCAATGGAAATAGAACGGCTGAATGCACGGAGATGAGCACAATGACTGTGGGTAAATGTCAGAGAGTGGGTATACAGACTATAGCGTAGTAGAGAACGAAATGGAGTGAACAGAACAGAGTGGGGTTTCGTAAGCACGGCAGAGACACGACTGTGAGATTAACAGAATATAACACATCTGGCAGTGTTTTGAATTTTGGTGGATGCACAATAAATATGAGCACGTTTAAACAACGGCTATGGATTTATGTGGCTGTAAGAGTCCGTGGTCAAATCAATTACGTCTCATTGTCACCGGTGGAATATAGGAATATGAGTGAAGATCGGGGGTTTAATTATGAAATCGTTTGAGAATGAATGCAAGAGGATGATATGGAGATCGTGAAAGGGTTACGGAATTATCAATATAATCATTGCACATAATGAATGGAGCTCATGGTTCATAACTATATAAAAATGTGTTTTCAATGCTATTTGAAATAAATTTTACTCATACCTTTGGAATCTTTGCCTTTTCCTTGGTCTTTAACTAGTTGCTCTTTATTGGTGTCTTGAATGCTCCATGTCTTCATTTTTGATCCTCTCACCTGCATTTTATTTCATGATTATGGAAATAACATCTGGCTGTACATTCTTTTGAAAATAGAGTAGTAGCTGTGGAATCTGCTTCTGGCTGCAGAAACTGGAGTCAGCTGCGGAAACAGATGTCAGTTGCAGAAACTGACACAGCTATTACGTGGATGAATAGTGATGAATAGATGGAAATGGTTATGAAAAATAATTTTATTGATGAAATGGAATGAAACAGATAAAATGAAATGGAATGAAGTGAAATGAAGTGAAATGAAATGGAATGAAGTGGAATGGAATGGAGTGGGTGGTCACAAAGCTTGTGAAATGATTTTTTTTTTTTTTGGAAAATATAGAGTGTCAGGTGTTCCTGATTTTCACCTTATATTTTCTGTATAAGACTGCCAATCAGTGATTGGTTTTCAGGCTTATACATTTTTTTTTTTTTTTTTTTTTAAAAACTAAAAAGAACAAAAGCTAGGCTGGTGGAGAAGAAGAATTCTTCTGTACCAGCCTAATTGCAGAAATTTATTGAAACATTTTGACAAAATCCTCTTTTGAGAGTGGCTTATGATAAACTTTCAATCTATGGCCATTCACAATAAGAGGAGTTTGAAACCCATCAATGGTCTTGATTCTTACTGCTCCATTGTTAAAGATCTTGTCAATCTCATATGGCCCAAGCCAATGAGTCTGAAATTTTCCTTGAAAATCTTTAAACTTGGAATCAAATAACAATGCCCAATCTCCTTCTTGAAACTTCTTCTCTTTAATGTACTTGTCATGCCATTTAGCTCTTTGATATTGAACTAGATCAGTTCTTAAAATTGCTTCTTGTCTGATCTCATCTAGCTCATTCAATTGCTCCATTCTATGCTTTTGGGCTTCTGATAAGTTCATCCCCAACTGAACTGCTATCTTGAAGCTCTTGACTTGGAACTCAATGGGGAGCAAGACTTCTTTCCCATAAAAAAGTTCATAGGGAAAATGTCCTGTTGTATTTCTCCATGTAGTTCTGTAGGCCCACAAGGCTTCAGGAAGCCTTTCTGCTCAATCTCTTCTATGTAGATGAACAGTTTTGGTGATGATACTTTCAAGAACTTTATTTGTGGACTCCACTTGACCATTTGCTTGCGGATGGTAAGGAGTAGATCTTCTGTGCTTGATTTTTTATTCTTCCATCAACTTCTCCACCAAATTGGATGTCAATTTTCTCCCCTGATCTGTCACAATTTCTCTTGGAACACCAAAGCGAGTAAAAATATCCTCATAAAGAAAATGAACAACTGAATTTTCAGTAGCAGATACTAATTCTTTGGCTTCTACCCATTTAGTAACATAATCAATACAAACCAATATATACTTCTTTTTCTTAGATGGTGGATTAATAGGTCCAATGAAATCTAAAGCCCATTTTTCAAAGGGTTCAATGAGTACTTGTGTTTGCAATGGCATTTCATTTGAAAGGGTAGGTTTCCCTACTCTTTGGCAGCTGTCACACCTTTTGACATATTGTTTTGCATCTTTGAAGAGGGAAGGCCAATAATATCCTAAAGAGAGGATTTAATAGGCCGTCCTTTTGTCTGCAAAGTGTCCGCCGCATGGTTCATCATGACATGCCTTAAGAATATCAGGCATTTCATCTTCCCTGACACATCTTCTGATCACAAGATCTGGCCCCGTTTTAAACAATTCGTTAGAAATCCATGAATATTTTGAACTCTCCTGAATAATTTTTCGTTTTTCACTTGGAAATAAATGTGAAGGCAGTTTCCCTGTAACCAAATAGTTAGCAATATCTACATACCAAGGAGTTTTAATAGTTACTGCAAACAATTTTTCATCAGGAAACTTATCCTCTATAGGAGAATCTTATTTAGTATTCTGAATCCTAGACAAGAAATCAGCTACTGTATTTTGTTTTCCTGGTCTATCCAACACAGTAATATTGAATTCTTGCAAAAGTAAGAGCCATCTTGTCACTCTGCCATTAGTAACTGGTTTGTTCATTAAATATCTAATTGCAGAATGGTCAGTATGAATAAAAGTTTCATAGCCTGTTATGTAATGTCTAAACTTATTAATTGCATGAACAACAGCTAAAAACTCTTTTTCAGTCACAGTATAATTCAACTCTGTGGGAGTCAAATTTTTACTGGTATAATAAATCGCATAAGGAACTAAATATTTTTGACCCAACACAGCTCCTAGAGCTGTATCTGAAGCATATGTAGAAATATGGAAAGGGAGTTTCCAATTTGGTCCTCTCAAGATAGGTGCTTCAGATATTCTTGTTTTCAAAGTTTCAAAAGCTGATTGACAATCAGGATCCCATTTAAATTCACAATCTTTTGTAAGCAATTTGAAGAGTGGAGATGCAATTTTAGTGAAGTTTTCTATAAATCTTCTATAGTAACCAGTAAATCCTAGAAAACTTCTAACATCTCTTTGACAATTTGGAATAGGCAACTTGGATATGACTTCAACTTTTGATCTATCAACCTTAATCCCATCTTCTGAAACATGATGTCCTAAAACAATCCCTTCAATAAATATCATAAAGCATTTTTCATGGCTTAATGAAAGGTTTGTTTCTTTACATCTTATAAGGACTTTTTCCAAATTTTCTAATGCCTCTTCAAATGAATTACCATAAACTGTAAAATCATCCATATAAACCTCTACACAATCATGGATTAGATCAGAAAAAATTCCTAGTACCGCTCTTTGGAATGTTGCAGGTGCATTACATAACCCAAAAGGAAGCACTCGATAGGCAAAAGTTCCCCATGGACAAGTAAATGTGGTCTTATCTTGATCTTCAGGTGCTACCTGAATTTGATTATAGCCACTAAAACCATCCAAAAATGAAAATTACTTTTTACCTGCTAATGTATCTAATACTTGATCAATAAAAGGCAAAGGAAAGTGATCCTTCAAAGTTGCTTTGTTCAATTCCCTGTAATCAATGCATACCCTCCATTTACCATTCTTTTTAGGTACTATAACCAAAGGAGAAACCCATCGGCTATCTGAAATTGGATAAATGAAGTTTACATTGAGTAGTTTTTGGAGCTCTTCTTTCACTATCTCCTAAGATTTGGATTCATCCTTCTTTGAGGTTGTCTGATTGGTCTACTGTTTTCCTCAATATAGATATGATGGATGCAAGTCTTAGGATCAATACCTTTCATGTCAATATACTCCCATGCAAATGCAATAGAATGTTTTTGCAAGATTTTGGTTAGTTCTTCTTGTTGTGACTTTTCCAAATGTTTGTTGATATTCAATGTTTTTCCTGGAAAAATCTCAATAGTAGAACTACTAAACTCTTCCATAGAGTAAAGAGACATTTGTCTTGATGATAAATATTCTATGTCAGATTCCAACTGAAATTGTGTGGGGTCATATTCTGAAGATGTCTCAAAATTTTCTAATGTGTTCAGAATTTGACTATCCTCACCGATTTCAGAAATGGTAAAGACAGGTTGTATAATGTCCTCATCATCGACCCATTCATTGTCTCCTACTTCTGTGATTGCTCTTGCTGGAGGATACAAATTGAATTTCTTTGTCGAATTACCATTAGAAATGTACATGTCTCCAGATCTACAACTAATAAAAGCATCAGCTGTGGCTAGCCAAGGTCTTCCTAAGATAAGTGGATGTCCTCCTAGATTACTTTTGGGAGTCAAAATCATAAAGTCTACTGGATATTACCAAGAATCTAAGGAGACTGAAATATCTTCTAATACACCATCTGGTTTAATAACCGATCGATCTGCAAGTTGCAATAAAGTAGGTGTAAAAAGAAGGTTAGGAAGTTTTAACTGTTCCATAGTCCGTCTACTCATAATGTTGATAGCAGCCCCTAAGTCAATCAATGTGTTTGGAATTTCTATCCCATTTATATGTGTCTTGACAATTGGACTTCCCGGATCTACATACTTCTGCATAGTAATTTTTCCCATCATAATGTCTGCAATCTTTCCTACCAGGTGGATTCTTCTTGTGTCTTTTAGTTTCCTTCCTGGTCTTTTGAAACTCAACTCCTTTATGGTTTTTGCTAGAATAGGAATCTCTCGAATGGCTTGTAGCAAGGGAATCTTGATACAAAAATTCTTCAATTCATCTAGAAAGTCATAGTTAGGCAACAAGATTTTTTTTTCCACCCCCTTGTCAATTTGTAGTCTTTCAGGAAAAGGAGGTGTAGACGAAGATGCAGGTTGCTCAACTATAGGAGTTGTGGGTGTTGACTTTTCTTTTTCTTTTTGAATGTTTGAATTTTGAGGAGATTTTTCCTCAGAACCCTTATTGACTTCAAGAGAGTCCTCCTCAGAGGTATCTTGCTCTTGAATATCTATAGAAGGTTTTTCTAAAACTCTACCAAATCTGAGTTGTACATCATTGAGAGGAACAATCATATAGGTAGGAAATTGTTGTCCTTCTACCATGTAAGTATTCTGAGGATTTTTATTATTAGGATTTGGCAATGGATGAGCTGGAAGTTGATTTGTCTTTTGTTGGTATGGGAGCATGAGTTGAGGATTTGGATTTTGTTGAGAAGGTTGTTGTTGTGGAAATGGCAATGAAAGTTGTGGATTTGGGTTTGGAAGTTGTGGAGCTTGTTGATTTTGAAAAGATGGAGAATATTGATAAAATTGAGCAAATATCCCATAAGGATTTTGCATCCCTTGTACCCATGGTTGATATGGATTCTGATGTTGGGGCCAAGGTTATTGCCAAGGATTCCAATTTGGTGGGGTTTGAAAATTCATAGGGTTGTTAAACCCTTGAGTTTGTTGTCCCTGCCAAGGTCTTCTTGCAACAAAACAGAGAGATTCTACCGAATTTGGGTCTTCTTGAAAGACAGCTTTGAGTCCAGGAATTGAAGGACAATCCTTGATCTCATGATTCTCTGAGCAAATCATACATGTTTCTACAACTTTTGCATCCAAGGGACATTCCCTTAAAGCATGTTTCTTCCTACATTTCAGACAAAAGATGGCTAAGGCATCTGTTTCTGCTTTCTACTTGTTTTGGATTTTAAGGGTGTCTAGTTGTTCACTAAGGCTCCCTAAGATATCAGTTTTGAATTCATCAAGAATGTTACCAATCTCTACCCTACTTACTGATCCAGTTGCAGATTTGTTAGCCCTAATAAGAGAAGGATCCCTAGGCCCTTTTCCTATTTTAGATTTTCCTCTTGAGAGATGGACACATAGTTCTATTATATCACGAAGTGGAAGTTGAGAAATGTCTCCTTTCCCCATCATGTTTAAAATATCTATCCATTCATCTCTAATGGCTTTTAATATGAGGGCTTTCAAGGTTTCATCATCTAAGTTGCTCATCTTTCCTCTTTTCAAGTTGTATTGAAATCTTTCAAGTAAGTCTTCCAAATTTTCATCTTCTTTTTGCATCATTTTGAATACCTCATCCTTGTGATTGGTGGGCATACAATAGTCCAAGTATCTATCCAAAAATGTTTGTTTCATATCATTCCAAGTCCTAATAGATTGAGTGGCTAATCCCAAGAACCATTTCAAAGCAGATCCCTTCAATGTTGAAGGAAACAGTTTGAGTTTTTTAGAGTCTTCCATATAGTCATAAGTTCGGCACACGACTTCAATTCTACCTCTACCTCTACCTCCATCTATTACTTCCTCTGCCATGATAGTTTCTTTAGAGTCCTTAAAGTCCTCTAGTTCTTCTACCAAGGGAGGATGAGAGAGAGTCTCTTTGTTTTCTAAATGGGATTTAGTAGGTGGTATAGGAGAATCCTCTAATTCAGCTGCTCCATGAATTCCAAAAATCTTAAGGCTAGGGGTAGATGGTGGTGAATCTGGTCTATGCCTTGAAGAAGATGGAGTAATGAAAATCGAAGTCTTCGCTTTAGCTATAAACCTTCCCCTAGAATCTCTTGCTCTATGCATGTCATTTTTTATTTTTATTTTTATTTTTTAAAAAGTTGGGCTAATAATTCTCTTTCTGATCTTCCAGGTCACACTAGGTGCAAGAAGAGAGCATACTTAAGAAATTAATGAACCAATAACTCTCTTTTCTGATCCTCCAGATCACACTAGGTGCAAGAGGAGAGCATACTTCAAGAAGTTATCAAGTTTTCCCTTCTTTTATGATTTTGTTTTTTTTTTTTTAAGAAATTGGCTACCTAGTTACACTTCCCCGGCAACGGCGCCAAAATGTTTGGTCAATTTAGTGTGTCCTAAATTTCTGCATTTAATTTGTCAATCCGGGATTCGTAAGCTGATGAAGTGCGGTGCACTATATGTGCAAGATAACCTATTTCTTAACTTTTTGTCGTTTTTGGTTTTCTAAGGTGAGATGGAAATTATAAAATAAAAACAAGTATGGTTATGTTTGTTCAAGGAAATGATATCCTCTATAATGATTTACCAACTTGAAACTTAAAAAGGAATTTGAAAATTACAATGACAAAACTTGAAAGGAAATGAAAATGCGCTGCTGAAATGAAAAGATGCTGCTAGTCTAATGAATCAAAATAGTGAACTAGTGAGCATGAAACCAAACTATTCTTGCTGCTGTCTAAACACAAAATAAATTATGCTGAAAGAAATCCAAAAGTTGCAATAAAGTAAATTTAAATCAATTTACATCAACTTGTCTTCCGATCCCTCATCATTAGTCCAGCTATGATTTTCGGAAGTAACCATAAACAACTTGAGTAACTGATATCTAACTTGCAGAAAGTAAACTAATATCAAACCATACATTCATAATTCAATCCCTCACCATTAGTCCAGTTGTGGCTTTCGGAGGCAACTGAAGATGTTATGAGCAGTTTAATCTATCTAAATTTGTATAAAGGAAACTAATAACAAACTACACATTTCATAATACAATCCCTCACCATCAGTCCAGCTGTGGCTTTCGGAGGCAACTGAAGATGTTATGAGCAGTTTAATATATCTAAATTTGCAGAAAGGAAACTAATACCAAACTACACATTTCATAATACAATCCCTCACCATCAGTCCAGCTGTGGCTTTCGGAGGCAACTGAAGATGTTATGAGTAGTTTAATATATCTAAATTTAACTACTGAAGAAAATAAGCAAAACTGAATTAAACAAAGCAGTACTTGAAATTGAACAGAAACTAAGAAAAACAAATTAGCAGCAGAAAAATGTTAATTCCATGTCATTAGTCAAAAAGTTATGCAAATTCCTGGGCTACCTATATATAACCTGAAACAAGAACACTGATCAGTGATTAATAACATAAAACATGAAAGACAGAAGTAGAATGGAAAGCATGAAAGTTTATAAACAGAAATGAAGCATATATACCATGAAGGATGCAATGTATAAACATGTGAATGGATTATGGCACAATGAGCTTTAAAGAAATAAAATAAGAACTATACAATAATGCACAGAACCTTGGCGAGTGCAGAGGCCCTCTACACCAGCCTTGGCAACAATCTTCAAGTACAAATTAAGTTTGGAAACAGAGTCTTCTTATATTAAAATGTAGTCATAACAGTAAGGTGGTATTACGGCACAAAGGCAGCGTAATTACATTACAGAGCAGACTAATAAAAGATAACAGAGACTAACATAGAATAACTCCATATGTGTATGCAAACACGTTATTTTGTAACAAAAGAAACATAACTAATTCCTAAAGTTTATGCTGGTGGAGAACATGTAGACCATTACATCCACGGATCTAGGATCATGGCCGTATTGAAAAGTAAATCTATGAGGAGTGGATGTTTGAATTCGGCTATGGAGCCATGTACAGATGTTAATTTGTCCTCCAAAATTCAGAAACGGCCATATGAACCTTCACGTGACACGAAACAGAGTCCTGTCACCGTGGGATTCTACGGTTGACTTCCATTTGGACACCTTTGACCGCAGTTTCTTTAGATGAGTTTGCTCGAGCCAATAGGACACGAACCATGTCCACATCATTTCTAACTTGCCCATGTGGCTCATTTTTCCTGTAGACACCTGTAACATAGAGTTTCACAAAATGGCTGCGGAAAGTTGCAGCAGCTGCGGAAAGTGGCAAGATTCCGCAGCTAGATGAACAAAATCTAAATCAAACAACAGACACAAAAATATAATTAAAAACCATGTTAGATGCTCTTTTTCACTTAATATATAATGATATTGACAACTTGGGAGGTTCAGGTGAGTGAAAAAGGTATAGAAAAGTGTATGGAAAAGATGCAGATTTGAGACTCAACAATGGGAAGTCAATCTCTCCGTTATCATTCAGATTGAACCTTAGGCTGAGAGCGGAAATTCTGAGGTAACCTCAAACGACGCTTAGCCAAGTATCTATCCCTACTAGGCCAAGAGAAGGATCTCTCTGTATAGAAAACATTCAAAAGGACTAAGGAAAGAATATTTTAGGCTAGGTATAGTAGCTCAGAGTTTTGATTTTTGATTTGAGTAGGGTTTTGCTAGATCAGGAGGAGTCAAACAGCTAGGGCAAGGAAATTAGGTCAAAATTCACAGGGTGTTCTAAGGGGAAAGGTAGGTAGAAGGTTTGGCATTTAAAGGATCGATATGGTGAGGTAAAATAGACTAGTGAGGATTTAGGAAGAGCATAGGAGATGAATTATCCCTAAACTAAAAAAAATAAACAAATTATGCTAAATTCTGCGAAACAGAGCATGAAAACATGAATTCTGCCTTTCAACTTGCAATTAAGAATATCATAGACATTAAAATGGTTTATGATCTTAAAATACATTCATACAAATTATCACAAATAAGAAACTATGTCAAGCATTTCATACCACATGCATACCAAAGAAATAGCTGCAAATTTATCGTTAATGTCCTAGCCAAACTGATACAAAATTGTGTCCTTGAGATGCCAAAGCTCCAAGTGAGTCAAACCATTAGAATGACTGATAAAATACATCATATAGACCTAAAAACCACTCCTCCTATCCTCATAGAGTCGAATCCATGAGATAGGGATTAGTTTCACCTATTCCCAAATAAGAAATTAAAGACAAGGAAGACCCAACAATTTGCCTCTAAAAGAGAGGAAACTGATTCATTTGACCTCTAGAGGAATTATCTGATGTATATACCATATATAACAATAAAAACATGAAATTTAAATTTATATTGAACTTTTACATCAATAATTTCTCATTTCCCAGGATAAAAAGTCAAAATGTCAAAATTTGCTAAAGATGATGAAAATGACATTTTGCTGGCAAAAGCATAGCGCTATGACAGAAAATCTAGCCTCTCTTGCATCTTTGGAGGCCTTCCCGGTGTCCCAATCAACTCTATGATATCTCATTGGAAATATCTCTGAGTCTAGTTTCCAAATATGCATGTCATTTCCAAAATGGTTCTCATTTGTCCTGTCAAAAAATGAATCTCCCAAGACTGGTAAAAGCACAATGCCAAGAAAAAAGGAGGCAGAAACATGAAAATTTGGTGCTTTTTTGCAATTTTGAGGGACGATTTATCCTCCATATTTTATAAAACTTGCTTAGGTTGATTTACTCATCATTCTTAACATGATGGTGGTGACCATTTGTCCATTGGAAGCTCCAAGAAAAAGTGCAGCGCCAAGGGCTTTGCATTTTTGGTAGATTTTCTATGTGCCCAAATTGCCTAAAAAACTGAAATTGCACTAAAGTGCCAAATGTGCCAAAACTTGCCAAAATTGTGAGGTCACTTGCTGACCGAGGGCTTGAGGCATGAAGAGACACCTCAACAAGTATGTTTAACCTCTCCTTCTCCTTTTTCTCTGTCAAATCTTGAATTTTTGCATGGACTCATTTGAGCTTGGCCCTTACAATTTTACTTCTCATGGCATAGTTCTTTTTCATTTTCCTTTGAATATCATTGTCCTTTTTGGCCTTCTCTAGCAAGATCTCCATATGAAAATTGGCTCTATCAAGCCACGACTCTCTATCTCTTCTAATCTCAAGGGTAAGCAACTCACTTGGAGTGAGCTTCTCTGCAAACTCGGCTTCTCTCTGTCTCTCACGGGCTAGAGCTATCTTTAGCCCTATTCTCTTTGGTCTCTATCTAGGTGGATGATCCTCCTCCTCATAAATCTCTCCAAATCTGTCCAAGGTCTCCTCTAAAAAGGCTTTGGCCCTTTCTGCCTCTTTCCTTGCTTTGATGGTCCTGAACTCATCAATGATTTGCTTGGTTTTCAGCTGCTGATTTTCTTGCTCAAGAAAATAAATCACATATTGTGCTCTGTCAAGATTAGCATGAATTTCACTAATATTTGCCTCCTTGCATCTAATTATTGCACTAGTGACTCTATCCTCACTCTCCTCATCAAGTTCAATCAACTGAAACTCCTACTATGTTTCATCTTTATCCTCCTGCTCCTCAATGATTGGCTCTTTAGCCTTTTCCTTTCCCTTGTCCACCTTTTTTGCTGATGAGGAAGGCATGGCCCCTTTCACTCCAAGTGGAGCAAACACATTCCTGTGGCCTCTCTGATAGGTCTTGGTAAATGGATCAACATCAGTCACATTAGCCCAAGTTGCCTCAATGACCTTTTCAGTGCTTGATGCCTCAGTATCATGATGTGATGATGGTGAATGATTTCGGAAAGGTGAAGAAGTAGGATGAACATGAGGGGAATGCATATGACTAGGTGATGATGGAGTAGCAGGCTGAGATGATGAAGGTATACTCTGCTCATGATGACTAGGTGGGGTAGTGAAAATTTCATTTGCCATGAAAGTGTCCCATGAAATGTTCTTCTCCTCAAGCTGATGCATGACTACGATATTAATGAGGGAATGGTGAAAAATACTTTGCATTTGATGATTATAATTCCTCCTTTGTACAATGTATGCCATCTTGGCAATTCTTTGGGAGAGATAGTAAGGTATTTTTAGCATTTAGACTCTAGTGAAGTGCATGAGGAGTCAGATATGGTATGAATAGAGTCGATAAAACATCCCCTCACAAGTGAAGCACTTCATGATTATTTTCATCATGGGGACATACCGGTCAAGGAGATGAGAGAAAGGGAAAATGGTTTTCCTGTCATCCTTATATCTAGGTTTGAGATATGGTTCCAAATAGCTTAGATCAAGGTTTAATTTCTTAAACCATTTCTCTCCCACATTAAGGATCCTTGTAGAAGCTGAAATGGCATTACTAGACATGGTAAAAGTGACCCCAGCAAGAGTGACCTACCTATCATAAAGATTTGTGATGAACAACCTTGTCAACATAGGGTGATACTGAATCTACTACACCTTCTCATCAAACTCAAAACAACCAACATGTTTAAAACAAGACACAGTGAGAGGAGAGGCCATGAGTTCCTTTGTAGTTGTTGATTCATATCTCTTTATTTTCCCTCCTTTGTGATCACTTTCCTTTGGGTTTTGTTCCTCATTGATACCTCTGTCCTCCTCTTCATACATCTTGAGCTTGAAGGCTTTGAAACCCTAGGGATGAGGTAGATGGGGATGGGGATTGAAAATAGGTCTAGGGAATAGGGATAGTTCTTGGAAAAATTAGGGAGATGGGGGAAGGGGTTACTAAAATTAGGGAGGTGATATGGGATCAAAATGTTTAAGGGATTGGGAATTAGAATTTTTTTACAGGGTTGATAGGGATGTCTAGGAAATTGAGGTGCCTAGGACTTAGGGTTTAGGGGAAAATGAATTTAGGGAAAGGGATATGGTGTTGTAGGTAAGGAATAGGGTTCATAGTGATGTAGGAAGAGAATGTGAGGTTTATGGGTGCCATGTTTGAGAACAAAGAGTGAATCTAGGGTTTGTAGCCAAACCAACTTCCAAATTCACATAGAAACCAAAAACACCATGAAATTCCTCTTGAATACTACAAGGAGGTGGAAATTATATATTACTTGTCAAGAGGTGTTGAGAATCTATGCTAAATTTTTAAGGCAAGTTGACTGAGTTTTGAATCTTGGAGACCAAACTAGGCAAAAAAGGAGCATCCAAACAAAAGCGCAATGCCACTCCTCAAAAGCTTAGTGCTAGTGCAATTTACTCTGTGGTTTTCAGGAATTAGTGCAATGCCACTGGGCATTAGTGCAACGCTCAGACAAAATTGAAACGCCTTAAAATTTTGACCCAAACTGCTTAGAAAACTCAAATTTTCTCCATTGTTGAAAAATCTTGATGGCTGAATGGAAGCCATGACTTATTTTGGGGTGCTTTGATAGGCTTTATAGCTTTAGGGGATTTGAAATTTACTTTAAATTACTCACTTTTCTAATGTTCACTTTTCCTCTTTGACACTGATACTCTTTTTGCTTTGTTACTTTTGGCGTTGCAGGCTTGATCAAACATGGAATTTTGCTTTCTTTGATCACTTAAGCCATACATGATTGCATTTTGACAGCTCGAGATTACATTTATTAGATATGAAAAAAATGAAATTACATTCAGACAAATAAAAATAAATTACATATTGAATTTTATATCAAAATGACATTTTGATATAAAAATTAGTAAACTAAAAAAATACAACTTTGAAATATATTAAATACGTCATGATTATCTTATCTAGTCCCTCTCATATATGTGCTAACCTCATCTGAATGAAGGAGTGACCTTGAGAAATGAAAAAACCTAATGACCTAATAGGACATATTTTTTGACTTTACTTCTAAATGAGATTTTGAATTTAAAGACTTCCAAGTGAACAGAGCATTTCCATAGGTGTTGTTATGCTCAAGGAGACATGAGAATGAGTGAGCCAATATGATCTTCTGAGGGAGAATGAAGCTTATTTGACAAGGAAAACCACCAGTGGAACAATTGTATGTCATGAACTAGTGGAATGATGAAAAATTTAATCAGAATGGGACACCTATCATGGACTAGGTGTCTTCATCATCTGACATTGCTGCAATCAAATTTATGTCTAAAGCATGTAAATTGGATTCAGCCATTATCTTGTATAATCCATGTCCTTTGATCTGTTTGGTGGGCCTAATCTCTAGATCATACTCTATCATCGCTGCTATCCATATACCTCTCTAAACTTTAGGATCAGTTTGTGTGAGAACCTCTTTTAACACTGCATTTGGAACATAGGCTATAGTATGTGAATGTATAATATAGATCTAGAAATATTTGAAAGCTTTGATTAAGGCTAAATCTTGTTTCTCAATAATTTTATATCAAAGAGTAGCATCTCTAATGGCTCGACTGAATAAAGAAATAGGTTGTTCAACCTGATCCTTCTTTTGCATCAAAACTGCAACGAAGGTTTTCTCGGTGGAAAATGAAAATATTATGAAATCACTAGTATAATCTGGACTAACCAAAATAGGGGATGTGGTTAAAGAAATATTTACCAATTTGAAAGACTTCATAGAATTAGTGGTCCATTTTACACTGCTTTCATTCTTCAACATATTAGTCATTTCACGCAAATTCTCAACCAAATTAGAAACAAATCTATGTAAGAAGTTCATCTTACCATTAAAATATTGTATCTCGTTTTTATCACGTGGAAAATAAATCTTCTAAATGGCCTCTACTCTGGAAGGATCAATATGAATTCCATCTTTGGAAATTATGTGACCACGAAATTTTCCTTTCTCCATGGTGTTATCACTCAGGTTTTCCTAGAAGTTTTGTAAGAGGAAAGTATACCCGAGGTAACCACAAACCAACCTTCAGATGTAGAATCTAGCCAATCTGCATCCAGAGAGGGCTCTCTCTTTATAATTTATCTTTGTTCTTAGAAGGTTTTAGGATAGTTATAAATCCAAGAGTTTGTTTGGAAAAATGGTGGAATCCACAAACTAAGGGCAAGGTTGAAATTTTTCAGTCCATTGGGCTATGGAGTTAAAGGATGGCTTTACTGGATTTCTATTCTACACACGAGATGGCTTTACAGGGCAAGGTAGCTAGACAGAGAAAAATCCTTGAAATTTAAAGTGGATGGGATGATTTTGAAGGGATGAAAGGCAGCTAAGAATCTTTCACCATGTGCAAAAGAAGGAAATGAGATGACTACAAACAAAGAGCAATGAAGAATTCTTTATTATAGTAATCAAAAATGTTTAAATTAGCAAAGCAAGAGCATTTAAGAATTCATGCTTATAACTAATTTAGAGGAAAACATTAAGAATAATCACATCTGAAATCAGAGTACAATTAAGTAAATTTTGATTCAATCCTTTATGTAAATTATTCAGAAATGGACATAATGATATTATAAACTGATATAAAACTTAAGACAAAGGGTAGAAAGACTTATTGAACTGCAGTCCAACACATGAATCCTGCAAAAAGTCCCGAGCTTCAAATCGTCATCCAGTAAGCCACGAATAAATTTCTCCAAAATGATTTTATTCCGAAAATCTCAATGTTACAGCAAAGTAATAGAATCCACCCCAAATGCTTCCAAGAGTGGAGTATTTATACAAATTCTAAACTAAAATATCTTGAAACAAATATCAAAATTGGTTCACAAATCTCTCCAACTATTTACATAAATAGAACTTAATTAAAGGACACTCAAACTAATGCATATATTTGGCACTATTTTGTATGTATAGGTGATGAAAAAGAGGAGAATTCGAATTTGATCCAACTCTTAGTTGATGATGAGGCATCCAAGTCACTAACTGCTTCCTTTCTTTGTGCAATCTGCTCCAACAATTCTGCAAACTTGGGGTCCAATGATATCTTTTTATTTCTCAATCCGTAATAGATATGTAAAAAGTGAAAGAGGTTATTGTATATAAATATGTTGGTGAGATAAACCTCTTTCATTTTCCCAAAATTCCTCTCCAGCTATGCATAATAGTCTCTGTAAAAAATATGTGTAAAACAGAGTTTTACAGAGTCTGAAAAATGGCCTGTAAAGATGCACATGTATCTCTCATTATAAAACCACTATGAAAAAACTGAGATAGGTTTTTGTAGATGGGTCTCTTAGTAACAAAAACCGCCTTCATTTTTGTATGAAGTATTTCGGATTGGCCACAATACTCTCTGCAAAATGATGACTTAAACTGGAATTTTATGCAAAAAGTGCTTTCCAACATTGTTTAATATTTCCAAAACCATAATGGCTGTTAGAAAAGTGAGAGAGGTTTTTGTAGATGGCCCTCTTAAGAACATAAACCTCCTTCAGTTTTGTAAAATTCATCTTGGATTGATCACAATAGTTTCTTCAAAACTATGACTAAAATATGCAATTTCTGCAAAAATGTTCCTTCTTGTTATGTTTTTTCATCTTTTTACTTTCTTGCTCTTTTGACTGTTTTACTTTCACTTTAGAAAAACCTCCCTATTGGTGAAAGTATTCTCATATTTTTTTACCATTTTACTGCCTTCTGTATTTACTTTTACTATTTACCTTTGACTGCTCTGTAACTTCATTTTAACTTTCACTGACTTTTACCTGATACACTTTAACCACTGATACTCTTTAGCTGTTATGCTTTCTAACCTCTGTTTGAATAGATTTGATAACAATATTGGAGTAAACAAATCTTATGACTAGTATTAAGACTGTTTATCCAAGGATGTGATCTTCTGGTCACCTCTTCAGGGGATAACTGAGTAGATTTTTCAAGCAATTTCTCAATGGACAAGGGAGTGAGGTTTTAACCAGGTTCAAAATGGAGCATCATTCAAGGCTACAGGAACTCCCATTTTGGTTCTTGTATGTTCAAAATGGCAGTTTCTGGGTTTTCTTCACATAAATGTCGTGTTTTCAGTTTTAATGAGGGAAATTGGCACAATTGCAGGTTCGGGGGAACAATTCACAGTTTTAAACCTCAGAGAATGATCTCAGTGATAAGATTTAATCACTAATCCAGTGGAAAACAAGGAAAACAGACTTTATTTTGAAGTTCGAAGCGCTATAGGATAAATACCTGTTCTTAGAGGAAAGATGGCTTTTAACAGGTATCAAGCGGTAGCAGGAGGATGCTTGAACACAGGTCTGGCGGAATTCTGGAGCGAAATTGAATAGAACAGTGAATTTCAGTGGAAATTTTAAATTCGTAGCGGAAAGCATAGTCGCATTCAAATGGTGAAAATAACATAAAAACACGCGAATTTGTTTTATTTCCAAAGTCATAAAAGGGGTTTTTAGTTTTTCGAGGAGTGACGTCACGTTGGTACGGGCTGACGTGGGGTAGGGGGGCCGGGCGGTATTAGTCCCCGCACCGCTTATATACAAAGGTGGTATTAGATGAGCGGGCAGCGATTCCATTAGAGTGTCGACACGTGGACGGGTGACTAGTCAAATACCACTACTTCCCCGCGCGTTAAAACTCTGACAAAGGATGGGTAGCGGAATTGCTGAGGAGCGTTGATCTTTGGAAGAGCGATCAGACGGTTGCAATGACGGGGAGATCGTGGGAAGTTAAAAGGTGCGGGCCCAATGTATTTATCATTAATTAATCACCTCGGGCGGGAGTTGATTGGTGGAGGTAGTTGGTTATTAATTAATTATAATAATTAATTAATCCCATGGTATAATGGAAAGAGGGGTCGCGGCGGGGTTTTAATTGTGTTTGAAACGTCGGGTGGAATGCCAGGTGGATGGGCCACGGTGGCATAGGGGCTTTTCCAAAGTTTTGGTTTTGAAAATAAAACTTCGGGTTTTATTTATATTTTTGTGTTAAACATATAAATCATACGTTTAAACGTTATTTCGATATTTCTATTTATATGGTAATAGATAAACATTATTTAATTACCATAGGGGTGGGACTATGATATAAGGATATATTTAACCAAAGGGCGTATGAAGCGGGTTTTTAATGAATATTTGGGAAGTAAATATTTTGGTTAAACTTTATAATATTTTGAAATTCGTAGCGGAAGGCGCAGTCGCGTTCAAATGATGAAAATGACATAAAAACACGAAAATTTGTTTTATTTCCAAAGTCAAAAAGGGGTTTGTAGTTTTTCGAGGAGTGACGTCACTTTAGTACGGGCTGACGTGTGGTGGGGGGCCGGGTGGTAAGCGGTTAGTCCCCGCACTGCTTATTGGCAAAGGTGGTTTTTAATGCAAGGGCAACGATTCCATTGGGCGATGGATGCGTGGCTGGTGGACTATTTCAATACCACCATTCCCCCGTGCGTTAAAGTGCTGACCAGGGACGGCTAGCGGGATTGATATTGAGCGTTGATATGTGGAGAGGCGATCTAACGGTGGAAAGGACGGGGAGATGGCGGGGTATTATCGTGCGGGCCCGGTGGGGATTTAAACGCGATTTAACTTTATAAAACATCCCGGGGGGCGTCTAATATGCAGAAAAAGGTTATTAATTAGTCCTGATAACTAATTAATCCCATAGTTATAAAGGGTCGGGGTAAGGATAATTTCTGGGAAAGTAATGACTGAGGGGATGAGATATCTCGGGAAATTGGATTCCCACAACCCAATGACATCCAATCCCTTCGAATAATCGTCTCTGCAGCGACAATAACTCAGAAGGGGGCTTTCATCAAACACTAAGTCTTTAATTTGGAAGTCTTTATCCACTAAAGGCAAATATTCTAACTCTCGTAGAGGCATTCATTAGGTCGTCGAAGTGTGGAGCTTCATTTTAGTTCTTCGTAGTTCAAAACGGAGGTTACCCGGTTTCTTCAGTGAGTGCGATTTCAATTAAATAGTGCTTTAATTGCGATTCGAGAGGAACAATTCATGAGTTTTAAACCTCGAGGAATGATCTCGTTGATAGGTATTATCACTAATCCGATGGAAAACGAGAGAAACAAACTTTCTTTGAAGTTCGACGCTATGGGATAAATACCATTCTTGGAGGAAGCGACTTTAACGGTGTCGGGCGGTAGTGAGAGGATGCTTGAACACGGATACGGCGGGTGCAGAGCGAAAATGGGCAGAAACAGGTGGATTTCGATGGGCCGAAATTTGTGGTGGAAAAGCGCGATCGCGTTCGAATGATAAAACGCGTAAAAACACGGTCTGTTCAAAAGTCAAGGGTTTTGTGGTTTCGGTGGCCGACGTCATTTCAGTACAAGCTGACGTGGGGCAAGGGTTGGGTGGTAAGCGGTTAGTCCCCGCACCGCTTATGGACAAGAGTGGTATTAAACGAGTGGGCAGCGATTCCATTGGAGTATCGACACGTGGACGGAGGACTAGTCAAATACCACCAACCCCCCGCGCGTTAATGCTCTGACATTGGATGGCTAGCGGAATGAGTATTAGCCTTAGATTTGTGGAGGGGCGATCCAACGGTTGAAAGGACGGAGAGATAGTGGGGTGGTTATCACTCGGGCCCGGCATAATTAGCGTTTAATTAATCATCCCGGGTGGCACATGATTGGTGGAGGGAAGGTTATTAATTAGTTCTGATAACTAATTAATCCCATAATTATAATGGAAAAAGGAGTCGCGACGGGGTTTCGTTGGGTGGGATGCCAAGTGGATGGGCCACGGTGGCATGAGGATCTTTCTGAAGTTTTGGTTCTTTTAAAAATAAAATTTCGGGTTTATTCTTTTTGTATTAAACATATATATCATATGTTTAAAGATTTTCTCATATATGTTTTTTTATTATATGATAAATTAACCGATATAATTAATTTACCATAGGGGCGGGAGTATTATATAACGATATATTTAACCAAAGGGCTTGTATAGTGGGTTTTTATTTGAATGCACGAGGAAATAAATACTTTGGCTAAACTTTATAATAGATGGGTTTTTTGGGATATGTATGTAAAAGTAGTTATATACTTAGGACAAGGCACTTTCACTAGGGATTTAGTAAATAAAGTTAAATGTTAATATGACAAAGGGACAAAGACAACTCAAAATACTTTGCCCATCTAAGAAAGTGACAATTTCTGAAGTAAATTACAATATATCATCTTCAACACTTAAACTTAGAATAGTAAGTTATTTTGAGGGATTTTTATGGAAGTTTGCATGATTTTCCTAAGCAAAATGGGATTTTACTTAGGAAAAGATTGAAAGTAAATGATAATGGATAACTTCAAGTACTTAGGTCTTTTTGATCATCAGGCCGAGGGTCCGGTCCCTCCAAAAGTCAAGGAAGTGCTTTGAGCCCCTTTGATATCCAAATACCTTAGCACTTTGGGAAAATTAGTAAAAACTTAGGGAAAAAGTGATGTGGGAAGTTAATGATTTTGACTTTGCTTTCTGTGAATTCTTCAGTGCATTTTCTGCTTGAGTACTTGTGATGAAGGTAAAAGATTAAACATATTCAACACCATCATTCATCACATAAAACTTTGCAACACCATCTACCTACCCTATCTACTTGACACTACCATTTTCTTTTCTTTATTAGGGTGCATTTAGACTTGCAAACCCTTATCAATCTTTTTCTTTTTACAAGGAAAATATATCTAATTCTACCCTTATTACATCCAAGGGCTCAGATTAAGCTGTTGAGCACCTTTTATTAACTCTACCTATCTACTTATCTGCCAAGATTAAACTGTTTGGTCAGATATTTATTCTCTATTCTACAACATGAAATTGAAACATGAATGAGTCAAGTTTAAACAGTTTGACTCTTCATAAATTGTGGCAAAAGTTTGATAAGCTGCACACAATTGCTTTATTACAAAAACGAAATAGTAGTGGCATTTGGATTTGCACACTTTCCTTGGTCTATTTTTTCTTGGGGTTCATTTCTTTCATTTTCTTGACCAATTTATTTTTCTTACCCTTTGATTTTTCTTTTAGGGTATACCCTCTTTACATTTTTTAAATTTTTTTATTTTTTGGTTTTTCAAGAATATGGAACACCTTTGCTCAAGAAAAAGGTTTGAACATATTCCATAGTTCAATCAAGACAATCATGAAAAATGACACCTATTGGTATAGGAGTCTAATAGCCACCACATCTCTTCTTAGAGATAAGCTACCAACGCCCTAGCTAGTTTATTTCCATTCTATCTGTAAGAAAATTTTAGTTCTTTGATATTAATGAAATGAAGTGTTATTTCTGCTGCATATTTATATTTATGGTTCTATGTGTTTTATTTTTCATTGCTACATAAATACATATCAATGGGATCAGATCGTTCTTCTCTTTCTTGATCCTTCTTTGCATGTCCCCAATGCGGTCGGGGTATAAGGTGTTAGGGCTCGATCTGGTTGAACCTTTGCAAGATAATCCTTGCAAACCCCGATGGCTGCCCATGGGGATGAAAATAAATATGAGGGAGCAGGAGATCCTATCAAAATATTGGTCGAGGAGGCCCTCGAAAAACAAAGAAACGCGATGATGGATAAATTTTCCCAGATCCTTCAACGACTGCCCATTGGTGGCACATCTACATCCGACAACCACTCTGGAGGCGCAAAT